>JANRFK010004893.1:52666550-52682365 GCA_030068395.1 Apalone spinifera
ATGATGGTAGCCGGGGGTCCAGAGGGCAGGAGACAAGCAGAACAGAGCCCCCAGTACGATCAGACAGGAGTTGAAGAAGTCTCAATGGAACTGATGCAGTTTAAATCCAGGTATCAGAACAGTTTTTCTTGGGGCAAGGATAGGAGTTTTATAGAGATAGTTCAAAGAGAAAGAGGAGAGACAATAGAGATTGATCACCCCTGGTTATGGGTGATGTTCCTTGAACGAGCTCACAATGCAACTAGACAGTTTCAGTATTTTAGATGTCAATAGGATCGTTACTAGAATTGGTCTGATAATGACTAATTTGGGTGTGAGCAGGGCTAGGTTCATTAGCATCTGGAGCAGGGATTTCTCATCAGGCAGTGCTTCTCTGCTTTCGGTATCCTATAGTGCACTGCGGTTCCTGCCTTGGAAGAGCTGCTCTCCATTCTGTATGCTAATGAGATGTCCCTCTGTTCCATCTTTAATGCAAATGAGGCTGGAGTGTTTCCTTAATTGTATCACCTTTGTCTGAAGCAGTTTAGGTGGGTCTTCCCTGGCCTTTTCATTGCTTTGTCTTTGATTCTAGCAGAGGCCTGAGGGAGGGGGATGGTTTTCCATGAATGTCATTCCCTGGCTCCCCAAGAGCACAAGGCTGACCGGTAACCATGTTCTGGTTCCCCAAGAATCACAGAGCTGGTGGGTAACAGCTGTGTATGACAGTTGTTCCCTCTCATGTAGCCTTCAGTCACATTAGAACTTTGAACAGTTTGTGGCATTAAGTATCCCACTGAGCCTTCATTCCCCAGATTACTGGGGCTTGACTCTTGCCAATATCAGTTTGATTAGTTACATTCTGCCTTCCTAATTTACCTATGCAGTATAAAATTGACACAGGATTGCCCTTAAGTATGGGACAGAGTAGCTGTGTGGTATTAAGCAGCTGCTATATTGTGTGCCACAACTGGCTGCGCTTCTGTGATTGGTGCAATGGTGTGTGAATATATATTGTGGTTGTAAGATCCATATGATTTATCTTACATCTTTAAAATTCAAAAAAGGTTGCTCAGAGATTTGCAGTGTCTGAAGAACAGTACAAATTAGTGCAGAGGAGGTTGTTAAACACCCTTAAAATGTGTGCATTTACTTCAGAATTTTATTGGTCTATGGTATGGGTTTGACAATATTCAGTGTTGGACTAAAAGCTTTATTTTATTTAAAATTTGGGATTTCTCATTTCCCATTGGAGTCAGTTCATGATTCTAGTCACCGCAGATTGTTTAATAGCAGGCTCTTAAATCATGTTGTTATGACTCAGGAAAAAATGTCTTTAGATTAATTTAAGAAACTTCTATTTTTTTCCTGTACTCCTTACTGTGGTATGTAGCATCTTTCTCCCCCATTTTGGGTTGTCCCCTCCCTAACAAGCAGCTAACCAATTAGAATTCGTCAACCTTTGGATCCTTTCTCATGATACAGCTTCAGTTTGTTCTCTGCCATATCTGAAGGCAGTTACAGCAGCTTGTCCTTCCCGAGTCTTCTGTGAAACAGGATGGATAAAACCCACAACTTAATTTTTGATTGCCAGTTCTTTACTTTGTTTCCACTTTATAATCTGAAATAAAATATCCACTTTAGCAACTGGTTTCTTTAGTTCCCTAGTTGTCAGAAGAGCTTTAGATATTTATATAGAGATGGTGTGTGTGGTTGGTGTTTTTAAACCAAGAAGTTTCACACACAAATCTTCATATGTATTGTAAAAGACAAATCCCAGGGCCTTACTAACATATTTATTCTAGGGACAGCACAAAGACCCAGTGCCGTATTTGCAGGGAACCCTACCTTCTGATATATATTGAATTTCCCCAAGTCAAGAGAGCAGAAATGCTTGGACCAATCTATGCTTCCACCTGGCAACCCTTCTCCATCATGGTTTGAAGTTAGTGGGACTTGTGTTTCTAAATTGTTTCTGAAAATACCACCTGCAGTTGCTTACATGTGGGTTTAGCACAGTGCTCAAATCCTAAAAAAGAAGTGCTGGAACATACTCATAAGTGATAATACTGGAAGTACCAGAACACTGTTCCAGATCCTTGCAGAAGTGCCAGAATGGCCCTTCAGAGAGCTCCAGCATGATTTGATTGTGATTGAGCAGCCAGTCTAACTTTAGGCTCTTTATATTGGAAATTGTTGGCCTGTAGATATAAAACAAACTAACCAACTAAGAAAAAAACAAAACACCTTGTAATGACAATCTGCTCTGACACCAGTTTCTAGGGTTGCCAGATGGTTTAACCAAAAATACCAAACCCTTTCTCCCCCCCCCCGCCCCCCAGAAAAAAACCAGGGAAAAATGTTTGAAAAAAAGGAGGTGGGGGAACCAGAGTTGTTGGGGGGAGGACGGGGAGGACCCAGAGAGTTATTAAGCGCAAAAAAAAATAAAAAAAATAAAAAAAAATTAAATTTAAAAAACAGCATGCCCCTTTAAGAACAGGAGGGGCTGAGCTCTGCCTCTCCTAACAGGCTGCCTGTAGCCAGTAGCCATCTTGCCTCCCTCCCTGCTCTGGGCCAGACAGCTCCGCTGCAGAACCAAGTAAGTTGCGGGAGGGCTGGGCCCAATTGCTGAGTGTGTGTAGGGTTGCCGGGTGTCCGGTATTGACCTGGACAGTCTGGTATTTTCGCCCCCTGGCTGGGAAAAAAATCAGAAAATACTGGACATTTTAAGTGTCCGGTATTTTCTGAAATTTTTTACTGGACAGGAGCCGAAAATAACGAACTGTCTGGGTCCATACCAGACACCTGGCAACCCTACCAGTTTCCCACTGTTCATTGACATAACTGTTCTTTTCTTATTGCTGTTACAACCAAATTTCTACACTTGGTCTGTTTGAATGACAAGAGTAAAGGAGAGTGTAACTTCCAACTATGAGCGCTCCTTTACCCGGCCAATATGTCTCCTATATGGTAGTAAGAAAAAGTTGTAACTTCCATAACTCTCTGCTACTAGCTCAGTCTGGCCTGGCATGAATGAATAACATTCCAGCTCACAATGCCTATATTGTGTTTAGCTGTTATCCAAAATCTATGACCCTTTCCATTTGTTAGGCTGGGATTGAAATCTTTATAAATCAGTTTGGCTTGCTGTACTGTTTCTATAGCAAGTGAGTTTTGGATGTAATCACTTGTTAGGCCAGTCCATCCTATTTAGGCTGTGGGAATACTATGTCATAGCCTGCTAACCTGATAGGAATAAGTATCAGTAGTTCCACAGCTTTCTTAGTTTCTAAGGCTAATGAGCTTTGAACTACTTGGATTTGAAATCAGAGTTCTTCTGTTAGACCTGCCTGAAAAGGTTATCTAAGAGGGTTCCGCTTGTCCTGGTTTGAAATCCGTTTTCCTTCTTCAACATAGTCTTGGTTCATGGCACCTTATTCCTTAATACTCAGTGCAACCCATCTAATAATGATACTGCTGATTATACTAGTTTCCCAAGACAACAGACCTGGACATACAAAAAATTCCAAGATGACTAAGTAGTTGCATCTTGGAAAAGGGGCAATAGAAAAAGTGTTGAAAAGTAGCAGTGAATTGTGCTGACTGGCTCTATCAAGTATGATGTTAAAAGGAGATGTCTCTTAGAGGAATGTGTTGCACTAAAGTTGACAAAATTATGGACTGATGTAAACATTATGTTTAGTACCAAAGGGAAAACATATCAAACTAGTTTACTGCTAGTATTACTCTGTGTCATGATCTGAAAGCAGCTGCATTAAATTAGTCATCAAAAGGCTGGGGGCAACAGGGATGAGTGGTCTTCAAACAATGAGGAATGATTTTAAGACAAATGAATACGTTTAAAAAGGAGAGTAGGAACTAAAGATAGGTATGTGATTGGCTGTGGTTGGAAAGGATGATGCTAATGGAGACACTGTGGAAGGCAAATAAATGTTGGAATAGCAAAGAAAATAATGCAAACACACCTGAGGGCAGTCTGACCTAGAGGTTGACCACTTACTAGTTAGCAGGACGATGGGTGGAGGGACATGACCAGGCTCGGCTTAACAGAGGAACGAGCCCTGGACATGAATGAATAGCAATTCTGTTAAGGGTGTCAACGTGTAGTTGACTATATGATTAACCGATAAACCTAAGCTTATTGCTTAATCCTGTCGACTACATGCACTTCCTCCCTCCCCCCGCTGCCTCTGTATCAGAAGCAGCAAGGAGGTGGGGGAGAGGGAGCCAGTGCCTGTGAGAAGCTGGCTTTAAGCAGGGTTCCAGATCTGTGCCCCCCCCCCCCCCAACCCCACACTGTTGCCTTGGATAGAGAGTCAGCAGTGCGGAGGGTGAGGGGGCAGGCTGGAGCCGATATGTGCAGGAAGCTGGCTGCCTCTATCATACCACCTCTGTCTGCAGTGGGCCCAGGCTTGCTACAGACAGAAGCTGGTCCACAGCAGCAGCCCCTGTCTGGGTGTGGGGCAAGCTCCCTATGGACAGAGGCTGCTCTTCATCCCACGGATCAGACTCTGTGAATGGGAAACCTGTGGAAAGGGGCTGGCCTGTGGCAGCAGCCCCTGTCGGTGGGGGTTGGGGTGGAGTCTGGATCCCCCTGCAGACAGGAACTGCTGCCGAGGACTAACCTCTGTTTATGGGGAGCTCAGACCCCCACGGACAGAGGCTGCTGCCACCTCGTGATGCTGTCTCTGTATCAGAAGCAGCAGAGCAGAAGGCAGGCAGCTGGTCTGCACAGGGAACTGGTTTTTCGACTGGCTCCAGTGTGACTGCAGTCCCACGCTGCTGCCTCTGACACAGAGGCAGCAGCATAGGGTAGCAGGGAGCTCCCTGGGAATAGGGTCGTGAGTGCACTGGTTGCCACCCCCGCCCCTGGGGACTATTAAATAGTCTTTTAACTTTTAAGATTTCATGTGGTTACACGACTAGTCAATTACATGCTATCTAACATCCCTAGATGCCATACTGCTCCCCGTGTCTCTGAAGATGCCTTTGCATGACAGAGTATATTTTTAAAAAAAAGTTTACAGTCACTTAGTTAATGGATAGAAAGTCTAAACTGTTTCCATAGTCAATACTGAAGCTATTGTGCTTTGACATGACAGGTTTTTTTACTGGTAAGAAAATTTTAAAATAAAAATACATTTTTAGCCCCTGTTATGGAAGCTTTTCTAAAGAAGCTTAACTTTAAGTACAGATGTAATCAAAATGGGACTGTTCATGGGAGCAAAATTTATATATCTGCTTGGGTGTCTGTAGAATGAGGGCCTTAATTTTCAAAATTTGTTTTTTGCTGGTAACAGTTTTTTTGGTAAACTTTAAATGATACTGTATCCATGGTGTCATGGGGGGGGGGGGGCAACCACTTTATAAACTAGCTTCATTATACATTTTAATCTAAAGTTGTAATCGCAGAACACTTTCAAATATAGTTTTATAAATCCTCCATGTTATTGAAATTGTTTTTTAAAAAGTGATATAAGCCATGATTGCCATGATTTTGAATGGTTCCACTCTGCTGTGAAATGGACGAGTCATTGTGGAAAGGGTTAGTGTACCTTAGATGTTGTGGGCTCCCTTTATTTATTTATTTTTTTTATGTGGGGTAGGGTTAAACCACTTGCTTCTCCTCAAACCACTAAAAAGGGGAGGTGTCTGATCTTCCCTCTCCATCCCTAGAAATCTCTGGAGCTGCTTCATTTTGTATTGTTGCAGTAATGACTTGTTGGTCTCTGTCCAGGAAATATATTGTAGTTGTTGCATGAGTATTCCTTTTCAAGACTTGGTCTTTCTGTCACCTGCTGACATGGAGGATTTAGTAATGACTGATGTGTAGTAATTGGCCACATTAGCTTCTTGTGCTATTTTGACCTTCTTTAGTGTCTAATAAGCAGTTTTTCCCCCATGGTCTCTGTACATAAACACTGACCCTCACAGTCTCCCTCATGGGGAGCACTAGCAGGAATTCATCTGAGTTTCCCAGAACACAAGGGGAGAACGTCAACTGTTGCCCCTGTGTGTGTGTAGGGCGGGGAGCGGGATAGGTCCTCTGTGTGCCCATCTAACTTGATGGGTTGGTGTGGGGTAAAGAATAATTTTGTTTCCCACTCTTTAAAGAGCTGTATACATTGGGACCACTAAAGGAACTGTGCTTGTTATTCAGGGAGAGCAGGTGCTGTAATTTAAGCTCAGCTGCAGGGAGGGGGTTGGTGTCAGAAGTTTGTTGAAGCAGTGTACAGTATTCTATCTTTTATTTTGCTAATCTCTACAGCACCTTCCTGTATCTTTACTACCGTATGCTTTATTAAAAGTGGAGCAGTATGCTATGTGTGTATAATTTTATATTTTGAAGATATGGCAAAACGAATGTATGAACAATTGTAGAAGATATTAGTCTCATAGCTAAAGTAACTGAGAAGGCCATGTTCGCAACTCTGAAATCCTCTGTAAACAGCACCAGGTACTGAGAAACCAACAGCTTTCTTTATGTCATTGACTCTGAACCTTACCAGCATACTTACCTCTTTGAGGAGTCTGATTTGTCTTTCGTACCCCCAAGTTTCAGCTCACTTAAACTACTTATTTACAAAATCAGACATAAAAACACCAAAGTGTCACAGCACCTTATTTCTGGAAAATTGCTTACTTTCTCATTTTTACCAAATGACCTAAAATAAATCAGCTGGAATATATAAATGTTGTAGTTACATTTCAGTGTATGGTGTATATAGAGCAATATAAACAAGTCTGTATGAAATTTTATTTTGCACTGACTTTCCTAATGCTTTTTATGTAACCTGTTGTAAAACTAGGCAAATATCTAGATGAGATGATGCCTTCTCTGGAAGACGTTTGCATATCCCCAGGTGTGTGCGCGCCCTGGTTGAGAATCGCTGGTTTGTCACCTCAACAGTGTGCGTCAACAGAGACTGCTGTGTTAGGGTTAGTGGGATTCAAGTCAGGTGACGTGTGCTAGAGAACAAAGGGCTTGAGTGTCTGCATTTAATTCTTAACACTGCATTAATAATTTCCTAACCTGGGCTCTCATCTGGGGCTTAGGCATCCACCCTGCACATGCAGTCCCCTGCTAAGCCAAGCCAACCATATCCCAGATTCCCAACTGCCCTCATGTACTGTGACCGTTCTAGCCCTTTGAGCACTGTGGGAAAACTTTATGGCCACCTGGTAAATGACATCCCCCTGCATCTCCCCCCCCCCCCCCTCCATCCTCCCTCCCTCCTCCTCCCCCCATGGATCAGTGCTTCTGGTGCAGGGCTCCAGGCACAGACTGATGAGGGTCATATTGTCATGCAGACTTGGGATGACTAGCAGTGGGTCTAGAACTTTCACATGATGACAGCTACATTTCTGGAGCTTTTGTGAGCAGCGTGCCTTGACCCTACAGTGTAAAGAAACGTGTGAAGTCACCCTTGCTGGCCCAAAAGTGGGTTGTGTTAGCTGTCTGGAAACTGTCTACTATAGAGTGCTACAGGTCCATTGCCAACCACTTTGGTGTTGGAAGGTTGACTGTGGGTAAAGTGCCTCAGAAATCTCTGCCACAATCAAGTGTGTGGTTTGCCCCAAAATGGGAGGCATAAAATATATTCCTGAAGTAACTGCTGACTTTGAGAGAGTGAGGTTTCCAAATTGTGCAAGGGCCATTGGTGGGACCATTGTGCCCTCCTCAAGGAGTGCAAGTACATAAACCGCAAAGGGTCCAACGTGATAGTTATACAGGTGCTTGTGGACCACAGAAGTCGATTTTATTAATGTCAGTGTGGTTTGCACTGGAAAAGTTCATGCCAGGGTTTTTTGCTTATTAAAGTCTATATTGATGGACAGGCTGCAACCTTTCTCACCAAATGAGGCTGTCCTTAAACGGCATTAGTGTCCCCACTGTAACTGTAAGGGACACTGCATACCCCCTTTTGCCATGGTTTGTGAAACTCTACTCTCGTTTCAGAGGTCCTGACAAAAGGCAGTTTAATGTACACTCTGTAGGTGTAGTATAGTTGTTGAATATGCTTTTGGCAGATTGAAATCCCTTTGGAGGCGTTTACAGACCCATGTGAATGCCAGCATCCTCAGTGCTGTCCACAGTACTATGACTTGCTGTGCTTTTCACAATTGGTGAAACCAGAGGTGAGCCATTTTCCCCCTGAATGGGCCAATGACAGGGAGGGAGCACTGAAATGGTAAATAAACTCAGCTATAAAATGCACCTTATACAGATGGAGCTGGATGCAGCTGGGCAACAGAAGTCAGGGATGCCTATGCTTCCATATTATGGTCTTGCTTATCCCATCGGGAGAAGGGAAATGGGAGGGGGAGGGGGATGGGGAGAGGGAGAGACAGAAAATTTCTAACCCTCTTGGTTATGGTGAAAAGCTTGAAAATGGACTGTGTTCACAATAAATACTCCGAAGTCAGAAGATCAACAAAAATAACCCAATGCCCCCCCCCCCCCCCCCCCCCCGCCATATGAGATGAGCCTCAGCTTTGTGAAGACCTCAGGAATGGAGGTTGTTCATAACTCTGAACAAAATTTTATGGTGGTTCTTTCAAAAGTTTACAACTGAATTTTGACTCAATATAGCTTTGAAACTTTTATGAAAAACAAAAATATTGCTTTCCCTTTTTATTTTTAGTACTTTACATTGAACATGGTGCTATCAGGTATTTGGGGGTTTTTATTTTGGTCTTTAACTGTCTGATTGTGTGCTTCCTGTTCAGATGAGGTATATGGTTGACCAGTCAGTTTGTAACTCCGGTAAATCTGAGGTACTGTTATACTGCATTATCAGTCCCTTGAACCATCTGACTTTTGTAAACTGAAGGTTTTATTGTAAAATGTACTGTATAATGTGAAAAAAAAATTGTGTTGTGATGTTTAAAAAAAAAACCAATACCAATATTGTAAATATATGGTTTTATTGATTGTTGAAAAGATATTGTTCATATCTTTTTGCCAGTGTAATACATGCACATATCTTAGGAAGTAACCACCCTCAACACAATCCTTTACTTATATTTTCAGTCCATAACAAAGTTTTCATTATAGCAAGCCTATCTGGCATGCTTGTGTGGGTTTCTATGCTTATGCTGTCTTGTGTAGCAATATACTCAGAATTAGTGAGCAGATTGGAGAGAGCTGAGTCAACAGTGTGACACTATTGCAAAAAAAGCAAATATCATTCTGGGATTTATTAGCAAGAGTGTTGTAAGAAACAAGAGGTAATTCTTCCACTCTCCTATGCACTGAATAGGCCTCAATGAGAATATTGTGTCCAGCTCTGAAAGCTACATTTCAGGAAAGGTGTGGACAAATTAGAGAAAGTCCAGGGGCCTTATGGATGTGTAGGCCACTTCCAGGAGTGGGGCAGAGCCTAAAATTTTGTGGTATGGCTCTAGTAGCCTCTGGGAGATAGAGCCCTATTATAGGAGACTCCTGGTGAAACCAGGAGAGTTGGAAACCTTAATATGCAGTCTCAATCTTATTATCACACCTTGTATAACAATTTGAAATTTTTGCTGGTTTACAAGGTAACGAATAATCTGAGGTATTTACAGAGGCTCTGAGGTCAAAGACCTTTAAGTAGATTAGCCTTGAATATGGCTGCTACTAGTGAATTGATTATAATTATATTGAGACTAATTTCTTTAAAGGAAAATACAAAAATGTGTGAAATATTTTTTGTGTGTCCTTTCTTTACTGTACTCTCCCTTATCTTCCCTTTTATTGCCTTTCTCCACCCTGCCAATAGGTCAGCTCAGAAAGGTTCTTTCCCACAGAATAGTGGCAATATGTTTTTGTTTACATTGTATTTCAAAAGTCAGTTGTGAAGTACCGGCTGTGATTCTCCCAAACACTAAAAATACGTGTCAGTTATTCTGGGGATGAGAATTTTTCTGGTCTATAAAGAGGGAAGAAAACAGACTAAAAGGAAGTTTCATATAAAACAGTTAAGATCTCAGTAGTTCTCCTTCTGTTTGCTTATTTGCTCCCCTTGTTTCATGTGAAATTTGTGGATTTTCTGATTTCAGTTGAAGAACTAATTTTCATCTCGTGATTTGAGAAGAGGAGGAAGGGAGGGATGGAATGGAGGAGGGAAGTAAATAAATATTATCCCCAGTTGGGAAAACTGATATAGGCAATATGAGCTGAGCAAAATGTCCACCAGCCTGGTTGTGAATGAACATCTCCCTTCTTTCTGTTGAAAGTATTATATATCTTTGCTATATAAAAGTGAGTACATATTTAACATCTCCCTCAAATCTAGTAATTTAATTACTAACCCTTTTGTAGTGTTTGTCTGTTTTCTAGGTAATAAAATGGTTATTTACTGCATAACATATTTAACTAGCTTTCCTGTGCACAGTAGCAGCAGTCAAAGTTACGAACACCAGAGTTAGGAACTGACTGTGAACTACACATCTCAATTGGAATCGAAAGTATGCAATCAGGCAGAAGCAGCAACCAAACAAAACAAAAAAAGCAAATACAAGAGTACTGTGTTTAAAGATAAACTACTACAAAATAAAGGGAAAGCTTTAAAAAAAAAAACTTTGACAATGTAAGGGTACTGTTTCTGTTTCATTTAAGTTAAGATGGTTAAAAACACCATTTTTATGTATTAAGTCAATGTTCAGTTGTAAATTTTTAAAAGAACAGCCATAATTTGTTCAGATTTACAGATATTTCAGAGTTACAAACAATTTCCATTCTCGAGGTGTTTGTAAGTCAGAGCTTTTGATTTAAATGTAACCCTGATATCTTGGAACAAGCTTGTCTTTGTCACCAAGGAATAACAGTTAGTTCTGGATTATCGACACATAAGAAATGTGAAAAGGTAAGTCCAGTAGCATAAGATAGTGTTTTACATAGTCATATATAGCTTGTTTTGTCTGTAGCATGTGTGGCCTGAAAGACAGCTGGATCAGCTTTGCTTAGGCAGAACTCTAGGATCAGCATTATGAAGCAGAGTATGTAACATATAATGTAAGCAGCATGTGTCTTCTGTCTAAATAATGGATGGAATTTAGTGATGGCTGAAATGAACTCCTTTACTTCTGTTTTCCTTGTATGTCTGCCAGCAAGAAATGCATAGTCATCAAACAAGTAGCAGGGCTAATAAATGTGGAGTTCTTTTGATGGAGAAACTGATCTATTTTTTTGTAATAGAGAGTTCTTTGTGCTTTGAGCAGACTCAAATGCAGCACCTGAGATTATAGCAGTACTTGGAGGTAGTACTGTAGTTAAGTGCGTCTATACCCTCCTTGCTCTCCCCCAAAACTTTGCAATAAGTGGCTCATACGTGTGCTGTGAAGATTTACACTTAGCATTACTTTGCCCTGCAACACTCAAGTCTGGACCAAATGTCTGAAAACCCCTTTTAATACTTAAATTAAGTGGTGGAGCAGGGGAGAGCTCTGGCTGGGGCAGTGGGCTTTGAGATGGGGCCAGGCATGAGGGGTTGGGGGAATGGGAAGTAGCTCAGAGCTGGATGAGAAAGTAGAAGTACAGGCTCTTGCAGGGTGGGAGTGAGGGCTCTGGTGGGGGATGAGGAATTTGGGATGCAGGGGCAAGGAGTTAGATTGCCTGGGTGTGGTTAAGGGCTCTTATCTGGGATTGTGGGCTCTGGTGGGGCCAAGGATGGGTGATTTGGGGTTCAGGAGGAACCTCAAGGCTAGGCTGGGGGTTGTAGTTCAGGAGGGGGTTTGGGTTATGGGCTCCAGTCATTGCTTACCTCAGGCAGTTCCAAGAAGCGTCTGGTACGTCCATGTGGCCCTCAAGCGGAGTGGGAGCCAGGGAGTCTCTGCAGGTGCCATTCTTGAAACTCCTATTAGCCATGGTTCCCAGCCAATGGAAGCTGTGGAGCTGGTGCTCAGGGTGGGGGCAGCGTATGGAGCCTCCCTGGCATTTCCCCCCTTCACCTAAGAAAACCTGCCTTAGCCCTGCTGCACTGCCAATCAGATTTTTTAATGGCTTGGTCAGTGGTGCTCACTGGAGCTGCTAGGATCCCTTTTTGACCAAGCATTTTGGTTGAAAATGGGATGTCTGGCAACCCTGCTCAGGGTTACAACCCATGTTGTACAGTATATATAATTGCCCGCTAGGGATGTGCTAGTGTAAACATGTGAATGATTAACACTGGTTAACCCAGTGTTTCTCAACCAGTGGTACGAGTACCCTTAAGGGTACTCGAGAGAAGTCTAGAGGGTATGTCAACACAACTGAAATTTGGAGAACTGAATTTTTGTTTTAAGTTTTACAGCACGTTGTTATTTTTGTACTTTTTACACCCAAAAATTTCATCGCCCACCCTGCTATAATTAAGTTGTTTAAACAAATGTGTCGCAATGGTAGAAAAAAGTTTTGTGTGTCTGAAAACTGTAGGTACTGGGGGTACTTCTTTTTCAAAAAAAATAAAAGAGGGGGCACTTTATTAAAAAAAAGTTGAGAGACACTGGGTTAATTTGCATGGTTACACACAGCCCTCCTCTCCCCCAGAGGCAGCAGTGCAGTGAGGGGCAGGCAGGAACTGGTACATGCCTGGATTTTAAAACAAGCTTTCTGTGCATACTGTTTCCTGTGGTGCTGCCTGCTCTCCCCCCTGTGCTGCCTCTGTATCAGAGGCAGCAGCGTGGTGGCGGGAGCCCTGTATGTAAACGTGTAACTGTTGAAAACTTCAGCGGTTACACATTTACCAAAAAAAAAAGGCTTTTAGACATCCTTATTGCCCACTATTTGGGGATATTCTGGAACAGGTTGAGGGTTGGATTTCAGTCTTCAGCTCTGAATTTTCTGGCTTTCGTGATTTGAAACCAGACTCTTAGCATCGTTTCAGTGGTTTTTGAGCATGTGTTTGTTTGACAAGATACTTTATTGACCAAGGTAAAAGTAATTTGGAAGTGGTTGACACAGATTTTATGTCATGTCGCACCATTGAGTAAAAGGGGAATGAGTGGAAATCTTCTTAATACCTTATGTACTTCCCTGAGTTCTCATGCCATAACTTGTCAAGGCTCTGTGTCTTTGATCTTTTCTTAGAACTGGCATACTATACCATGAAGTGATTGTAAGCTAAAAGTAAAGTATCTTGTCACAAGATAGCCCTCCCCTTCCTATACTTCTTGGCTTTAATATTAAAATTAATGTGAGGTAATCCAGGAAAGGAAAAATAAAAAGGCTTGGGGAAATGTGGGTGTTGAATGCAGTGATCTATTTTTCAGGCATTACTTTTGCACCATGTAGCTCTCAGATTTTGTTTTCCTTACTGCTGTCTGGTTTAATTCTTTAGGTTTGCAGAAAGTGAATTGCTGCATGATGACACGAGAGCACCTTTTTCTTTCCTTACCCAGGAAGTGGGGCAGCATTAACTTAAAACATTGTGATACCCCTCATCAGGGGTTCATTCCACGCGGTATATTAAAAACAGGCTTCTATTCACCTTTTCTTCTGTGTGAATGGGTTGTGAATAAGGGTTTTCTGTATTTCTCCTGCCAGTCTCTCCACCCGTATTTATAAAAAGACCATAGATGCTGGGCTGATAAAAGGGCTGGCTACTGGCCTTAGAGTATGTCCCCGAAGGTAGAGTTCCATCATGGGTAAAAATGGATCAACTGGTTTCTTCTGTGTATTCAGACAAATGTGTTGAAATACTTCCTTTGATACAGAACTGTAAAAATACATCCATTTTTGAAACCCAGTGAGTGGATTGCTAAGGGTGGTCTTTAACTGGATATTGCATGGTTTACTTCCAGTGACATATCAACCAGTTGTAGGATTTGATATAGGATTAATCTCTATCTTTTTTTTGTTTGTTTGTTTGTTTTTTTGTTTTTAAATGATTGTGCCATTTCCTTATGACTCTCGGTATGTAGGCTCACAGGAAAAGGGGAAAAAGTTCTCGTCTTCTGAAGAGTGTTGCAGTGTCTGGATAATTCCATTGCCAATGGCAATATAAAATTCACATTGGGTATTTAAGAGCCATGTATCTTGATTTTAAGTTTCTAAGATAGCTTTAATTGGCCAGAAGTTTTTAATGCAGACTACCATGGAGACTACCAAAGAATTTGGCTAAAGTTAGAGTTTGAAACCTGCAACGTAGGTGGGCGGAAAATGGGAAACTATACCTATCATGCTCTTTGTAAATTATTCCAGTGTGCTCTTCCATTGGTAAGAATGAAGGAGGGACTCTTTATGAACATATCGTGTGGGGTGGTTTTAAAAAGATATTTTTGCTTTATTAGTCATTCTGTTAGCCTTACAGCTTTTCATGAAGTGTGTTCGTTGTGAAAAAAACAACAAATTGAAATACAGCAGATGGCATTTCACAGAAGCTCAGTTACAGCCTTTGGTTGAATTTTGAAAAGAAGATGGGACAAATAATTGTCTTTCTATAAAAATTGTGTGTGTGACTTTACACCTAGTACTTAAAAAATCTTTTTGGGTTGAGGCTTGGGAAGTCCAGGAAATGCCAACAAAGTAGAAAGCAATGTACAGGAGTAAGCTGACGTGATTCTTTGAGTTGCCTAACCTGCCAAAGATGATGGAGATGGAATTTACTTTTGTTGGTTTGCTAGTATAGGACAACCGGTCCTTTTTGCTTCAGGGATTATTACATTTATTTAAATGCATTGAATGGACAATAACATTAGTACCTAGAAAAAGTCAGGCTGTGAAAGTGCTAGTAACAAAATATCAGTTTTATGGGGTGGGTGTGTTTCGAGGTGGTATTACGTGTATATCTAAATCAAAGAGCCTCTGATGTAAAAGATCTGACCTTTTTAATAGGTATCCTGTGGAATTGTGCCAATGGGGTTTTTGTAGATTTGTCTGTTTACAGATGTTTGATTGCCTCATGGGGCTGTTCTAAAAGATTTCACATTGCTATATGGAATCTAATAATGCAGTCTCAATGATTAGGAATTTTTTTTTGTTACAGGTGACCCAAATAAATCTTAATGTTGTTAATCTAGGCTGCTTGTGTGGTTTGTCTTCCCTTTGCAGTAATTATATTATTTCACTGCTGCTTAGCTACGCATCTATTATGCTTGTTTTACACATTGTCAGTTAAAGGTTTTTGTGACAAAATTTTGCATTGTTTCATAGTAACATTCTGGGACAAAAAAATGAACCAGAGTTAAATAGCTAGATTTTTTTTAATCTCTCTTTTTGGATAATAATATCAGATGGTCAGCAATTTTTTTTTATGTGTCAGAGCTCCAAAATATTTGTTAAACCATAGCCACATTAGTCTTAGTTCCATTTAAAGCACAGAGCAAAACCAGTATTTGACAAATAGAAAATGAGAATACTGAGGGAACATTATTTTAAAATATATTTGTAGCACATCTAAAAATATTAAAACAGATATAATGAAACATAACATGGTAGTATGCATTTAAGAAATACACCTCTGTATTTTAAAATAAACACGTTTTTAACTCTTTGGGAAGAAATATAAAAACATTGTCACATCTGTCATTGTTTGTAGCAGTTGCATTGTCCTCCCTGTCATAACCTGGGAGTCCTCTTCAACTCATTCCTTTTTCTTGGCTCTCTCATCCATGCTGTGTTCTCCTCCTGCTTCTCTTTTATTCCTATAGCTAAGATCTGACCAGACAGCAATTATCAGGGATCGACAAATTATGGAAAACCCTACTCGCCAGACAAAAAAGGGACTCCCCTCCCTCCAAGTGTTTTTAATCTCATAAATTCCTAATAAGTATAAGAACGGTAATACTAATAAATTTTTAATAATTATCACCCAAGTTATTAATAAATATCTTATAAACCTCTACCTTTTCCCTCTGCT
>JANRFK010004893.1:52682465-52708569 GCA_030068395.1 Apalone spinifera
CCTTGGTGCCTTCCCCTTTCTTCTTCTTCTCCTGACCTCCTCCTCTCCCCTCCCTTCCTCTCCCCTCAGTACAAGCCCCTTCCCATATTTTTCCCCTCAGCACAGCCCAAGTCCCCACCCACCTGGCTTCTGCCTTCTACTTCGTGGGTTGCCGGAGCCTTTTTAAATCTGGTGGTCGCCGGCCGTGACGTCAGGATGCCGCGTCACGCCAGCATCCTGGCGTCTGCTGGCGTCCCACCCTCTGGCTCGCGCCTCGCCTCCTTGCACTGGAGCTGCATGCAGGCAGCCCGGCACTGAGAATCGCCGCACTTTCCCCCTTCCTGGTGGCGCTCTGCTCCTCCACTGGCCGGCGGATCGGATGGGGCCGTGCCACCCATAGTGCGGGCTTCAGCCAGCCCGTTACAACGGCCCACTGGGCCAGTCTGCCCCTGCACTCGCCAGCTGGTAAAATCTACTCGCCATGGGTGAGCGTATTTGTCGCGCCCTGGCAATTATACAGATTTGTAGTAAAGCTTAACTTTATGTATTTTTGTTTTTATTACCCATTTTTTGTTAGAATAGGAAATGTGCAAACAAAATTAAGTTTTTAAGTAGAATATAATTTATCACCTAAAAGCAGCAAAATCAACTTAAAATAATACAGATCTAGATTTTTAAACACTTTAAAGGAGTCCCCACATTAATCCATATTAGTGTTGCAGGCTTGCCTGTCATGAAAACGATAATGTAAATAGGGTGCTTGAAATGCTGTCTCCATATCCATTGGGGTATGTTCCTATTTGTCTCTTTCACTGTTTCGTTGCGATTATATAATCGGAGCCATCTAATTTGCCTGTATGTCTAGTGAACCTTTCAATGTAGTTGTTAGACATATATGTCATATCTATGAACTTACCCCTATATCAAATATAGTCATGTTCATATCAGTCCTTAGTAAATAAGGTAGAGAAAAATACCTTCCAGAATAAAAACCACAGGGGTGTGGTAACAGAAATATTGTACTAGACCTGGCTATGTAACTAATAATTTGCATTTCCAACTTCACTGCCAGCAGAAGTATTAGAAGTGAGCTCTGAAGAGATGCTTCCTCTTTAGCCTTTCCATACAGGCCAAGAAGGTCATTGTTCTCCATAATGGTCCTGATGCCAACTTTAGGTCTGGTGACTTGCCAACCAGACCCAACTTGCTACGATGGGGAATGAATCCTCTTGTGGAACTATATTACAGTACAATTAAATGATGGACAAATTTCCACTACCCTATACCAGAAGCCTACTGATCACTACACTTACCTTCATACCTCCAGCTTCCATCCCAGACACATTTCTCAATCTGTTGTGTGTATATAGCCGAGCCCTAAGATATAACCAGATTTGCTCTGATCCCACAGATGGACACAAACACCTATAGGATCTATATAGAGCATTCCTAAACCTGAAATACCCACCTGGAGAATTGCAAAAACAGATTGATAGAGCCAAAAAAATACCCAGACATGAACTACTTCAAGACAGACCCAAAAGAGAAAACAACAGAATTTCACTTGTCATTACCTACAGTCCACAACTTAAACCCCTCCAACGCATTATCCACAATCTACAATTTATTTTGGAAAATGATCCCTCGCTCTGAGGCCTTGTGTGGGAAAAGCCTATTCTTGCTTATAGACAACCCTCCAACCTGAAACAAATTATTTCCAGTAACCATGCTACAGAGCTACATCATAAGCATCCAGGAACCCAGCCCTACAATCAGCCCCAGTGGCAACCCTGTCCACATATCTATCCAAACGAATTTCACTGGACCCAACCACATCAGCCACCAAATCAGAGGCTCATTTAACTGCACATCCAATAATCTGATCTATGCTAGCAATGCCCCACTGCAATATACATTGGACAAACTGGACAGTCCCTACGGGAAATAATTAATGAACACAAACTGAATATCCATAAAGGGTACATACAAAAACCTGTTGGTGAACACTTTAACCTACCTGGACACACATTAAAGGATCTCCAAGTTGCTGTTTTGTTACAGACCAACTCCAGAAGCCAAATATACAGAGAGAGATTGGAACTACACTTCATTCACAAGTTTAATTATCATGCTAATGGTTTAAATCCAGATACTGGATGGCTGGGGCATTATCAACCAACCAAACAATGAAGGTGCCAATGGTTCTTTGTCTGTGTAGAATCTGGTTTTAGTTCTCTTCCTCTCTAATTGCTAACTAATGGTTTTTATCTGCCTCTTTTAACTATCTGTTGTTTTCCAGTTTTTTTTCTACATACATACTCGACTTTCTCTTTGATACTTATCTACCCTCTTTCTGCCCCCCCTTCCCATTTTTTTTCCCTTCTCCCCTTCCCCTTCTTCCCTCATTTATTTTGGTTTTAGACATCCAACACTTCAGTCATCTGAAGAAGTGGGCTGTGCCCATGAAAGCTTATGATACCATCTATGTATTTTGTTAGTCTTTAAAGTGCTACCAGACTATTTCTTGTTTTTTTAAGATTCTCCAGGCAGTTAGCAGTGCCGGTGCTTCAAAGAAAATATTGAAAACTTAGAAATATACCACACAAGAAACTGATGTATTAACAGCAGTGAAGTAAAATGAAATAGATTACTCCGAAACAGGCCCAGATTTTTTGTGTTTGCATATGGAATGCAGTTTTGATACACTGGAACCCTCCATTCTGTGTTGCAACTTCTTCAAGAGCCTGTTAGCAGACCTGAGACCAACCTATTGCAAGATAGTTAACAGCAGCCTTGAATTCCAGTACTTGGATGTTGCAAGAGGGTCTGTCCTGTCCTCTTCATATGCATTGCTCCTTTAAACAAAGGCTCTTGGGGGCTCCCCCGCTGCCAGGCTCTTGGGGAGCTAGAGTGTGGTGCCCGACCGCCCACAGTATGGCTGCACCCCTCCCCAGCATCTGCACTTACCTTGACTGTCAGAGCACCCTTGAGCCACCACATTGACCTGCCACTCCCAGTGAGTGGACAGGCGACCCTGAACTCTGCAGGCAGGGCTGGGGCAGTGAGCAACGCAGGTGAGACCACATGGCGGATGTCGCGAGAACCATAGGTCCAATGATGCATACCCAAGGGGGGGGGGAGGACAGAACCAGGTGGACCAATTTAGGAAATAAAAGATATTTATTTATGACAGTGATGAATTTATAGTATTTACGCTAAGATTTTTAATGGACTGTGTTAATAATGAATTTACAGTATTTATTATATTTATTCTACGATTTCTAGTTAAACGTGTCAGAAATATAAGGATGGGAACGGCAAGGGGAATAGTCTGTATTCTAAAAATATCCAGCTACACTAATTAAATAACAGTGATAACTACAAACTCTATGTACTACCCAAAACAACTACAACACTAAGCTTATACAACGAAGAAAATCAAATCATACATACCAACTTACACAGCACACGGAACATTTAAAACATATAGGTTCGGTTGCGAAGGCCTTGGTTACGCCCGAGAGTCGGGGGAGGTGGCTGGTTGGTTGATCAGGCTGGCAGCGCTTTGGAGTATACGGGAAGGCACGCGCACGGTGGTATGTGTGTTGCAAAGACCTCCTCGAGCGAACTGTGCGATGGGTATTTATCCCCAAATCTGCACATCGCTTTCCCAGGCTTGCATATTACCATATATGGCCCAATGGTCACCAAGTGGGGGTCTGTGTCTCAGGGGTTGGGCAGAAACTGTGCAGGTTTCATGCGACCAGGTAAGCCCCTCAGTTCTCAAGCCAAGGTGATGGGTGGGATAGTCTGAGGCTATTTTCCCCTTTTCACACCTTCCCTTTTTCTAAAGGCAACGGTATGCAGGAAGGGTGCGGCTGGTTTCTCCCGAGGAGTACTGCAGCCCACTATAGCAAGAGCGGCCAGGCCAAACTTTTTACTGGGGGGGGAGGGAAGCAGGTTTTTTTTTTTTTTTTTTTCCCTAACAGGGGAGAGGTCAGGACAGTGGTCACCTGTGCTGCTGCTTTCCTCACTTCAACAGGCTGCAGTGCCATGGAGTACTGCGTGAACACGGTACTATCTGCACCCCACACAGGGTGGGCAGGCCCTCCTGCACTTCCCTGGCCGCCGGGGTTAGAGCTGGGCCTGGTGCACGCCATGGCTGTGAAGGAACAGAAGTTCGACACTGTATAGATCCAAGCATGAGGGTTTATTACGCACAGCCCTGGTGGAGTGTCACTTCACTGTTAGGCTCAGTGAGACTGCCAAACAGTGGATTGCCATAGATTTAAATGGCAGGGGTGGCCAACCTGTTACAAACAAAGAGGCAAAGTAGTGGTGGATACAGCGCAAAGAGCTGGGGGGAAGGGGGAGTTGTTGAGCAAAAAAAAAGCCCCAGCCACCACCCTTTTAAGAGCAGAGCAGGCATTGCCCTTTTAAGGAGGCCATTTTGAAGTCTGCATGGGATGCCACAACTCTAGCTCTGTCTCTTTCAGACAGAAACATGCTGCCCCTTTCAGAGCTGCGGGTGCGGGAGCTGCAGGGGTTTTTTTTTGTTTTTTTGTTTTTGTTTTTTTTGAAGAACCACTGTGGCTTGCGAACCGCGGGTTGGACCCTCTTATTATATAGGTCGCCGATGGGGTGGGAGTTCCCGAGCCCCTGGATAGGTTCTAGCAACAAGACAAAATTAGCACAATAAGCCAATAGTCTAAAAGATTACATAATTGCTCTGCCCATGGCTCAGATTTACATGTATGCTAATAAGAAGGTGCTATGGCTTTAAGTATCATTTTTCAGTAAATAGGTTAAATCCTGATTCCAGGTCCATAAAAATGATGGGTGGCATCTCCCAGATGGGTTTGCTCATAGGTACATACCTCTATGGTCTTAAAACAAAGAGAACATAAAAAATACACAGCATTGGCAATATGTTTATCAATCACACCCCTTTGGACTGGATTATCATTTATGAGGGACGGATATCATTACTCATGCTGGTTGTCTCCCTTCCCCGAACGCTGGCTGGTATGTGAGTAGGATACAATGCTATCTCCTCCCGAACTTGGCTGGTAGATTTTCAAGGCCACACTCAAAGAGTTATGTGTCTATAATGCATGACAAGGCCCCAATCACTGCCCTGCACCTGGGGTTCTGCTGTCTCAGCTTGTTTTGTGCCTAATTGTACAAGAAAGCCTGTCTTCTGCTTAACTCTGTTCCCTTTTTAGCCATGTTTTGTTCATTGTTCGCTAGGCCTGAGGCTCAGGCTAGGCCCATGAAGTTTGGACATATGTGGAATATTCTTAAACAAGACTGTGTTCAAGATCTTACATACACATTATTGGGATATTGACCCCTCAGCTGGGAGAAGTAGGGTTAGGGTTGGAGGGGAGAGAAAGGGCCCGGGCTGGAAGGGGTTGGGGAGGAGAAGGGGACCTGCCTCGCTGGGATGGAGAGAGAAGGGGCCTGACTCGTGGTGGAGGGAGGAGGGAGATAGGGGGCCTAGGATGTCATGGTGGGGTAGGGAGAAGGGGCCTGGGCTGGTGCAGCCACAGCCCAGCTCTCCCCAGTGGCCGGGGTTGCCTATCCCCCCCACCGCCTCCAAGAGGGGGGGTTGGCGAGCGCAGCCAGCAGGGGGCACAGTCCTTTAGTTATCTATCAAAATAGCCTTGTTGATGCCCCATAACTTTGGACAGGAGTGTCTGAATGGCGCCACAGTCAACAGTGGATGGGTAATACGTAATTCACAAGAACAAGGTATAGTACCTTCTATTCTACAAGGGTCAGGAACTACATCCTTCTGTTCAAGTCAAGCACATAGCTTCCCTACGAAGTCAACTTAATATGTATGATTGGTATTCAGTTACTTGCTGAAGCAGGCTGAGAAATCTGTTACAACATACAGTGACAATAAATTATGAACAGATGCCCAGAGTACAGGATAGGCATTTATTTCATAGTTCCTAGGAGAACCATCTACAAAAGAAGAATCTTTTGCCAAACCTCAAAACACAATCAAGAATATCAGTGGCAATTCCTGAAGGGTGAGCATGGAAATCAAAGCAATATGGAAATCAATTATGTGGAGCTCATCCATCTACTTACCAAACAGTGAAAATCTAATATTTTCCATTTATAGTGGAAAATATTAGATTTGCTGATTGTAGCATCTGTTAAGCAGAGTCATGAATGTGGGCAGTTGGGGATTGGGTGCTAGGAAGGGTGCATAAGGGGTATATGTATGCCTGATTTTTAAGGGTAGGATTGAAGAAACACAAGAATTATTCCTTCTTTCAGTCTTCCCAAATTCACTGATAGTTACATCCTTCATTAATGCAACTGCACACATTCTTTGGAGGAGAGGGAGAGAAATTTGGTTTTTACTCGTGAGTTTCTTTTCTCTGAAAGTAAATCTGGCAGTTCAGTGGATTTGGAATGATCATGAAGAGTAGAAAGTTCAGGTAGATAAGTGGAAAGCATTTTGAGCCTATATTACCCAATTATTAATATTCAGATGACTAATTTGTTCTTGTAGTCTTTTTACAGATATTTGATCATTCTAAATCAGTGTTTCTCAACCAGTGGTACGAGAACCCTTAGGGGTACTTGAGAGAAGTCTGTGGGGTACGAAGTCTGTGGGGTACGTCTACACAACTGACATTCGGAGAAAACTGAATTTTTGTTTTAAGTTTTACAAAGCTTTATTATTTTTGTACTTTTTACACCCAAACATTTCATCGCCTGCCCAGCTATGATTAAGTTGTTTAAACAAATGTGTTGCAATGGTAGGAAAAAAAATTGTCTGAAAAGTACCAGGGGTACTTATAACTTAAAAAAAAAAAAAGGGGAGGGGGATACTTTCTAAAAAAAAAGGTTGAGAAACATCGTTCTAAATAATAGTGAGTAGGTAGCTCCTAGTGCCATCTGCTGGAAACAAGCTCTAATTGCTGCAAAATTTCTGAGTGAGGAGACCCACCTTTTGTAAGAATTTGTAATTCAGAAGAAGTAAATGGACAGTGAAATCTCACTTTCAGTTCCCCCTAAGCCGTGGGATGAGAAGTTAAGGCCGGGTTTATACTAGAAATGTATGCTGACATGACATAGCAGTGTTGTTTAGAGGAGTGGGAACGGGGGTTTGTGACACTTTCTACAGTGACAAAATCCCTAGTGTAGGTTCAAGTTATACTGGAGTAAAAGTGCTTTTGCTGGTTGAATTTAGTTTGTCTCTGGTATCTCTGCAAAAGTTCTCTTTCCTGGTGTAAGCTGCATCTGCATTTGGAAGGTTTTGCCAGTATAGCTATATCAGTATATGTATAGTGGTAAAACTTTCCATAGATAAGGCCTAAATCATATGAAATAACATATGAATTGTTGAGTGTTCTGTGGAAGTTAGCATGATGAAAGAAAATTTGGCATTTTATGATTTGGAGCACCTTGATCTTAAAAAATAGTAAATTTTGCATTTGTCTGGCAAAAGCCATTCAAAGCAGAACCTTAATGGGGAGACCACGCAGAGGGGTGAGTGATTCTTCAACAGAATCATCTACTCCCCTTTCTTTAATCCTAGTGAAACTCCTGCTTATTGGGTTCAATGAAAAGAAGTGAGTGAATATGATGGGATAGCTGCTGTGTATGGTAGTATCCTATCATATTTACTTAAGGGCTGCAAGATGAAAGTGCTAATCTAATCTTGAGTTTATCCTCCTAATCTCATCTGGTGTAAAACCTGAGTGAGGTTCTTGGTATAGCTGATGATAATAAAAGATAACTCCTTACTTCAAAGGGATCATAGTATACTGCAGAGACAATTTGGGCCTGCTCATAATGAGGAATGGAGGAGGGGACAGCGGGAGGGCAGCAATGTTACTGACCATGCTTAGTCTGTGTGAGCATGGTTCGATACATACCATGCAGCAAATTGGGGGTGGGGAGGGAGCATGTGACCCTATATGCCCCCCTTACGCATTGTCTCTGGAGGGCAGAAGAAAGTGGGGAACCCAGTGAGGCACAGAGCTGCCTTCATTCTGTTGATTTGATTTTTCATGGCCGTTTCTGTTGGGTGAAGGTAAGACACTCTCATGGTGCAAACATCTAAAGGAAAATGTAACAGTGAAAATTAATTTTTGTCCCCTCTCTCTGTGAATGCCCTCCCAGTATTCACACACAGTTTATGGTTCTTACACTGTCGTTGTACTGAAAACTGGAGATGGTTTCCCTTTGTAGCCTGGGTAGCCTGATGTGCTCTTCATGTGTTGGAAAGACGTCTGAGCCTATTTGGGCTAAGTTCAGTCTTTCAGTCCATTCAACAGGTGAGCCTGGGCCTTTTGTATCCCCAACAAAGCCTTCACCTGTTTCCATAGCTGCCTGGGCACCTCATTCTTAGGAAAACTTCTAGAATGCACATCCCATGATATTAGCTCGCGTGTGCCTGTTAGAGTTACCAGTCCTATTAGGTCTTCATAAAGAAATCCTGACATCTCTGCTGCCCACATCTTGAATTTCTTGACTCCACCACGGGGTGTGTGTGGGGGGGGGGGGGGGGGGGGGGGGGGGGGGGGGGGAGACAGGAACGCTAGGTCAGCTGTATTTAGAGGCTTAGGTGTGAAGCTTTCGTGTCCCAGGAATTCTCTTTGCAAACACTTCTTAAATTGGGCTTTAAGTATGGACCTGTGTGTGTTGTTAAGAATATTGGTTTAAGCCTTTGTCCTGTTACCTAGAAATAATGTATCCCATTTATAGTTTGGGAAATCTTCAGTCTTCCATCTGAAAGTTCATATGGTGCGGTAGATGCACTTGATAAGAAATCTCTGTATTAGCTTTAAAGCTATATAAGCGTGGTCAGTGCAGCTGAATAGTTTTGAAATCTACAGTGGTTTTCATTAAATGTCATAATTTAACAGTTGCCACATGGTGGTATCTGAGAAACTACAGTTATTTCCTATTTTAAGTAGAGGGAAAAACTGTGATCTTAAGTGACATAGCAGCTGAAATTTTAAAGGGCATTCTGAATGAGACTATTAAAGGAAAATGGGTGCAGCTTGTATATGGATATAGCAGTAAGACAAATGGTTCTCAACATGTTTATCATTGTGGGTTTCATATGCAGCTTTATGTGGGCTGCATTCACACACTATATAAACTACATAAATGGCCCTGAGAATGTCACATCGGCCACATTGCATGATGGGTGGACCATAGGTTGCAGCTTGAAAGCCACTGAGTTAGACCCTACTAATTGGCTTCATGAATTGACTGCTAAAAGTGTTTAGGTCTCTGCTTAAGGTTGGTTAAACTTTATTGTAAAGATAGCACTGAATGCTTTTACTAAAATCATTTCAAGGGAAGCACGTTTTAATTTTTTTTATTAAGCATCACTCATTTTTCATTTAAAAACCGTTCTTAATTGGATGGATACTCAAGTTAAGAGTATTTTAGAAAGTCCTCTCTGTGTAATAAATGTTTGCTTAATGATGAAGTCTTAATTTTCTAATAGAGGTGACTCTTTTTCAAATAAATAGTTAGGAAAAATCTTTCATTAATCAGTTATTTGTATTTAGTTCTGTGTTTAACTGTTCCCCAGTCATCAAAGCATAAACTGTTCACATGGCCTTTTATCAGCATTTTCAAGGTTGGGAGTCAGAAATAGTTGCCTACTCAAAACACCCCTTTCCTGAACTTTTATCTTTCCAGTTTCTATCTCGCTTAACAAATGCTGCCTGAAGTTTTTTATGCGGTTTTACTCTACCTTAACAGTTATCAAGTGCAGGCTTTCTCACCAAGAAGTTATGTAGTATTGCCATTATTAGCTCTCATTTCTGAGACCCTTCAATGCTGTCCCATTCAGATACAGTAGTTTGGGACATGAGAAAAGGCATAGGTGGGCTGTTCAGACTTTGAGGAAATAGCTTGGAGGCCCCCTCCACTGAATAATCTTTGCTCATGTACTTGAATTTGGGAAAGCTTGAGCTACAGTTTGAACCTCTCTAGTCTGGCATGATCGGTTCCAGCAACATCTGTGGTCCAGCATGATTTTAATTAGCCAAATGTCCATTTATCATGGGTGTGGTCAAGTGTTCTGTGGTCCCATAAAGTTTGTTTACAGCAATCAGTCTTGGCTCATAGTGTTCTGTGCTGTTATTTAGCTCTAATTTACCCCTAAATATCTTCTGAGAGCCCAGTAAGCAGTAAAAGTGTTGGTAATGCTGTTCAACAATATTGACTTCCCATGGTTCGGCAAATTCTCTGGTCCCGAGGGTGCTGGACTAAAGAGGTTCAAGCTGTAGTTTCTTCCTCTGAGATGGTCTGGTCAAACTTAGTTTGTATAATAAAATATAGAAGTGATGAACTCTAAATATCTCAACTACTATACTAGATTTTCATTGCCAATATAACTGTTTTATCAAGATAAAGAGAATTCCAGGCTCTCATATTACCATTTTCTGTGATGATTGTTCCTAAGAAGTGTACTTCCTGTGTTTTGATTCACCATGCACTATGAAGAGAATATACCAGTCCTGTTAAGTGACAATGAAGAAAATGTCTATTTCTGAAGATTTATTGGCTTAAGATGATCTGAACATAAGAATGGCCGTACTGGGTCAGACCAAAGGTCCATCTAGCCCAGTAGCCTGTCTGCCGACAGTGGCCAGCACCAGGTGCCCCAGAGAGGGTGGACCGAAGACCATGATCAAGCGATTTGTCTCCTGCCATCCTTCTCCAGCCTCTGACAAACAGGCCAGGGACACCATTTCTATCCCCTGGCTAATAGCCTTTTATGGACCTAACCTCCATGAAATTATCTAGCTTCTCTTTAAACTCTGTTATAGTCCTAGCCTCCTCTGGCAAGGAGTTCCACAGGTTGACCACACGGTGTGTGAAGAAGAACTTTCTTTTATTAGTTTTAAACCTGATACCCATAAATTTAATTTGGTGTCCTCTAGTTCTTTTATTATGGGAACTAATAAATAACTTTTCTTTATCCACCCTCTCCACACCACTCATGATTTTATATACCTCTATCCCCCTCAGTCTCCTCTTTTCTAAACTGAAAAGTCCCAGTCGCTTTAACCTCTCTTCATATGGTACCCGTTCCAAACCCCTAATCATTTTAGTTACCCTTTCCAAGTCCAAAATATCTTTTTTGAGGTGAGGAGACCACATCTGTACACAGTATTCAAGATGTGGGCGTACCATAGTTTTAAACAGGAGCAGTAAGATATTCTGTGTCTTATTTTCTATCCCTTTCTTAATAATTCCTAGCATCCTATTTGCCTTTTTGACTGCCACTGCACACTGTGTGGAAGTTTTCAGAGAACTATCCACGATAACGCCAAGATCTATTTCCTGATTTGTTGTAGCCAAATTAGCCCCCATCATACCATACGTATAGTTCGGGTTATCTGTAGCTGTAAACAGCTGCACTCCCTCTATGTACATGTGCAAGACGCATGGTTAACAAAACATTTTATTTAAACTACCACTACTTAAGTGATGGCAAACTAGTTGACTATATTTTTTTCCAAAATGCATGACTGACCTTAAGAACATCATAGTTACTTAGCAGAATTCAACAGAAAGGGTTATTATTTATTGATATTATAAGGTAATACAGGCTGGACCTTGCTGATCCAGCATCCTCGGGACCTGACTGGTTCCAAATGAGGGGATTTGCTGCACCGGGGGCGTTCCTCCTCTCCTGACCCGGGCTGCCACCGGGTTAGGGCTCCAGGCTGCCCCTGCTGCTGCCCCAATCTCCTGAGGCTCTCCAGATGCCATCCGCCCTGCCGCTGCGGGGGCTGAGGGTTCTCTGGCCACCGCTGGGGCTGAAGCTTTGTGGCTGCCACTGGGGCCAGAACTTCCCCCTGTGCCGCCCATTCCCTGCCCTCTCCCCCCCCCCACTGAGTTGGCAGTGCCTCCTATGGTGCTTCTGCCCTGCTGCCAGACCTTTCTGTTCCTAGGCTCTGTGGTCCAGGAACATCCGTGGTCTGTGCTGGACCACGGATGTTGCTGGCATAGGGAGTCCTGGTTAAGGGGGTACAACCTGTAGTAACACTATTTCTACATTTCTCCTGCTACATTTCTACATTGTTCCTGCTATGTTTCCCTCTTTATTTCCTTCTGCAGTTCTGCATTCTACAGTTCCCTCTTCAGTTTGACATTTCCCCTTGACTTCTTCAGAACTGGAGGTTCATTGGAATAAAAGAAGTTAACATTTAAATCTTAGTTAATATTTTGTGTATGTTTCATTAGCCAATTACAACATATAACATATCTTTAATACAGCCAGAGAGGTAGTAAGTTTATGGCTAGCTATGCTACCAGTTAAGTTATCTAGATGGAAAATGGCTTTTCAGAGTCCAGTGAATTGAGTGCCACTGAATCCATGAGAAACTGAATGTGAATTTATGAATTTCAGCCTGAAGGAGATGAGAACAGTGCAGAAGCAGCTTGGTAGGAAGCCATTCTAGGTGACATTTTCCTCCTCATCAAAGGCCACTACGATTGGTGAACTCTCCTATGTTGTTCTGCTGTAAGTCAGCTGTCTCTCAGGATGTGTTCACTAGATTGTAGCGTAAGACAAGATTCTGGGATTTTACTACAGTATCTTCTGACCCTACTCAGAGCAGGATAAAGAATAACTCAATAGTAAAATGCTTGAGTGTTGTTTACATTTCAAAATATATCAGCGCAACAACTGGGGAATTTTAGTCTGAAAAATCTTTGCATTGAGATGGCCTAAAATTGCACCCTTTTGTGGTGCAAAGCAGTACTAAAACAGATATCTTCCATACACTGACCAGAAGATTGTTCTAGAGTCTTGATCCAAAGTATAATGACTTCCTGATTGTCTGTGCTTCTGTGGAGTGCAGAGTCTTAACAGCATGTTTTCTAGGGTTGTTGCATATGTAGGCCAACAAAAAAAAAATCCACGTATCACAGTACATATCTTTTCTAAGTATTATCTTCCTACATATATAGGCTTCAGATGTTTTGGGAAGATGGTAAAGAACATGTGTTTACTACTATAGCATCATGTAATGTCAGAAAACAATTATGTTTCAATCAGGTAGTGTAGTGTAATGGACTTTAGTTATTCTCCTTGTTTCAACATGCTATTGTTCCCTCTGGTTTAGAATTTTTTTGAACTATTACAGGGAATATCCCCACAACGCATACATCAGAGCTGTTGACAACTAATAATAGTAGTATAATTACTAGTACGACTTAGAGTGTACCCAGATACCAGGGTGATGGATACCTTAAAAACTTTATTACTGCATAGGTTATAATCTTCAATGTGAGACACAGAAATTAATCCAAAGAAGATGGAAATAAGTAAGGACTGTACGGCTGAGTATTATCACTTCTGTTTTCCAGATGGGAATGGTGAAGGAAAGAGGTTAAGGCCCAAAGTTAGAAAGGAGGCCAGTTTAAGTGCTGTCTATAAGTATCAAGAGTGTGAGTGTGTGTGTGTGTGTGTGTGTGTGTGTGTGTGTGTGTTTCTTTCAGAGATGTTGAACATCCATCTCTATCATTTGATTCATTTGCAGTTGTAGCTATTCAATAACTGTGAAATTAGGTCCCTAAGTGTCTAAATTTGGGTACCCAAAGTGGTAGCTAGCTTGAAAATTTGGCTAGACCTTACACCAGGTTGAGAGACTCTGCGTCAGCCCTGGGAGCAGAATTTGGTACCTAAGAACGGCCATGCTGGGTCAGACCCAAAGGTTCATCTATCCCAGTATCCTGTCTACCGACAGTGGCCAGTGCCAGATGCCCCAGAGGGAGGGATCACAACAGGTAATCATCACATGATCCCTTTCCTGTCATCCATTTCCAGACAAAGAGAGGCTAGGGACACCATTCCTACCCATCCTGGCTAATAGCCATTGATGGATCTAATCTCCGTGAATCTATCTAGCTCTTTTCTGAACCCTGTTAAAATCCTAGTCTTCACAACATCAAGGTACAGTAGAACCTTAAAGTTACACATTGATCAGTCAGCCACATACCTCATTTAGAACTAGAAATAGGTAGTCAAGCAGCAGCAGAGACAAAAAATTGTCTGCATAGGGGGTGCTGGGCATAGTAATTGTTGGGTGGCATGGCTGTGTGGCATGGCATGGCATGAAACCACTGCCATGGTGAAGGGGCACACTGACAGCGCAGGGGGGCTTGGATGTGTGTCAGGGTGGGGACGAGGGAGGTGAGGGAGCCGCTTCCCCTGGAGCTCATTGCTACCAGTGGGAGGGATCCTCTCTGGCCCTCAGCCCCATGGCAGGCCTGCCTGCTGCACCCCAAACTCCTTATCCCTGGACCAGCCCTATACCTCGACCTCCTGCTCCATCCCAGATCCTACAGCCCAGACTCCTTCCCAGAGCCTTAAGCAGGGGTTGGGGAGAGCAGGACTTGGACCCTTCTGAGTACCACTAAAAATTATACAAACTTGCCACCCCTGTCCTCTTAGACTATATTGTCTCTCTCTCAATGATGTTTTGCAAGTATTTCCTCAACTCGGAATCCTAGAATAGGCATTCTTACTGTTAGAAATTAAATTTTCTTTTGTGTGTGGCTTTTTTTTTTTTTTACATGACTACTAATGTTGAAAAATATTCACAGTTATAAACATGTATGAACAAGAGAACTGGGCTAACCTATTTGGGATAGTGTGCAGTAAACTAACTTTTGGAACAGGTCAAGAAACTGATGCTGAATTCAAAACTGAAATTGTGGTTTCTACCCCTAAAATTAATATTTTGGCGCACATTTGATTATTATGTGTTAACCTCCATGTTAAAATTACTGAAATACATAAATTTAGCATAAACGTCCTGTATTCAGATCTCTATTGATTCTGAAATTGTAATCTAAACATTTCTGTATCAAACAAATCTCATTGCCCTGGAATTTTGAATCCCCAAATTTAGAAAGTGTTAGTTTGGTCTCCCATAAAGAGAGAAACAGTTTTAATCTAAAGTCTTGTTTCAGGCCTGTCTCCTTTGGAATAGGGTTTATTATAAGAAAATACTTTAGTGGCATTGTCGGGTGCTTCTGCATTAACTGAATGGAGAATATGTGATGTGCTCACGTGGTTGTATTGGCAAATTTTGAGTCATTTTTGTATAAACACTTTTGAATTGCTTTGAAGAAATATGTCACGTTTTTCTGATCTCTTATCTTGCTTGTTTGACTTAGTGTCTGTCTATCTTTTTTCTTTGCAGGCAGCTATAAATGGTGTAATACCACAAGAAAATGGCATTTTACAAAGGTAGGTAAAGAAGCTTGGAACAATAATGGTAGAAGGAGATACGATATAACAGTAGTCATAAGAGTCGTTTACTTTCTTTTCCCCTACCTCTTCTTTCTTCATCTCCAACTCTGTCCATTAGAAGCAGGATGTGATACTGTAAGTATCATTTTGAAAGAGATTCCCTTAGAGCAGGGGTGGGCAATAATCTTTGGCTGGGGGCCACTTCAAAAAATGTTTGAAGTGGCCCCAGGCTGCCCCGGAAGGGCGGGGCCAGGATGCTTCTGGGCTTCCCCACCCTTAGACCACGACTGGTCTGGGGGTGGGAGCCTTTCCACTCCCACCCTTCCCACTAAGCACCCATGCCCTGGCAGGGCGGAAAGAGGCTTTGGAAAGGGGGCAGGGTGGAGGATGCTTCGTGTGCCCTTCCACCCCCAAGCTCTGATTGGCCTGGGTGCAGGGAAGCGTGCAAAGCCTCCTCCCGCCCTTTGAGGAGCTCACGAAACTTCAGAGTGCCACACACTCCTTGCAGGGCGGGCATAGGGCTTAGGAAACTTTGCGAGCTTCTCCCGCCCCCAGGCCAATCAGGGTTTGGGGGTGAGGGAGCACGCAAAGTCTCCCCCCTGTCCCACCAGGAGTGCGTGGCACTTCAAAGTGCTACATGCTCCTGGCAGGGCAGAGGAAACTTTGTGCTCTTCCCCCACCCCTAGGCTCTAATTGGCCTGGGGGCAGGGGAGCGGCAGGGCCTCCGTGGGGTGGATCAACCTGCTTGGCAGGTCAGATCTGGCCCGTGGAGGCCCTTTTACCCACCCTTGCCTTAGAGCAGTGGTTCCTAACCTTTTTGAGCCTACGGACCCCTTTTTAATCTATTAAAATTTCATGGACCACCCCTCTGCGGGAGGGGGAAAAAAAAGAGAAAGGGGGGGGGGAAGAAGAGAGAGAGGAAGAAAGAGAGAAATAAAATAGAAAAAGAAAGAGGGAAAAGGGGGGGAAAATGAGAGAAGAGAGAGAAAAAGAAAGAGAGGGGAGAAAAAGAAGGTAGAGAAAAAGAGGGGGGAAAAGGGGGGGAGAGAGACACAATGAAAGACTGGGAAAAAGAAAAGGGAGAGAAGAGAAAAGGGGGAAAAAAGAAGAAAGAGAGAACGGAAAGGGAAACAAGAAGAAAGAGAGAAAATGAGAAAAAGATAGGATCGGGCCCATTGTGGTGGGCCCAATCCTTATTTTTAAACTTCCCATGAACCTCCTGCAGTACCATCAGACCACAGGTTCGTAACCACTGCCTTAGAGTCATGGGTTCATCTCCTGACAACACTGACTGAATCCCTGAACTTTCCAACACTAATTTAGGACCCGATCCCACACTCATGAATATCAGTGAATTCTTTCCACTGACTTCAGTAGGTTTAGGATCAGCCCATATATGATGTACAGTAGGAATGTTAGCAGCTAGCCAGCAAACCATTTAATCCAGTGTTTTCCAAACTGTGGTCCGCAGCGCAGTACCAGTCCTTAGAAAAAAATACTGGGCTTCAGAAAATTTTTTGCGAAAGCTCGCCCCGCTGCCTTCAATCCCCAAGATGAAAGCCGCGCTGAACTCCCAGTGTCAACGGAGGTAGCACGGACTTCCTGCGGGGCTGGGGGCAGTTCTGCACCTTTGTGCTGGGTTCTGGAAGTGCGTGGGTTCTCTTCCCTCCTGCCTTAATAGCTGGTGCGGTACCTAAAATGCCAGTCCATCGCACGCTGGGGACTTAGTTCCCCTGCTGCCTTCCAGCACACGGGGGAGTGGGTGGGGATCCAGGAATGCGCCGGCTCCAGCTGCTCGGGCGATGCGTGCTGCAGTGGAGGAGCAAGGCACGCGCTGCCCCTCCCCCTGTGCAGGAAGGCATCACGCGTGCAATGGACCAGAGTGTCAGGTACTGTGCCGCTGTTTGGGGGACGGGAGAGCAGCCCATGCATTTCCTGGGCCTTGGCAGCTACAGGATCCCCAGGTATCAGTCCCTGTCCCCTACCACCCCCCCAAACTCCCACAAGTACCCTGTCCCAGCACCCACAAGCACCCTGTCCCTTGCCCCAGTACCTGCACGCACCCTGTCTCCTGCCCCAGCACTCATTGGCATCCTTCCCCAGAACTCTGTGCCAGCACCCACAAGCACAGTTGGGGCCACATTAGTGAGGTTTGAGGGGTTTGGAGGGGTTGTGTTTTTATATCTCAGTTGTGTGGCCCCGACTGACTTTTCTGTCGGCTAAAGTTGGCACAGGGGGCTTTGGGAGGACCAGAAACAATTTATTTACATATTTATCATTTGTTTAATGAATATGCAAATAAATGTTACTGGTCCTCCAAAAGCTCGTGAATGGATTTATTGGTCCCCAATATCAAAAAGTTTGGGAACCCCTCATTTAACCAATGAGCGACTGCTTATCCGTTAATGGTCCTGGTTAACCGCAACACCGCCTCACCTTCCCCCCGCATTTAGAACTCGGACTGGCAGGCTGGCTCAGTCCCAACCTGCTGGTCTGAGTTTTAAATGAAGAGCATGAAGGAGAGCTGCTTGCTACCTCTAATAAGGAGGCAGCAGTGCGTGGTGGCAGATGGGAGCTGATCCTTGCAGGGAGCTGCTTTAAAAAACAAACAAACAAACAAACAAAAACAAAAAAAAAACAACTGGCTCCCACCTGCAGCCCCACGCTGCTGCCTCTTTATCAGAAGCAACAGGCAGGAGCTGGTCTGCACAAGGAGCTGGTGTGGTGTTTTTTTTTTTTTTTTTTTTTTTAAACCAGCTCCCCTCACGAACTGGCTCCTGCTTGCCATTCTGTGCTGCTGCCTCTGATACAGAGGCAGCAGCATGGATTGTCAGGGGGCTCCCCAGAAGTGGGGCTGGGAGTGCACTGACTGCTGCCCCAGGGAGGGAGAATTTTAGTAACCCTGTAACCAATAAGAATTGTTATGGCTACATGATTACTAAAATAAACTATTTTTAATGTCCCCTAATATACAGTTGGCTAAGTCTGAATCTATCAGATAATTTCCTAACAGTGAGGTCCCATCTGTTCTGCATGGACCTAAACAATCCCAAAGCACCATTTTTAACAGCTGTCATTTGCTTCTCTGTCCTTGGCTAATTTTTTTTATTTTGATGCATGCACACGTGTAACCCACACACCTACTGGATGTGGTTCACTGTCCCTTGTAGTGGCATGTACACCATTTAGACTAGAGAGAGAGCGAATGAGTTTCCTTTATAGTCTTAGGTGAGAGCCAGCTGTCTTTATAGCTAAATCTATAAAAGCTCATGCATTAAGTTCCAGAGGTCCCAGGTTTGGTTCTGCCTGTTGACTTTACATAAGCGTGCATGAAAGATGGTGATAATTCCAAGGCTACGTCTATATTGAAACCTTCTTCCGCAAAAGCTTATGCAAATGAAGCGTGGAGGAGAATATTGCCGCACTTCATTTGTATAATTAATTAGCAGCTGTTTTTGTGCAAGATGCTTTTGCACAAAAAGGACCTGTGTAAATGGCTCCTTTTTGTGCAAAACCCCCCTCTTGTGCAAGAGCTGTTCTTCCTCCATTTTTTCAGGAAGGATAGCTCTTGTACAGGAGGGGGTTTTTGCTCAAAAAGGAGCAGTCTACGCAGCTCCTTTTTGCGGAAAAGCCTCCTGTGCAAAAACGGCTGCTAATTAATTATGCAAATGAAGTGTGGCGATATTCTACTCCCATGCTTCATTTGCATAAGCTTTTGCAGAAGAAGGCTGCAGTATAGACATAGCCTGAGAGTTAGTGGTGCCCTTTCAGTGGATTGCAGGAAAAGGATATTGTGTCAGTGGAAGTAGATTTTGGCTTGTGTGCTTCTCATGCCTGCGATTCTAAGTCACTGAATCGTGATCTGCTAAATGCCGAAGAGGTAATTGGAAACAGCAGAACCAGAATTCAGCTGTTTAGGAGAGCCAGTAGAATGTTGTGACACAAAGCATTTCCAACAAATACTCAACATGTTTCAAAATGTTCTTTGCTTGTGGTATATGCTACTTATAGTGTAAGTAAATGAATATTTTGACAGCTATACTGTATTTAATTATTCAGTCTTAACTTATATAAAGTACCTTGTCAACAGTCACTTTTTTACACTCAGGATTAACTCCGTGCACTGTTTATTCAGTGCAGTAAGTGGATATGTTCTTTTTATTTGTACTAGTGTAGAACCCAGAAACACCCTAGACACATGCATACAAAGCATTTTCAATCTAAATATTCACCAAACTGATCAGCATTTTTTTCTTTTTGTTCAGCAATATGTGAAGGCTTTGATAAAAGGGAATTCTGATGCTTAACACTAACTTTCTTCAGCATCTATTTCTTCAAAAAAAGAAATCTAGGCAGCTAAATGTGTCTCGGGGCTTTGTTGTTTTTGGATGATATAAGGTGGCATTTCAGAGGCCTAAGGGAATTAGGTGCCCAATTTCCATTGGCTTTCAAGGGAAGTTGGGCACCTGTCTCCCTTCTGCTTGCTCGAAAATCTCATCATAATCTGTAGATCAAGGGGTTTGCTGAATTAAATCACTGAGTGTCCAGTTGCTGGTAGCTATTTATTTGTTGTCTTTTTTTAATATTGCAATTAATATTATGTAATAGGGTGAACAGGCTGCAAGTAATCTTTTTAGAGAGAAGATATCCTCTCAGTCATTAATTGTAACACAGTTGTGATTTAAAGAGGCATTTCCTGAGAGTGCTATTTAGGATTAATAACCAAATTATGGTCACAGAAACTCTTGTATCACTTTTTAATTTTTAACATTCGATAAATCCTCCCACTTAAAAAAAACAAAACCAAACCCTGAATCAGTATATGGTCATTGTTTAATTCTTCATTAAAAATTCCTAGTGGTACTTAGTATTGTAATTTTAAAAAAGCTGCACAAAACAAAAGAGATTCCTTGTGTGCTTTAGAATTCTGAAGTTCCTGTAGGTTTCACATAGCTGAGAATTTCTCTCTGTGTGTCTGCTGACTAGAGAAAAGGAAAAGAGTCCTTTGTACCACCAGAAAAGCATAACACTTAATTTTTTCTTTTCATAATGTGGGAGAAAAAATGTTAGGAATTGCCCCAGCAGACAGTTGGGAATGTAGATGGTGTTTGTTAATTATGTAGCACGTGTGCAACAACTAGCTACGCTCACTGACTATGTCATCACTGGAGGGGTGAATTTAAAATTTTTTTTTTAATAAAACTTTTTTGCATCAAAATACTTCATTTTTTTTAAATAAAATCATTGAAATTGACATGGTCCCAAATTTCAGCAGCCCTGTTAAAAATAAATGTAGTATTCATTCAGGTTGCATCCTTGAAGCATGCACCCACCATCAGGACATTTGGAGCTTCCTGATAAGGATAGTCTCTCATATAGATTTCACTGTCTGTCACTTGATAACATCCACAATGCAGAGTTCCAGCCATGCTCTACAAACATTTCCTTTAGTGGAATGTTCATTTTAGTAGGAAAAAGGCTCTTTATGTCAAAGTGGATCCTCATTCTCTTTGGCCTGGATAGTGTTTCTTAATTTGCTTTGTTTTGTCACCCTGCTTACTAAGCTCCAGCAGCATGCTCTTTGGACAGAGGTTAAATGTGGCCTATAAGCAAGTGTATAGAAGTAGTGGGGGAGGCAGAGGAGGCTCAAAGAGAAGCTGGAATTTACCATTCTGTATATTAACGTATATGTCTAGATTTTAGTCTTAAATTAATACACTGATATCTGTATAATCTCCCTCAACTGCCTGAAGCAAAACAGTATTTTCCTCTTTAACTTGTCTGATAGACTTTCAAATGGGTTTATCGCTCTAAGAATATGGGATGCATCTCTCCTGCACTTTCTCCCAGACTTTTTTGGGATGACACTAGTTTGATGATGTAGTGGTAGAATATTGGCTGCTGTGTAGAATGTTAAACATAGATATCCTTGGGATTCTGGTATGGATCTGTAGTACTTCTATGGTGTGGTAATATTGGATACCTTACTCTACAAGTCATTCAGTGATTTGTAATGCATGTATTAAACTTGTGGCCCAAAAGATTGTTTCAAAGTTGGTGATCCTACTGTATTTTAACAATCCCTCCTGAATGGTTTAGTTGATAATATTTAAGAAAAAAATGGTAGATGCTATAATTTCTTAGGTTGTTAGTAAAACAGCCTGTACGTCAGATACATGATGTAATATATTAGTCACAAGTGTAAGTTGTGGATGACAGTAAGGGACTAGATTGCTCATCTTGCTTGGCTCACACTTCTTCAGATAGAGCAGACTGAGAATTGAACTATCTATCTTTCAGTGAATATGGCGGAGAGACTTTGCAAGGACCCGCTTATGGTCCCCCAAGTCATCCTACAGCATCTTCTTCAACCCCTTCCTCATCCTCAGCGTTTCGACATGTAGTGCCATCCCGACAAATAGTGGAAAGACAACCGCGAATGCTTGACTTCAGGGTTGAATACAGAGACAGAAATGTGGATGTAGTACTTGAAGACAGCTGCACTGTTGGTAAGATTTGTGTAGAATAAAAATTGTGTTGTAGTACAATAATAATAAGAAAAATGATGAAAAATAACAGCTGCAAATACTGACCATTCACAAACTTCTGTGATAGAATGGCATCACTTTATTTTGTTGATTAATCTGCACAATTTTTGATTTCAGAAGCAATTCTGAATAATTTGACTTCAAATCAGATTTGGGACTAATGGCTCGTAGCATTAAGGCGCAGCCCACAGCTGGGAGTGGTTCAGCTGTGAACTGCCAACCATTGTGCTTTAGTGAGCATGTGATCTCTGTGGCACTTTAAAGACTAACAGATTTATTGGGGATAAGCTTTCATGGGCAAAGAGCCACTTTGTGAAGTGCATGCATCTGATGAAGTGGAGCTTTGCTTACAAAACTTATGCCCAAATAAATGTGATAATCTTTAAGGTGCCACAGGACTCCTCATTGTTTTCACAGATACAGACTAAGATGGCTACCCCTCTGATACATGTGTTCTCTGCCTCACTATTTGGGTGCATAGTTCCTTCTCACCACGGATCTCGTGGGACAGGCTCCCTCTGAATCTGTGCAGGGCTGAGCATGGTTCCATCTACTTCTTTGCAAATAAAGATTTTAATGTTCTTTTGGAGGTGGTGGGGAGGAATTCAGACTATATTTGAGAAGCTAATTTACTTACCCATCTTGAAAAAGCATAATTTAGTTGCTATTTACACTTTTTTCCCTTTAAGACTCCTTTTCGTAAAAATATGTGTAAAATTGTTTCAAAATAACTTGGGAATGATAGATTGCCAGGTCTAGCATATTGCAACCTCTGTTCATGTTGCAAGGATCATGTACTCTGACATGCTTTGTAAAATGGTGGCTACAAAAATTCCTGTCAGCTGTTGTAGAAGCTAATCCCTAATTCATTTACCCGATATACTTTTTAAAAATCAAAACTCGGAATGAAGTGAAGAGATGCTGAATAAAATATCACATTGCAATCGGGGTGGTGGTAAAATTAGTCCCATGTGGAACACTTGTTCGCCTGTGTAGTATTTTATTCAGTATCAACGGGTGACACCTAGTGGTGATGATTTTGGTCTATTGAGATTGAACTGGTATTTCACATAATGGGTTTGATTCTCCTCTTCTGTTTTGTGCAGCCACTAAGGGCATGTCTACACTTTTAGCTTCTTTTAGAATAAGCTATTTCAGAGGAAATACTCCGAAATGGCTTATTTAAAAAATAGCGCATCTACACAGCAAATGCCCATCAAAATAGCACTCAGCTGTTTTGAAATGGAGTGTTCACACTCATCGGATGCTGAATCACATTTAAGGCCACCTGGAAGCACTTCAGGCACGGCATCAGGGCAGGACTCCTCTTCCTGGAACTGCTACCTGAGGTTATCTGAAGCTCGAGCTTAAAGGGACCCTCCCCCTCTCCCCTCTCCTCTTCCCCCTCCTCCTCCCCACAGCCATGTCTCAGGCTCTTCTCCTTTGCCTACCTCACTGAGAGACAGCAAAGCCTTTTCTCTGCCTGCTGTGGTTGCCCGTGCGGACACCTCAGCACTTTAGCCATGGAGCCCTTATATGTCTTGGTGCACCTCCTGCTGCAGTTTCTGTAGGCTGCCTTCCTAGTCCTACAGAAACAGCACCCCCAGATCCTCGTGGGGCAGTTCCTCACCTCTGTCCGGCACTGCTCATGCAGCTCGACCCACTCATCCTCCCCTGCACATCGTGCATCATCGCGTCTGACAACTGGGCACCATCTCCGACTGGTGGGACCGGATCGTCCTGGAGCAGTGGGACAACCAGCAGTGGCTCCAGTATTTCCATATGTGGAAGGACACCTTTCTGGAGCTGTGAGAGTGGTTTGCCCCTGCCCTTCAGCCATGACACCCATATGAGAGCCATCATCCCCCTCCAGAAGCAGGTAACCATCGCCATCTGGAAACTCGCCATGTCAGACAGCTACCGCTCTGTGGGGAACCTGTTCGGTGTGGGGAGATCAACTGTCAAGGCTGTGGTCCTGCAGGTATGGTGCTTTCCTGCTATTGTCCTAAGAGGTTGGTGAACTGAACTGCTGGAGTGGGGCTCCCTAGGGAAGGGAGGGTGGTGGTGGTGGTGGTGGTGGTAGAAGCCCCCTCCCTGGGAGCCTTTTCAGTCCCTCCTTCACAGAACCCTGGGGGGGGGGTGAGGCAAGTTGGGGTTGCTGGGTGAGTGTGTGTGTGTGTACGTGTGAGGGGGAGGGAGGGAGGGAGAGTGTGTGTGTGAGGGAGAGGGAGAGGGAGAGGGATCGGGGGTCTCCCGCGGTCCGTGGCAACCCCTTGAGTCTCTGTCTCCTTCTACAGGGGGTGAGGGCCATCAACAGTCATCATACTGTCCAACGTGGATCCCATCATCGCCAGCTTTGCCGCCATGGGCTTCCCCAAGTGCAGAGAGGAGGCCTTGAGAACAGCCACACTGTGTCAGACCAAAGGTCCGTCTAGCCAGTACCAGATGCCCCAGAGGGAGGGAACACAAGTAATCTTCACAGAGTCCCTCTCCTGTCACCCATTTACAGAAAATTCCCATCAGGATCACCGGACACCCAAATACATTAAACGGAAGGGGTACTTTTCAATGGTCCTTCAGGCCCTCGTGGACTACTGTGGCCAGTTCATGGACATCTATGTTGGCTGGTCGGAGAAGGCGCACAATGCACGTGTCTTTCGAAACTCCAGCCTTTTACGAAAGCTGCACACCAGCATTTTTTTCCCCCGACCACACCACCAGGGTCGGGGACATGGATATGCTGATCTGTATTCTAGGGGACACAGCCTACCCTCTTCTCCTCTGGCTCATGAAGCCCTAAACCAGACACCTGGACCTCACCAAAGAACGTTTTAACGCCAGGCTCAGCAGGGCCCATATTGTTGTAGAGGGCTCCTTCGGGTGTCTCAGGGGAGGGTTCTCTTGGCTCTTCACTAGGCTCGACTGTGGTGATCGGAGTGTTCCCCAGGTGGCGGCAGTGGTGTGTGGTATCCTTCACAATATTTGTGAAAGCAAGGGGGAGATGGTCTTGCCAGGGTGAGGAGTAGAGGTTAATTGGATCAGCAGGGCCTTTGAGCAGCTGCGCATGACGGCTGTCTGGCAGGCCCATCAAGGGACGGTGCATATCCATGAGGCCCTGAGGGAGAGTTTCACAGGAGAACCTCTAAGTACTCCCCCCACGGGCCTCCTCACAAGGGGCCTGTGCATTGCCCTTTTTTGCCTTTCCTCCCACAGCCCTCCCTTCCCCTGCAGTGACAATAAACTACACTTTTTGTTTTGGAACAATAAACTCTGTATTTTAAATTTGGGTGAATGTAACTGGGGAAAGAAGCTGGGGGGAAGGAGTGAGGTGGAAGGGAAAGAGTGGGAGGAGAGGCTCAGGGCTGAGGCTGGGAATGGCACTTGCATCGGGTGGACCCACGACCTCTTGTGTGGGGTCCTTGGTGGCCATGGGGGGAACTAACAGGGAGAAGCTGGAGGGGTAGAAGCTGGCATGGGAGCGGCTACCATGCGATCGATGACTGTGTGGAAGGCTGTGCAGATGCTTTGGTCCTGCTGCAGCAGCTCTTGCCAGGTGTTGTGGCGCAGCTGGAGGTCCTCCTCGAGTCTCTGGTCTTGCCAGTCCAGGGAGCACTGCAGGGCTTGCAGGGCAGTGATATACTCCCTCTGGAAGTCCTTGTGTGCTCTCCTGTGCTGGCAGATCACGTGGGATCGGGAGGATAGCACAGGAGGTGTCAACAGGTCCGTTCTCGCAGCTGGTCCAGCTGTGGAGAACCAAGAGAAGGGAAGTGATCCCGGGAGACACGGTGCATGAAGCCAGCCCTCATCTGAGCCAAGACTGAAAAGTCATAGGTAGGATTAAGGCAATGTACTTCAAGCAAGGCCATCTGTGGCCTAGACAGTGGGCCCTTTCCTGCTGGGGTACAGATGTCCAAGGAGGTAGTCTCACTACCCCCACATCCTGGGGACAAGCAGGCATGGGAAGATGCTGGTCAGACCGGAAGCTTGTGGGCGGCTGGCCTTCCCTCTGTGCCATGCACACACTGGGTCCAGCAGTGGCGGCATCCCACAGGAAGAGAATTTGTATCCCTGCCCACTGGAGGAGGGGGGGCGGGACACTCGGGGCAGGAGAGAGGGGCAGATGCTCCTCCACCTCTCCTCTCTCTCCCCAGGAGCTGATGTTGCCCAGAGAGTGCGAGCATGCCTGTGTGCTGTCTATGGCAGTCCTGTGTGTCCATGTCCACAGCCTCCATCTAGAGCCGTGGTCACCGACAGGTCGATTGCGAGGCCTCGACCATTCGATTGCGAGGCGTCTCCCCCCCCCCCCCCCCCC
>JANRFK010004893.1:52708669-52730015 GCA_030068395.1 Apalone spinifera
TTTCATAACTATAAACACGTGATTTTAATTTTATATATCATATAATTTAAAAATTAACTGTATCAGAGTGTGTAAGTAAGGGCTGGGGATAGCAAGTGATGGACAGGAGGAGAATAGAGGGTGTCCCACCCTGGTGTTGGGAGTAAGGCAGGCCTCTTCAGGCACCCTGTGATCCAGAGCGCAAGGGTCCTCTGTTGCTGCCTCCTGGGGCTATGTGTGTCCTGGACTGGCGATCCATGTACACAGGCTGCTGCGCGATCCTCAGGCTGAGAAGGCAAAGCGAGGAGCACTCAGCAGCCTCTTGCTGCCCGCCGCCTCCACCTGTGTGAGCCTAGGGAAAATAATGGCACTCCCCTGAGGGGCTTTCCCTGGCTTCGGATGATGCCCAGGAACCTCCTCGGTGGAGGGGTACCAGCTCCAGGGTGAGCATGACCTCCTGGCTGGCATGCATCGAGCTGGTGCTGGCCTCCTCTGGCTTCTCCTCCTCCTGCTCCTCTTCACTGGCTATGCTCCTCCAGGAGGGTAATGACAGGCATCTGCAGCCCTAAGTCCACAACACGGTGCGGGGGAGAGGACGACTGGGTGGCCTCTATGATGTGGTGGAGCTGAGTGTAGTAAGGGCAGGCTTGCGGTGCCACTCCGGATCAGGAGCTGTCCTCCCTGGCCTTGGCATAGGCCTGCTTTAAAAAAACAAAACAAAACAAAAAAAACTTTCATGCACACCTGCTACCGGGTGTGCCTGTGGCCCTTGGTGGCCAAGCTACTGGCCATTTAGCCATAGACGTCTGCTTTCCCGCATCTGGTGCGGAGATTCTAGAGGTTTGCCTCCTCTCCCCGGACCTCAGTGAGGTCCAGGATCTCCGCACCAAACCGGGAGGGCACACAGTTTTAAGAGCTGCGGGCTCCCTAGGAGCACAGGAGGGCTCAGTGGGATCAACAGGGTCACTCGTGGCAGCAGAAAGTGCTGGTCTGGCATCTGCTGTGTGGCTCAGGGCTGTCGGGCCTGCTGTGTGCCGCACACTCTTGAGGCTGCAGTTTTAAGGGCTGCAGGGGAAGGGGGACTACAGCGTTTTGACACGCGTGGACAGAGTGGCCAGCAAGGCACCTGTGGGATTTCCTGGAGGCTTCTTATTTAGAAATAACTCTGGCTGCCCTGTCTACACATGCCCTATTCCAAAATAGCTGTTTCAGAATAGGCATTACTCCTCATAAAATGAGGGTTATATATTCCAAAATAAGATGCCCATTATTTTGAAATGATTTCAAAATAACAGGCTTGCTGTGTAGATGTTCGCATAGTTATTTCGGAATAATGTCCGTTATTCCGGAATAACTCTTCTGTGTAGACGTGCCCTTACGTGGTACAACCTAGGTGTAAAAATGCTACCAAATCAGAATTCTGCACTCACACCTACTTGGCACACACACAAATGACTAACCACTGATTCAAGTGGCGAATCAGATGGTTAACAAGAACCTAAAATGTATTCTTCACATACAGAATTTTGTCAGGGTAGTCTAACTGAAAAGTTACAGGCTAAATTCAATAGCAGTATTAAATCAACTGGTATAAAAGATTGTTTAACAATGCTGGTGGAGAAACAAAATAGAAATTTTTCAACATTCAACCAGATTGGTTGGAATACACATGTGGTCTTAAACATGTAGTTGTTTGCCCCCGTGTAGACTGGTTTCTTAGAGATACAGATTCTGTTTCCTGTAATAAGCCAGAACATTGCAGGCATAACTCCAGAGCAGCGTTGGCTCAGGTTGTCTGTGGGTCGAGGTTGAAGACTTTGGGGAATACATCTTGAAAATGAAAACTTTGCTAACTAGTTCCTAAAATGGCTTGAACCAGTTGACATCGATTCCCATAATAATATTAACCACAACCCATTTTCACAAAGACTTTGCACAAATCAGTGTCTAAGAATGGAATAGTGCATGCTCTAGGATGTGCTGTTGTGAAATAGCTGCCTGCCATCCATATGCCTATAGCTCCTAATGGTGTGCTCTAGAATGAGAGGTTCAAAGTAAATCCCACATTTTCTTCCTTTGGTCTGTATACAACAAAACTCATTTTAAAATGTGTTAGTGCAAAAGATGCAGTTTATATTGGATTAGTATTACTGTCAAAACAAAACAAAACAACAGTGGGCATGGGTTTTGATTGTTTCTTGCCAATGCTGTTCATGGGAAAGAAATGAGGGAAGTAGAGGTGGTTTAAAACCACCTTTAAGCTCCCTTTATGTATGTGCTGTCTAGGGGCTTGCTAGCCCCTTGTTATACTTTAGAGCAGCCCTTCATTTCCTCTAATTTTGAGTTCTGGCTACAGTCACTTCTTGGCAGCCCAGGACAGCTAGAATGCAGTGTACTCTGGCTACATCCCCATAGCAACTCCCTACCCTTTGCACACCTCTGGAGTAGTGCAGGGAGATTGTGACAACTCCATGCTGCCTTGGCTACTCTCTAACAAGGGCTGTTTACCTCCCCTTTTTGCTCCTACTGTGAATTAAATAGGACAGGGTAAAATCAGTGCCAGTTTATTTTCCTTTAGTATGTTACTGTTGAGAAACACATGTTCTTCAAGTGATGCTCTTGTGGGTGCTCCAACTGTAGGCAAGTCTGTGTCTAGGCGCTGAGGATCGGAAACCATTGGTAGCAGTTTGTCCCACCTCTGTGTGCGCTGCTACTCCTTGCCTGCTGCAAGGTTAGCCAGTGTGTGTGGGCAACCCTCTTCAGTTCCTTCTCACCTCCTCCCTCCCAGAGACTGAACTGTCAGTTCATGGATTGTTAACTCCCTTTAGATTTGCTAATTTTAGCTTCCTATGAAGCTTTTTTTCTTTTGTTACTTTGTTTACATTTTATTTGGCCATGCCTTGAAACCAGAAAGGCAGGGGGGGAAAATGAGGAAGAAAAGGTTTGTCTCCTGCCAACTCTGGTTGGCAGGGGGGGATTCCATTGGAATAGAATATGCTGCCTCCCTGGGTTTAAAAAAGTGCCTCAGATGCAATGAGTCTATCCCAGTGGCTGATGAACGCTCTCAGTGGCTGCCTGGGAGAAAAGCACATCCCGCAAAGCATGGCTTGTGCCAACGACTGAATCCCAGATCTTGGAAAGGCAGAGCGTTAAGGCTCAAACTCTTGCTCATGGAGTTAGGACTCTTGCAATTGGAGGCCTGGCAAGAACTCTTAATGTGTCCATCTATGTTGAAGGGAAGTGAGCCCAGAGAGATGAGCTACTCACACAAGGCCGCTAAGAGAAGGTCTGTGAGTCCCCAGAGAAGATCTGTGAACCCTGGCCCAATGAATATCATTGGTACCGATGGCATTGAAGCTGCCTAAAACTGGTACCCAGAACACACATAGTACTGAGCCAACAGGACAAGTTGGACTGCCCAAAAATCCAGTAGGTGCAGGTAAAGGAGCACCAGTAGTGCGGGGGCAGGAAACCTAGGTCTGCTCTGGGGAAGGCTCTGTCACTGTGGACATTGGCACCAGCACCTGTGAGGCTTCTAAAAAGCACATGAAACTCTAGGTTCTTCTCTGACACAGAAATAGCATTTGCTCAAACTCCTATATCCTTCAGATTTGGGCCTTGCATTGAAAATACTTCCTGAAACACTTATATCCTTTAGAGTTTACTTTGCCAAAACAGAGCAAGAAACTTTAAGTTCTTCTCTTTACTACTCCGCTTTCTACAACCAAGGATGTGTGCAACAATTTTACAATAAGTGATTAATTTTTCAGTTTTATAGTAAGTGTGGTGTATATTATATTCCTCCCTTGCAGTTCCCCATGAAAAAAGTTATGCTTCTAAAAAGCACAATGAATCTTGTTCAGGGGATAAGGCAATACCCTGTGCTTATTTAAAATGCAAAGTAAATACTAGTAATCAGAAAAAATATATATACAGTCCCACCACCCGCCTATTCAAGGTTCTTCAGCTGTTGTTTATACTTATCAGTCCTTATTGTTGCTCGAGTCACTCTAGTGGCCAGCTACACTGTGCACGAGTGGAGGAGCAAGGCCGTCGCTCAACACATCCAAAGCTCTGCTCTTGATGTAGAACCATTCAAGGCCCCATGGGCATCCCTAGCACAGAGAGGCAACAGTAGCAGGCCAATCAGAAGCAACACTTCCCACAGTGATGGACTGCTAAACATAGTCGTGACCCATCAGCCAGAACTTGAGAGAATTTTTTGCCGGAGTATAAACCTGGCCTCTGCACTGGAAGACCCAAGAAGGCCAGAGGGAGCTCCTGCCACCTGTGTTGATAAAGTTAACTAACACAGGCTCCAAGACAATGCAGCGGTATTCCTCTTCACTTTTCTGAGGATGGCATTGGCCTCTCAGTGGCCTCTAGAACATTGGGCATTAGTATTAGCTCCTTTCACAAAGTGAGAGGCAAAGCTGGCCTACTGTAACTTTGACTCAGAGAAAAGGCTAGAGACTTCTGTTGGGGGAAGACCATTATTTTAGATTCTCTGGATATTGGCAAATGGTCACATTAGCAGTGTTCTTAGTGGAAACCTGCCCCGGCAAGGCTTACCCCTAGGTAAAGGTGTAATGATTTAAAAGATCATTGCTGCTGCTAACTTCCTTCCCTGCAGTGCTCCAGAGCTCAAGTTGCAGAGTTGGTCCCAACAGAGCAATTTGAATCCATACTTGTGGTGCGGGACCTGGAGTTAGGTTCTCTGGCATCACCCTGAGTCCTTCTCAGAGGCAGTGAAGCTGATAGAATTTTCTCACAGCTGAAGGGTTGCTTGAGATGGGAAACATTTGGCTTCTGTCCATTCTACCCCAGGCATACTAGGAAATGTGCACAAACTCCAACAGTGACCTGATCTACCTGCGTGTAGCCCGGGAGTCTGTGGCAAGACAGAGCCAAGTTTCAGTGAGATGTTGACAAATCACCATCTGGGGACACGCATGACTGAAATGTAGCATTTGAGCCCAAAGGTCTTCCTTGTAGTCTAAATACGTCCCCTGCCAGAAACTCTAGGGATGATTTCAGTGATCTGCCACTCCTGTTGGCAGCAGAGACATATGAAGAAAGATTTCCTGTGGAAGGAGCGTGACTACGCAGAGGGCTGAACAGCAGAAGAGAGCACATGTTAGGACTCTTCCACCAAGTTGATGATCCCAGGATGGAAAAGAGGTAGTGTGGCTTGAGATGCCGCCAGACAATGATACAGGCTGCCCTAACGGGAAACTAAATCAACTGAGGGGACTATTTGCCTGCATACATAAAGCCCTAGCCCAGTCATTGACTGGATCTGGCAGTTGGGGCCCACACTGACTCAATTAAAATTATGGTAGCAGAGAAATTACCATGCCCTGTGAGTATAGGCTTATACTGGCCAGCTTTTTGGCAAATCATTAGTGATTTGAGTCCCAGAACAGGTCCAGGCCTGTGGACCAAGTGGGTGTGGGAGATTCTGAAGACCCCCCACAGGGGACATCTCAAATACCACGGAGGGCCAGAGAGATGGAGGGATGGCAGGTGCTGTCTGTAGATCTCAATACTTTACTACTGGGAGGAAGCTTTGTACAAGAGCAGCATGGTGATGCAGTGCTGAGTGGTGTTATCCATGCCCGGGGAGGTGATTAAACCCCTAGCACCTGGGACATGAGGCCCACGTTGTGCTGGAGAAAGAGCATCCGTATCGTGTGGAAAGACACCTATAGCTGGGGATAAGAATTTATTTATTGGTAGCCTGTAAGTACCAAAAGGCTGTAATCCAGCCAGCCCATGATATTCCCCGCGCAGGGCGTATAAGGCATGAGAAGATCCTGGAGTTGGGTCTGGGCTCACTTTTTCTGGGAGGGGATGTATGCTGGGGTAAGAGTGTTTCTTTTCCTCTCCTGAGTATCAATAGATGGCAAAGGGGTGGGGTGGGCAAAGGGGGAAAACTGCCCTGGGACCCAGAGATTCAAAAGGGTCCAGAGCTCCCGGCCACTGCTGCCGTTAATGTGGCACTGGTGGCAGTGGCCGGAGTCCTAGATCCTTTTAATTGCTGCTGAGCCCCTGGCAGTGCACTCAGGTGGTGCTGAAGGGCTGGCAAGGGAGGAGGCTAGCCCCAGCACACTCTCTCATACCGAAGGCCCTGCCCTTTCTGGGAGTGCGGAGTCTCCCCCTCTCTTTGCCCAGGGCCTGGCAGTTCTGTTGACTTGCTTGTGGTGTACTGTGCCTCTACCCCAAAGCCATACCCCTGGCACGTGGGTACTGTGACAGCAATTGCTTCCAAACGCTCTGTGGCTGGGTAGTTTTCCTGAAGGAAATAATGACTGTTCAGGAGATGCATGAGCTATATTATCTTCTTACAATAAAGGCCATGAGGACATCAGCCTGATGGCCAGTAAACAGATGGCCTGGTGGCTAGCATCAACAAGATGTTGAAGTAGTTTTGTTGGGACTAAGACTATCCCCTCCTGCCATTCCGTTCGCTGTACGAGAAATACTTGAAGCTTCTGTAGGTTTCTTGTCTTCATAATGCTCTATGGATGCCAGCCCCAGGAAATCTTGGCTGCATTGTGAGAGTTGGGAGGAGCAAGATGCAAACATACTTGAGGCAACTCAGTACATTATCAGACTATGTGAACAGCTAAAGTTCCTTGTCCAGGCTCAGTGGAGGCAAGGAGGATATAATTGAGCTGTGCAAACCTTCTACCCTGGAGACAGAGCATTGTTCCTATTGCCATCATTTGAGTCAATATTAATGACCCACTGGGAGGGTCTGTTTGAGGTGCTAAAACAAACTGGTCTGGTTGATGATGAAATCAAGCTACTCAGCAAGAGGTGGGAGATGAAGAGCTATCATTTTCAATCCATGGAAAACATGAGGAACCATCCTAATATGTTCCTGGCCAGCAAGCACTGAACAATATCTGTTAGCCTAGAGTGTGGACTTTTTCAGTTCAATAAGACCATTGCCTCTGAACAGAAGACCCAGTTGTTGCAAATGATTCAAGACTTCAATACGTTATTTTCCACAAACCTGGGGAGAACACATACCATACGCTATCTAAAGAACAGACCAGGGACTCTCTTATAGTCTTGGACCCCAGAGCAGACAGCATAATCCAGTTCTGTATTGAATCTTGTAAAGTCTGTTCCATCACAAAGTTTGACACTTACTAATGCTGTAAAGAGTGTGATGAACTAAGAGTGATTGGGCCTGACACAATACCTCGGTACAGTGGATCTGACAGAGGGCTATGGACAGATTCCCCCATCTGCATCCTATTAGGAGAATTCCACATTCTCAATCCCCTTTAACCATTTCTACTTTAAAACCATGCTGTTTGGCCTGCAAAGGGCCACAGTGAATATCCAGTGCCTGATTAATTGAATCCTTCAACCCCACCAGCAAGAGTCCTAAGGGCCAGTTCTGGGGTTGGTTTTGGTCAACATCTTTATTAATGACCTGGATGAGGGGATGGACTGCATCTTCAGCAAGTTTGCGGATGACACTTAACTAGGGGGAGAGGTAGATATTGGGTCCAGAGATGACCTAGACAAATTGGAGGATTGGGTCAAAAGAAATCTGTTGAGGTTGAAAAAGGACAAGTGCAGATGGAAGAATCCCAAGCACTGCTACAGGCTGGGGACCGACTGCTTATGCAGCAGTTTAGCAGGAAAGGATCTGGGGATTACAGGGGATGAGAAGCAGGATGTGAATTAACTGTGCACCCTTCTAGCCAGGCAGGCTAATGGCATATTAAGGTACATTAGTAGGAGCATTTCCAGCAGCTCTATGGACGCTATTATTCCCCTTTATTCAGCACTGGTGAGGCCACAACTGCAGTATTGCGTCCAATTCTGGGAACCCCCTTAACAGAAAGTATGTGGACACATTGTAGAAAGCCCAGCAGAGAACAACAAAAATAATTAGGGGGCTAGAGCACATGACTTATGAGAGGCTGAGGGATTCAGGCTTAATTAGTCTACAGAACAGTGAAGGGAGGATTTGATAGCAGCGTTCAACTACCTCAAGGGAGGTTCCAAAGAGGATGGAGAGGGGCTGTTCTCAGTAGTGACAAATGACAGAATGAGGAGCACAGTACTCAAGTTGCAGTAAGGGAGATTTAGGTTGACTATTAGGAAAAACTTTTTCAGTATGGTGGGGAAGCATTGGGATAGGTTCCTTAGGGAGGTGGTGGAATCTCTATCCCTTGAGGTTTTTAAGTGTCGTCTTGACAAAGCCCTGGCTGGGATGATTTAGTTGGGGTTGGTCCTACTTTGAGCAGGGGGTTGGACTTGATGACCTCCTGAGGTCTCTTCCAACCCTATGCTGCAGCTTACCTTGATGATACTGTAATTTATAGCCCTAGTGAGAAGACCACCTCAATCGTCTAAGAACAGTATTGACTTCCCTAGAAGAGTCTGCCTTCACAGGTAACCCTGCTGAGCATAAGTTGGCCATAACACAAGTTACTTAGGGTATCAGGTAGAATGATACCTCTTGAAACCATTGATGGATAAAGTCCATGCATTAAATTCCTGCCCTGCACCATGGACCAGAAGACCAATGTGCTGCTGCTTTAGCCTGTTGAGATGCTATAGCTGGTTCCTTCCCCAACTTTGCATGGATTACATTACCCCTAAGTAATTTACTAAAGGGCAAAGGCATCAAAGAAGGCCCAGTAAGATAACCAGTGTGATGAAGCTATTAGTACCAAGAAGACACAGTTGAGCTGGGCACCTGTCCTCGTCAATTCACAACTGTCACAGGAATATGTTCTTTGTACAGATGCGTCATCTGTTGGCTTGGGAGCAGTGCTGTCCCGGGAGTTTGAGGGGTGAAGAGAACCCCTTCCTATGTTTGAGCAAAAAATTGTCCCCCAGGGAGAAAGCATATTTCCAGAGTTGCCTTCTCAATAATAGAATAAGTGGGCTGTGAACTACCCTTCTCCCTGGTCACAGACCAGGTTCCCTTATTATGATTACACTCAAACCCCTGCACTATGTGCTGATCACTGGCACTTCAGTTCTGTAGCTACCAGCTGCAGCATCAAGCCAGAAAGGAGCAAGCAAATGCAGACTTTTTGCCCAGGAGATGGGGGCTGGGTTATGCTTAAATAAGAAACCTTTTAGGTCTTGGGGGTGAAAGGTGGGTATAAGATGTGTGTGGTGGAACATGCCCCATCCGACTGAGAGCAAGTCATCGAGCATCCCAGCATTCAGGCAGTCCAAGTTTGGTACACTTGCAGAACACACACTTCCTGGAAAACAGCAGCTTAAGAGGTAAAGCTGCCACAGAGTGGGGCAAGTGGAGTTTGCCCAAGAAGAGAGGCTTTTAGAAACGGTTAGGGAGCCACGCCCAAGGCAAAGACTAGCCTTTTCTTTTCCCTACTCTTTGTTTTGGGCAGACAGACACTGCAGCAGGGGTGCCATTTCAGATTTTGGTAGGGAATGGGAGGGGGGCAACCTGTGCATTCAGTGATAGGAAGGTTGGACGGGGAAGAGAGAGAGTGGATTCGGGGCGGGGGAGGCAGACTGAGGACAGAAGCTTCAGCAGTGTTACTGAGCATGCTCAGTACAAGCCAAGAACCAAATGGGGCAGGGGAGGAGAAGGGAGGGAAACTAACCTATTCCCTCTCACCCTCCAAACATCATCTCTTTCCAGGGGCTACAAAGGCACTGGAAAACACTAGTTTGTTTGTTTTTTGGCAGACAACTTAGCAGTTAGCTGACAGGATCACTGTATCTACTTCCTATAAAAAAGAAAATTAAATAAATATTAGATCCAATCTGATTTAACACTAATATATTCTGACATCTTGTGGCAACGCACTTAAGGGACACTTGTTAGCCTTAAAATTTTAATGTATTTTCTTATTTTGTTACTAACTTTATGGAGGGATATGGACTCTGTCAGGACTCCTGGCCTCTATTTTAGCCCTGGAAGGGGAGTGGGGTTTAGTGGGTTATAGTAGGGGGCAAATACATTTCAGCTGAATATAAGAACATCAGAATGGCCAGACTGGGTCAGACCAAAGGTCCTTCTAGCCCACTACCCTGTCTTCTGACAGTGGGGAAAAAGTTCCACAAGTTGTGTGTAGGGGGGGGGGGGGGGGGGGGGGGGGGGGGGGGATAATTTATTTTTCTTTGTTGAAATCTGCTGCCTATAAATTTAATTGGGTCAGCTTGTTGTGTTATGTTAGTGAAGGAATACAGAACATTTCCTATTCCATTTTTCCATACCAGTCATGATTTTCTAGACATCTAAATATCCCCCCCTTTTAGTCATTTCTTTTCCAAGCTGAAAAGTCCCAGTCTTGTTAACCTCTCAACATATGGAAGCTGTTCTTTACCCCAGTCATTTCTGTGGCCCTTTCTGTACCTTTCCCAAATATAATGCATCTTTTTTTAGATCTGCATAATACAGTATTCAAGATGTGGACATACAATGGATTTATGTAAAGGCAATATGGTATTTTGTCATCTTATCTATTCCTTTCCCAATGATTCCCAATATTCTGTTACCTGTTTCAGTTTTTAGACTGCTACTGCACATTGAACATATATTTTCAGGGAACTATCCCCAATGATTCAAAGATCTTTCTTGAGTGGTAACAGCTATTTTAGATCCCATCATTTTTGTATCTATAGCAAGGATTATATTTTTCCATGTACATTACTTTGTACTTATCAATACTGAATTCCATCTGCCTTTGTGTTGCCCAATCACAGTTTTGTGAAATCTCTTTGTACCTCTTTGCAGTCAACTTTGAATTAGTCTCTGTTCACCTCTTTTTCAAGAACAGCTGTAAGTTTAACAGCAGTTATCCAAATGCAAATCCCATCAGCACAACACTCGTTGCTACTCTTCCCCCCCCCCCTCTTTTATGTGGGGTACCCAGCAATGTTTTCATGATGATCTAACGATCCTTCAATTACTGGAATGCCCAGCCTTTTGTTATTCTTAATCACCTGCTTCTCTCTTTTTATAACAAACTCCCTGCCCCAAAGGCAAAGCTGCAAGCAGCTCAAATTCTGTTGTATTTAAGAACTGCCTCTGGAGCTAGGGCATGGGCTTTAAGCAGACTTGCTATATGAAATCCAGGGATTCCAATGTGGAGGGTGGTGGTGGTGGCGGCAACTACTGCTCCAATCCCCCCATAAATGGTGCCCTTGCACTACAGCCCAGAAAGTGCCCTATAGCTGGGTTGAGATAATTAGACTCAGAAAGGATCCTGAGACTGAGGCCCAGCGACTGCAGGGAGCAGTGAAAAAGGCCAGGAATGGGAGATCCAGTGGGGCCCAGGGAGAAGAGACATAGAGACGATTTCCGAGTCTAGAATGAGAGCCAGCTGACTACAGCAGGCAGTGTTGTTACTTGCATTTGTAATATCAATGTGTTTTGAATGTGCTGAAACCTCATTTTAGTGGTTAAAGGAATTGTTAGCTATGATTAAAATCAATTAGTGCTTAGGTCTGTACACATAGCAGAATAAATTCTGGATCCCGTGGTCTCCATTACTGTAGTATCTTAGTGATTCAATCTTTTGCTATATTTCTCTTCACGGCACCTCTGTCAGGCAGAGAAGAGTATTATTTCCATTTTGCACATGGGGAGCTTGAGCCCGAGACTTGGTAATGTGCCCAAGGTCGCACAGGAAAATGCTGGCGGAACACAGAATTGAGCCAAGGCCTCTTGAGTTTCATTTCTAACCAGATAAGATACAGGAAATTCTTTATGCAGAGGCTTCTTGATTTAATGTCAAATTATTTCTTTTTTGTGGGTCTGTGTATACGTAATCCATTGTCAATCTCACGGAAATGGAAAGATTCCATTTACATCATATTTTTGTGTAACAATTAGCTGCATTCTTGTTAAAAGACATGAATAGTGGTAAACTAGAGCTTGCCATTTTTTGCAGGTATCACCATCATATCAATAGCTCATTACCAAAGTGCTGTGTTCTTCATGAAGCACAGGGTGTAAAGTATCTGGAAGTGGCTTTTATTTAAACAATGCTTCCAAAAATACTGTTCTGGAATCAGTTACTCTCTATCATTTAGGCTAGCGGTGGAGAACCTCCTCCCCTCCCCCCCAGCATTAGGAAGCCTGTGCTGGCACTCCAGCCCTCCCATTGCCCCGCTACGGGGCTGGAGCACACAAAATCGATTAGGCTGGGCCTCCCTGTGCTCTGGTGTGGGAGGGGAATGTGGGGAGTGTCTTTCTCATTCTCAGTTGAGGGCACTTCTCACTTGTGTGCGGCCCCCAATTGATTTTTTTCAGAGGGTCAGTGGCCCCCAACCCCAAAAAGGTTCCCTGCCCCGATTTAGACATGGCTAAAACTTTTCTCAGGCTCCACATCTGTCTAGCCTTTTTCTTAGTTTGCTTGAGTTTATATTGCAATGACATCAAATTTCCACTAGATGCAAATATTCTACAACCATCCCTGATGATCCAAGCAGAAGGAACCTGGAAAGTTGCATTTATAGTAACTGTTAGAATGGCCCAGGCACCCAATGTATGTTGCATAAGTGTCAGCAGTTATTTCCCAGGGTTAGCTATTTGGCTTTTTGTATTGTTTGTATTGTATTATATATTTAGATTTCCTGTACCTTTTATTATTTGTTCTTTATATAACATATACATGCAACAATGTTAACTTTTTGCCATGCATATAAATACGTTAGCCCCTTTGCCTGTGTTCTAGAAGATTATCTTCAATCCATCCTTGTTTTGTTACCATATTATGATTCAACCCATGTACAGAGGGCTTGGGAAGATTCCATACTGCTCTGCACATCTATGTGTACATATTAATAAACTAAATGGCAGCAAAGTAAAATATTACAGAAATCCTCATATGAACCTTCAAGTCTAGCAAGATTCCAACACAAGAGAAAATTAACTCTCACAAGTAAGAAACTGAATCTGTAGCAAGTATGTGGTATTAGGGAATGTTTCTGAATCTTCTGATGCTGAATTAGCTGAGCACTGTAGGTGCAAGTCTAATCTAATGAAACATGCCTATATCTAGGTTGGTGTCCTCTTGTTTAGCTGATAAGCAATAGAAAGAATGTAAGTCCCACACTGTGATTTTGAATTTAGTAATGAAAGCTGCTTGTTCTTCTGGATCTCTTACTGAAATACAGTGGAAAAACAAGGGAATAAATGGTAACTTTAAAACAATGGTTGCAGGATCCAGAGAAATGAAATCTGATCAAAATTGTATTTATTATAGTGACATAGTCAACCAACACACTCTCACACAAAATCTGGGAAATCTTCAAGAAAGAGTAACCTGTCTGCCTGATAAAAGCTTGAGGGTGAAGAGAAACTAATTAAACTTTAGAAATTAAATGCAACCTTGTTTATTTTGACCAGCATTTTAACCAATTGGATACTATAACCTATTTTTACTGTAAATTATTTTGCATTGCTGTAACCAATTAGTGCATTAACTCCTTGCAGCATGAAGCAAAGAGCAACTGTTAATTCAAAGTTTTACCTGCGTGTACTTAGTCTGCAAAGATTTAATATGGTTTACTTCTAAACCTGTATGCTAAATGGTAATGCACTGGGATTGGGCATGCCATATGAAATGTTTATGAGGAAATGTGGATGAAATCTTATACAAATAACTAAGCATTATGTTCAGAAAATACAATTCTGTAAAAGACAGATTTTAAATTTGAAGTGATGTAAAATTTGCTTAATTTTTGACAGTATTTTACCCCAAAAATGCATCTAGTACAAAATTGAGCAGGAACAATTATTTTAAATCAGGTTCCTCCATATATGTAGTAATACTATATTTATATGTTTATAGTGACATAGCCATATATTAGGTATATTTTTGGGTAATATATTGGAGTAAAGAGTTAATTCTTGAAGTAAAGATTGATAAAGTCATAGAGTGATAGTTTGACTATAACAGAGTTTAAAGAGAAGCTAGATAATTTCATGGAGGTTAGGTCCATAAAAGGGTATTAGCCAGGGGATAGAAATGGTGTCCCTGGCCTCTGTTTGTCAGAGGCTGGAGAAGGATGGCAAGAGACAAATCGCTTGATCATTGTCTTCGGTCCACCCTCTCTGGCGCACCTGGTGCTGGTCACTGTCGGCAGACAGGTTACTGGGCTAGATGGACCTTTGGTCTGACCCAGTACGGCCGTTCTTATGTTCTTATGGTATAATGTCTGAAGCCAACTTTTGAAGGCATTACTCACTTAAGGCACCTTTTTCATGTCAACGGACAATTGTTTTTTTGAGGGGGGGAGGGTTGTTAAGCTGAATTAAATCATATTTAACAATGAATAATTCTTCCTCCCTCTTCATATTCTCTTGCTCCTTCACTCCTCTTTTTGTTCAGTGGAATTCTTACCTACAAACTGCAGTGGCAATCTGGTTTCCTGCTGAGATGCATTAATTTGTGGTTTTGGAACACAGGAACACTGGCTGCTGCAGCATTTATTTCAGCATACAAAGCTTCAGATACTTATGTGTCCTAGAATGGTTTTTCTGCATCTTTGACTACATGCATTTTTAAAGTGAATACTGGCAGCTGGTGCTGTTGTTAATGGGATGCTCCCCAGATACTTGCCCTCCTGTCCTTCCAGGTAGCCCTGAATTTCCTTTCATCTTTTATGTGTGTATCTCCTCTGCTATGGATCTTTAGTCTGTGAGACAGTTATTGCTATCAATAGCTATCTTACTTTTGAAGATTTACATCAGAAAGTACTTTACCTTGATGCTTGCCTCATCTATTTGCTTATCCCATCTTTTTTATTTAAAATTTTCAAGTGGATCCCATATTTTCAAGTGGTGTCAACAGAATGCATTTGCTTACAATATTCAAGTTGAGGAAAATACAGGAAGGGGTAAAGGGGAATGTGGAAGCAATCTTTTTTTTTTTTTTTTTTTTTAAATTTCTATTGGAAAACTTAACTGGACTAGTTTAAAAATGGCTGTATTTGAAGAACCATGCTAACCATTCTTTAACTACTAGTGTTATTTATTAATATTCAAATAGGTGCAGTCTGTCATACATATGGCTTAAAAGTTCAGACTTATTATTAAGAAAAATTGTTAGCTAGAAGTAAGCAGCTTTCAGAGACCAGTACTGTATGCTCTAAAAAATATATGTCTGAGCCGAAGAGCTAGCCACTAGGTTTACCTGCCAAATCCTCATTACATAAATGATCCTTCACATTCATGTTGAAGTCTGTACATTGATGAAACTGTTGTTATATCTGAATGAACTGGTGATGAGGAATTTAGTTTAATACATTATTAATTTTATATTGACTGATATTTTCAAAAGTAGCTCTTAAGGTTCAGTTTAGCCATAGAGTAGATCTGGGCCGCACATGTTTTTTCCTGACCTAGGGAAAAACATTGAGATTGTGGAAAAAATTCAAATCCTGAATGTGACACTGCCTAAATTTTTAAATTTTCACAGACCTGGAAGGGAAAAAATCAGTTTCGGTAAATCAAAATGTATTATTTCGTTTTGATTGTTTAAAAATGTTTTATTATAAAAGTAGCAAAAATTTGAAAATGAGTATTTATTTTGAAACAAAACCCTGGAAATTTTCACTTAAAATGACAAATTGAGATATTTAGAAAAATTTCAAAACTTTTTTCCAAAGGTGGTTTTTTTTTTTTGTTTTTTTGTTTGTTTTTTGGCTTTTTTTTTTTTTAAGTAACTTAAAAACTTTCTTAGGAATAGTTTTAGTTTTGATGAATTAGGATTTTTGACCCCCTCTGAAAAGTTTGGTCAAAAAAATTCCCAACTGACCTCTGTTAATGAAAGATGTGTGTCTGAGGTCCTGATCCTGCATTACTGAAGCCAGTGGCTACAGGATAATCCCTCTATATCTTTTAGACGTCTTTGAAAATCTCAACCATTTTATATTAAAACCAAAAGACACTGCTGTATTACACTGCCCCACTACTTGAAATAGACCTTTTGCAATTTAGCAACATTAAATGAAAATTAGTTTCCCAACTTTTTTTCCCATTTTTATTTAGTTGAGTTTTTGTCTAGAATCCTGCACTGCTGAAATTAAAAAAACAAAACAAAAAAACAACCCTTTTTATGAAGATATTGCATTTAGCAGAGAAAGATGTACACAAATTGAATGCTTTTTGCAAATAGATATAACAGCCAAGTAGTTGTACGCTGAACCTTAGAGCCATTACATTGTTCAGTTTCAGTAAGACAATGTCTGATACTCTGTTTTCCTAAATATAGAAGAATGCAAACCTGATTTTATTGGTGTTTTTTCTTTGCCTTCTCTGCAGGAGAGATCAAACACATTTTAGAAAATGAACTTCAGATTCCTGTATCAAAAATGTTATTAAAAGGCTGGAAGAGTGGAGACGTAGATGATAGTGTAAGTTTCCTACAGTTTTATCAGTGAAGTGATTTAAATGTTTGAAACCAATAAGTGCTTGTAAGTGAGGAAAACAAACACAACAACTGTTGATTTCTATATTATTTTGCTCCTAGTCACATTTTTAAACAATCAGTTTGCTTAAAATGTTGCAAGTGGAATTATGCATTATTTGCTTAAGCCTTCTTTATCTGGTTGATAGTATTTGCATGTACAGTTTGACTTTGGCACCTGTAAAATGCATGTTATTAAATTAGTAATAAAGTAAGGAATTCCATCTTTGGGCAAAATTCTTGGTTATACTGTAGTTTGTAAATGTATCTACATCTTAATGGGGAAAAAACTGAACACTGATGTTTTAAAACAAACATTGTAATTCTGAGCATGTATTTCCACCACCCTCCAAACAAATTTGTAATGCTAAACAATGTGCCCAGCCTAGTACAATAATGTGCCATTCTACCATGCTGGGCAGAATATGTGTAGTGGGTGGCGATTGCATACATTGGGTCACAACATGATGTTGATGATAATCCTCCATCTTCTATTGACAAGACTGCAACACCAGTATTTTAATCCTTCTAGATGTACAAACCAATGATCTACCATATCTAGACCTTCCTCTCCCCTTGATTTTCATAGATGGTATGAAAAGAACTGACTTCTATAGACCAGTTTAGTAATCTATATAAGTTTGTACCTCTGTCTATTTATTGTTTCTCATAGTCTAAAGGAGCTGCCTTTTTGTCTGGCTGTTAGTATGTTTTGGAAAAGATTTTCCTACGACCTATGGCAGATCAAGGAATTATTTTCAATATATATATTTTAACTATGTTAAACATCAGATTTTATATAAAAAAGCAAATGATAAAAAAAATCTACAATTCTGAATAAATGTTTTCTTTTTTTTCCTCAGACGGTTTTAAAAACTCTACACTTACCAAAAAATAACAGTCTTTATGTTCTAACACCTGATCTTCCACCTCCTTCTTCAAGTAATTCTGGGTAAGGTTCGTTATCATGCATTATATGAGTATGAATTCAGATGTTGCTTTATGATATTTCTATGGAAGAATTGTGGTAAACTTTCAAAAGAACATCTGCCAGTCCTCTACTTGAGGGTCTGCAAAACTGGGTGTGCACTTATGCATCTGCTCTCAGTATGTGCAAACCCTTTTTAATGTAAAAGTCTTAGCATTTACAACTTCAAAACCCATTTGTTGAAAATAAATTTTACAAGCATAAATGCTCTAACATTTTATCTGCCTTAAGGTCAGATTATATAAAGTGTGCACACAGAAATTTGTGGTATAGCTAAGTGTGGGTGATGTATGAGTGAATACAATTTTTGTGCCCATAATAGTGAATGTTAGCCTTTAAAGATTATCAAGTCATACCAGTTATTTTTAACATAAATATCTACAAATCATTATCAGGTCACCGTGTAAAAATAACTTAATGAAACATCAGTGGATGTTAGAATATTTTGAAAGTGAAATACATAATTTTCTGAAAAGTGAAATGTAATTCTCACTGCCGTAAATTAATTTTGGAGACACAAAATGGGTAAACTCTTCTGAGATTACAGAGATCTGTACTTCTCTATACTCAGTGTCACAGCTAAATCCAAATTGGAACAGATTGTTTAGCATAAGTAATAATTCTTATGTTTTGACGGCAAAATGATTTCCAAATAGATATTTCTTTTCCCCAAAATGTAGAACTATACATGTAACTAGTAAAAACCTGGTTAACATTATTACATTGCCACTAGGGGGTGCATAGTAATTGAATCTAACAGCTATAATTGTAGTCTAAAAATCAAGCAGCAAGTAGATACAGTTGAACTGTCAGCTGAGCCACATGTTGCAATGTGTTTGCAATTTATTCTAGTAGTCTTAAGAAATCTAACCTAATCTTGTAACTGATTACAGAAGAACTTTGAACTCCCTGCGTGAGAGGTTTGCCAGCACAATCCTATCACTGATGATAATGTTTGAAAATCAATTGGAAAAAAGTCGTATATCTTAAATACTAGCAATATACTGTATGTTCAAATATTATCAAAGGCAATTACTCACAAAAGTCTGTCTTTCAGAGGCAGATGCCCTGGCTTGGAATTAAAAGTCAACAGGGGGCGGTGTCCCCTGCTTGCTACACTCACCAACCCCCCCTCTCTGGGGGTAGGCAGCCTCTTTCCCCTCCCTCCCCCGTCCCCAGCCGCTGTTCTCCTCTCCCCCCCCCGCCCCTCCCCCGCCCGAGGCCAGGTCACCCCTGGCTCTGCCCCTCTTCCAGCCACTGGGGTAGGGTTAGTGGTTGTGGTGCTTTGGAACAGGATTGGACAATGGTTGATGGCTCCCAATTAATCATTTTAAACTAACATGACAAGTATAACACAGCCTGCCCCACTTCTAGATTTAGAGGACTATCCCTGGTCAGTTTCAGGATTCAGCCATATATCGTTGGAAGTTGGTCATGCACCACAAAGCCTCAAATTCAGAACATTGATTAAAAAATAGCTTTGGCCATTGTGTCGAGGCATATATGTTGAATATATGGGACTACTCATGTGGTTAAAATTAGTTATGTGCTTAACTATCTTGCTGAATGAGAATCTAGAGCCTTAGAAACTTGAGACTGTTTCATGAAAGACTACCTTTCCTACTGTTATAGTGTCATGGCTGTGATAAGTAGAGGTGTTCATATAGGGATGTCCTTGCAGTTTTTTAAAAAATGTGGGGAACAGGGACTTTTTCGTGGCATACACTCTGTGATGGTTTGTCAACTTTTAGAATGTTCTTCACCCTGTTGGATCATCAGAGTCAGACTTGATAATCTTTGGGACCTGATAAAGCGCCTCTATTTTAGAAGTGCAGGCATTTAGACAGGCCACCTGTGAAGGAGTGAAAGGGCTTATGACTAGAAGATTTACCTGGTCTTGTTTGCGTCCTTAACTCAATGTTTGTTTTTTGGAAAATAAAATGAAAATGTACATGCTTTATTTAAATCATTGCTCTGGGTGGGGATGGGACTGAGTGGTTCAGCCTCCAGGCTTCCCTGGGGAGAGAGGACTCCCCAAGCCCTCTCATCGCAGCAACTTGAGGCCAGCTGGGGAGTGCCTCTCCATTGCTGCTAAAGGTCCAGCAGCCACAGGGTGAATCTCCCATGGCTGGGGTAGGTCCAGGTTTTGTCTGCCCCCTGCATTCTCCAGCCAGAATGAGGAGTGCAGCAAACTGTGCACTTTCCCTTCACTACTTGATGAAGGGAAACACTCAGTAATCTTCCTGTATGAATCTTGGGGAGAAGGGCGGGGGAGGGAGAGGAAGGGAAACGAGGAGAAGCTTCAATCCTACCCTTCCTGTAGGGCTCTCAGCGAGTTGGAGGCTTGGGACTGGGACAGATTCTGGAGGTGAGGGCACCCCTAGCCAGCCCCTTTCACCTGCCTAGTGATTCTGTCTCTTTTCTGCATGGTTTTTGAGAAGCAATCCCATTCCAGGCACATTCCATTTTCCTGGCACAACCAAACCCTTACTTTGCTTTAAGCTATGATAAGAGGAAGGTGTGTACTGAATTTGGTGGTCCTGGATCTTACTGTTTAGGAGGAATTTTTGAACAGGACTGACAGACAAACTCAAATATATTGTAGATTTATGCTATTATTTGGTTTGTTGGTAGCAATTGCAGTTGAATGTGCAGGGGCATTGAATAGTTGTGTACATGCAGATGGTTGGAAAATAGTTAAATTATGGAAAACTTTGTCAGTCCTGAATTTTTACAGAATCTTTAACACATTCTATGAGCTGTTTGAAATACAGCATGTTTTTTTAAATCAGTTTAGAAAATTCAAATCCTTTTGATCAACTCTGGTCGCATTACTGAAAATGGTTTATTATTTTAAAGATGCCAAGAGGTTGAGAGGGGTGCTGCACTTTAAAATGTTGTTTATTGCCATTTACATAAAATAAACAGTATTTAAAGGAATGTTTGAGTTCCAAGTCCTTTATATTTTGGATGAAAATAAAGTGATCATAATTTTATATGATCACTTAATTCAAACAGTTTAAAAAAATAAGATTGCACTACCTGATAAAATCAAATTTCATTGTTATTACTACTTTTACAGTTTAAACTTGTTCCTCAGTGGGAATTTGTTCTGGGGGTTTTTAAAAATAATTTTTTGGAAGTCTTGGGATAGTAAATGATGATTAATTAGTGGCTACTTGAACATTGATGATTTGAAATCCCGATCATCTCCCTGAAGTCATAAATTGTAGATGAAAGGGGAAGCTTGCCACCAATTAAAGCATCAATGGAGATCAAAACACCTCTAATTGAAGCAATGTACCAAACCCAGTTACACTATTTATTGCCTACTGTTAGGTCAGTGACCATTCAGATTAGTTTGACAGCATCCCTCTTTTAAAAGTACAGGTAACATCTATCATTAAAATAGACATTAAGGAATTTTGCCATGCATTCATGAAATCCATGTGGCTAGCTATCTGTCTATATTAGGATCTTACATGATGACAGCTACCATAGGATTTGTGCATCTCAAACTCTTTGTTTATTCTCACAATATCCATGGGAGGCAGAGAAGTGCTATTACCCTCATCTTACAGATGGGGAACTGAGGCACAGAGTTTACATGACTTGTGTAAGGTCCAATAGGAAGTTTGTGGTAGAGCAGTAATTTCTCTCAGATCTCCCAAGACTTAGACTAGCATCCTTACCACTGGATCATCCTTCTTGTCTATCTCTTCAAATGCACTCCTGATTTGTACTAGAGATAAATAATCATGATGTACAATATCTTTAGAGTGTAATGTGGAATTTAAAAAATTTGAGATTCTAGCTTATATCATAGTACACACCCCCTTCTTCATGGAAAGAGTCTAACTATAATTCTACAAACACCCACCTTGTTCCCATTCTAGACATTAAGGCTACGTCTACACAGGCACCCTTTTCCGGAAAAGGGATGCAA
>JANRFK010004893.1:52730115-52749471 GCA_030068395.1 Apalone spinifera
ATTTGCATCCCTTTTCCGGAAAAGGGTGCCTGTGTAGACGTAGCCTAAGTGTCTCCCCTCTCCTATGTGGTGTACACAGAGCTTCACCTACAAATATTTGGTCTTCATGGCCAACAGATGCTTGGACGGAAAATGGAGTTCTTGGATCAAACACAATCAAACGAATGATGAATGATAAGTCATGTGCCAGGATGATGTGGATCCACAAATGGACATTTAGAGCCCTCTGGTGCCTGATTCTTCCACAGCTCTGAGACTTTATAGCAGTGCATGATCAAGATTCAAAGAGGATGTTGTTAAAACTGATCAAATTCATTCTTTAATGGTGATCTCGTAAGAGTTAGTAGTTCACAAAGATTTCAGAATTTTGCTTCCATCTTTCTGATCAGAAAAGGTGAAAGTAGTGTGAACTTCAGGTTTTGGTGTCAGTACAGGTTGAAGCTCACTGGTCCGACAAGATAATGGATGTTGCTGGCCCAGAGAGCCCCGTGACCAGAGAGCCCCGACTAGGGGCAGTGGCATTCTGGTGCCTCGAGGTACCCTTGAGGCTGTGGAACTCCGGCAGACCTGCAGCTGGCCATGGAGCCGCAGAGCCCCCATGGTCCCTGGGCTGGCTGAGCAGTTGGGAGCCCAGTGGCCCAGGGACAGGGAAGCCTGGTGATTTGCTGAAGATCCTGGGAGAGCCCAGAGTCCCTCATCAGAGGGGCTAACCTCCCTTGGTCTGGTAAACACTATCCTTCGGGATTGGTCCGTTCCCAGGGGTACTGGAGCAGAGAGGTCCAACCTGTACTAGGAAACGGTGGGTCTATTGTTTGTGTTCAACCCTGCCCAGTGATGGGCAAATTGGGAGCTGCATCTCTTTTCTTTCAAATGTATGTTGCCACGTCTCATGACATATGACCACACAAACTGTGCAAGATTAGAGTGTCATCTACATAAAAAAAAATGCATGCACTGCCAGCCTAAGTGCTCAAGGTGTTCCAGCAAAGGAAAGCTGGTAGCATTGTAGACCTCACCAAGACTTACCGGTACTCAGCCCTCAGAGGGTGGGTCTTGTCTTACTACCTGAGAACCCATACATCAGCAGACACTAGAGTCCTGCTCCATATTGACTTATTTGCAATGAGTCAAGAAAGTCAAGGAAACAACAACAACAGTGCAAATGACTTGAGATGCACTTAGATGGTTATTTCAACGGTTCAACGTTTTCTCTGAAGAGGAACCACTCACTTCGTTACAAGATATTACAACAAAAGATCTGACTGTTTAAGCAAGACACTCAGTTGTATGCAAAGATCCTAGGACAAATGCAACATGGACAGATTTGTGGAGGAACTACTTATGATATAAGAGGAGGAGCTTGGATGTGTATTTATTCATGATCTTCTGCCAGAAATAATGCTCCAACTCCTGCTATGCTCTGAGGTGGGGAAAGAAGTCAAAAGAAAGGCCTCAATCATAAATTCAGACACAAATATTCTTCACTGATGAATCTCATCCTATGAAGCTGCTAGATGGTGATTTTGCAGATTTTGAAACATGAGTTAATTCCTGTTCCTTTGGCACTAGCACAGACAGATGGCAGTCTAAGAACAGGCACAAAAGCAATACTGGTTGTTGTACTGACAGCTGATGTCCACTGCCTTTCATCAGTTATGTCTGTTGGGAGAAGCTGTCTTGTGATGGATGTACAAATTTTGGTACAAGGCTGGAACTGTCTGGAAGCAAAACATTTGGAGACTTTGCAGATGTGTTTGTAAAAACAATATGTAGGACTGGAACAGACTTCAACAGAATAGATGTTGTGTTTTATAGATACTACAAGGTATCTATCCCAGGCAAAAATGCTCAATAGGTACAAGACCATCCAAAGAGTGCTGGAAAGGCAGATATGCGTCTCTCATAGATAGCAGGATTAACTTCATTGTGTGCTTCCAGAAAAAATGAAGGTCTTGCAGTATTTTAATCTGAGCAACTCATAATGGCCAAATCCCATATTTCTTCCTCCAAATACAATGGGTTAGGAAACGAGGACAGAGGTCTGGTACCACAGCTCATATCAATGCCAGACGACTGCACAAAGGCAGTATTCTGTGCTGCACAATAGGGTGCAGAAGCCCAGTAGTACAAGGTAGTAAGATTTATTTGTACGGGCACTTGCAAATGTAGAAAACTCAAATTGGATTGCAACAATGTACCAGACTCTTACGGCAAGTCTGCACTACAGTGCCACATCGGTGCAGCTGCACCAGTGAAGTTGCACTTCATACTGTATCTTCACTAGACAGGCTACAGCAGAGAGGAGAGCTCTCTCCCGTTAGCATAATTACTCCATCTCTGTTAGAAGGGGAGCTGTGTCCATGGAAGAGCATTTCCCATCGACATAGTGCCAGTATGGACACTGTGAAACTACTGTTGTTCGGGGAGAGGGGGCTTTTTCATACCCCCAAATGACAATCATTAGATCAACTTGAGCCGTAGTGTAGTCTTGCTTATGGACAGTATTATCAAATAGTAAATATAGAAGTGGCCTAATAAGATGAAGTCTTTCAATATATACCAAAGTTTCTTGAAATTGTACAACACTAACCTGTCCTTAACTTCTGTGCATTAAAATATTTTACTTAATGTTTAGTGTAGAAAAGATTTTCACTTGTTTTTTAATGACATATTTTCAGGTTGTGTTTATTTCTGATAGTTAAATCAGCGTGTGCGCTTTTGTTTCAAGGTGCTAATGCTCAAGTTTTAAGAGCCATGTAAATATGTTCGGTCATGGTTGCATAACATATTAAAATATTTATCGTAACTCTTCCAAATAAGAAACTGACATACAATAGCCTTCTAAAAAGATTGTGCATATTATGGGATCACTTTTGTTACTTCATTTGGATCTGAATGAGCTGGAGGGTGTATGTTACTCCTAAACTAAAAGGAAATAAAGTTCTACACTTTAGCAATTTGCGTGTTGCATTATTTTCTCTTGTTGCCAAGCTGTATATTGTGTATTACCTATATTTGGATTAAGGACACCCTCCTTATCTTTAAAAGACTTAGTTACCAACTTATAAGTGAACTGTAAAAAGTTTTTGTTTTTGTTTTCTGAAAACCTATCTGACCTTACTTGCTATAATAAGATAGCTTTAAAAAATTAAATTTACATAGCCTGTTTGAATGACATTAATTGGTACAGACTACCAGATTGAGTCATCCAAAACCTGTAGAAAAATAAAAAAGGAGGAAGCTGAAAGATGTTTCTTTAATTCACCAGAGAGTAGATTCCCCACTGTTCTGGGTTACTGATTACCTTCTCAGTGGAGATAATGGATGGCTGGGACATTATCAACCTAACATTCAATGAAGGTGCCAACAGCTCTTTGTCTGTGTAGATTCTTGTATTAGTACCCTTCCTATCTAATTGCTATCCTTTGATCCTTATCTGCTTCTTTTTAACTATCTAATCTTCAGGTGCTTATAGATTACCAGTTCTGCCTACTTGTTTTTCCCTTCAATATTTTCATACCCTCTGCTCCTTGTTTCCTGTCTTCTTCCTTCCCCCTCCCCCTTTCTCTTCTCCCCTATTTATTTTGGGTCTGCACATCCCAACCTCAAAACTCCGGTTATCTGAAGAAGTGGACTGTGCCCATGAAAGCTCATGATACCATCTACATGGTTTTTTTTAGTCTATAAAGTGCTACCAGACCATGTTGTTTTTTAAGTTTATTTTTGTATTCCGTTACCCAGGCCCTTCTTTTCTCTGCTCCCTGAAATGCTGTACTTAATGATTATCTGTTCTGTTCATTGCCTGTGGGGTAACTGCGATTGGCCACCATGAGAAGACAGGATACTGGGCTAGATGGACCGTTGAGCTGACCTAGTAGGGCTGCTCTATACTCTTATGTTGCATTCTGCATCCCAACTAGGTAAAGTGCTGAATGGAGACAGTGGCAAACACAAGGAAGGGGTTTCTGAAGACTTCATTGTGGCCCCAAGTATCACATCCTTCTCCTCTCCCCTCTCTCTCCCCTCCCCCACACATGGATAGCCAGGCCATCTTTGTAAATCCTCCTTCCCCCCAGGCTGGATTCAGCAAGTTGCTCCTTGGTGAGCAGACTTCTGATTTTATAACTATGTGTTTTGTCAACTGCTTAATGATTTGTAGTGTAATGTTTATTAATGTTTACTGTATTACTGAAAAATCTGTAACCATTAAAACTGCTTAGTCCTATGGATTTTTTTTTTTTTAAATCTTGTTTCTTTTGAGAAACTGTTGTAAATATTTTATTTCCTTTAATACAAATGCTCATTCACTTGAACAATTAATCACATGTATGGATAGGAAATGAAGAGTACCTACAGAGTAATAGGCCAATTCTTCAACTGCGATTTTAAGATTGTTACAGAGTGGTGGTGATTGTGACATGGTGTCTTGGTATATGTTAACAACTGTAGCAGAGTGTTAATTAAGAATGATGTAATCTGCATCTGCAATTATTAGTATTGTCGGTTTAGCTGGATGGGAGCTGGGGCTTGCTTTAGTTACTTTAAAAGCTTCAATAATAATGGTAAGATTAATGTTTTATTTTCACATCTGCTCATGAGACAGTTTTAAAATCCTGACGTTTAAAATGCAATAGAATGTAAACATAAGGGCTTTTGCTCATTTACATGTTAGCCAGATTTTCTAACTGATTGCTGCTTGAACCTAATCTGCCATCGCCTGCTGCATTAGCTACAACAAACATTACATTTACATACTGATTTCTTATTTTGTGTTAATGTAAATAATCTGTAATTACAGTAAATTTGGGCTTCTGTTGACATGAGCTTGTATAAATCTGAAAATTTAAAATGGAAATGTTAATTACCATGTGTCACAGCTATCCATCTAAAATTCTTACGGTTTTTTTGGGAGAAGGGGGGATCTTTATACTTTAAAAGGATCAGTCAAATGGGAAATATTGAATGAATTTTATAAAAAAAACTTGTAGAACTGAACTAGAATTAATGCACTATACTAGCAAAACTAAAACTAGCATTCCACTGTAGGATCTAGCAGGTTTTCAGCACTATAGAAGATATGCTCAACATTTTTTAAAATCAAGGCATTTATGTAGGTGCCTAAATATGGAGTTAGGAGTCTAGCTTTCTGCACCCATTTTTATAACCTTGGCCATAGCTTTTATCCAAAGTAAGTCGCAGAACACCACACACATATGTAAAGGGTATTTTAACCAGGAAATACTGATCTTCTAACCCAGGAATGGGCAAATAACACCCTGTGGGCCAGATCTGGTCTGCCAGGGTTAGCCCCTGGCAGGCTGCAACCAGTATATTTACCTGAGCCTCCACAGGTACCAATGACTGCGGCTACCGTTGGCCGCATATTGCCATTCCCAGTCAATGAGAGAAGTGGGAAGCGGTGACCTGGTCCACTGTTCTTGCCACTCCCATTGACTGGGAACAGTGATCTGTGGCCAACATGAGCCAACTATCTTGGTGAATTGCCACTGTTTTATTGCCCATCCTTGTTCTAACTCATTGTTATCTCCTAGAGAGAAAGCTAAGATTGAAGGCTTTAATTTTCTACATTCTCAAAAGTTTGACTGGCCAAGTCATTCCAGAGGTCAGTAGGGAAGGGACTCCTTGGGCTGGATATTCCTTTTAAATTTCTTCCATGCCTAATTTGAGATTGTCAGAATCAATTACATATATTCATGTTAGGTGTGGCTTGCAAGGAAACTCACTGACATTCTCAGTGAGGCTCCAGGGTGTTGCTCCTATGAACTTGGGCAACTGAGTCCATTTCACAACAGAGGCAAATTAGGTGGCCTAGGAATATTGTCGTCAGTGGAACTATTTGCATGTGTAAGGACTAGCCTGAATAGATTTCTGTGATTGACTCCTGTCCCTGTAGCTAAACTTTCTTCTGTTGTGAAAGAGATTTGTGAGTTCTAACATTGTTCCCCATTTGAAGTAAAAAGGTTGGGTTTTTTCCAAATCTATAGAAACTGTGGAGATAATGTGGTTTATTTAAAAAGCTTTTGTTATGTGATAACATGGTAAATAATAATTGTGTGATGGCTTTATTTAGTCCACATATAAGTGAAGGTTTTGGTTTGTTTGTTTGTTTGTTTTTTGCTTAAGAATTTGGAGGTATTTATGTTACTTTTGAATAGTTTGGGTAGAGCACGTTGTTAGTACTGATTACACGTTCTGCCAGATATTTGTTTTTATGCTTGGTGCTTCACACTGAGAGATTTCAAACAGACTGTTTTTTTTTTCCTGTCAGATCTTTGTGTATTTATATGGATTAAATTAAAGTTGGTAGACCAGTTTTTGCTCAGTTTTTACACAAGAGGCAGCCCTACAGAAGTAAGAGCAAATTTGTCTTGGTATACTTCTAAATCAGTGTTAAATGTGTGTAGGTTGATGTTTTGGTGGGATATAGTTATGTATACCCGCCAGCCCAATATTAATTCAAAAATATATGTGCTAAATATCTAATGTTTGTGGTAGTAGCATATGACTCTGTTTTGAAAATTCTTAAGAATAAAACATTGCCTTTCAAACTGCAGACACCTTAGCAGAAAATGAGTTAACAGGTTAGCTCCCTTTGGTCATTCTCAGTATGCTTTCTTGCCTTCAGGAGAAAAAAAAGAGATGATAACATTGTGCCTAGACTTGCCTATGTGGATTTTAGGGTACTCCTGGGGTTTTTGCAGCTAACTGTAAAACAAGCTAGAACATGCTAATCTCTGATTCTCTTGTTTTTCTTTCAACCATTTCAGTGCCCTACAGGAGTCATTAAATCAAAACTTCATGCTGATCATCACCCATCGAGAAGTCCAGCGGGAGTACAACCTCAACTTCTCAGGAAGCAGTACAATTCAAGAGGTGAGTTCTGTTTCACAGCTGAAGAGTAAATGTAGCTCATTATAGCGAATGTCAACTGTGTTAAAGAGGGCTTATATGTTCTGGTTGGAAACTTCTTTGATTATTCATTTTTTAATTTTAATTAACTTTCTCATCAAAGAGAACGGTAGCTAAACTGACTGGACCTAGACAGGTTTTAAGAAATTAATTCATTTTGAACATATTTCAAAGGAACAGATTTTCTTTACACAGTTTACACTTTAAGAATAAAATATAGAAATAATGTTTGTTATAAATATAGTTATTGAAGAGTGAGGAGGAATGATAGTGATAGTCTAGGTATATTTTACTTTTAATCCAGTGAAGCTCTCACTCTTGCTTTCCCCGAGCCACTCACCCACCTGCCTCTTGACACCTGGCTGCTATCCTGGTTCCTTCCTAGAATTGGAACTAAGTGGGTTTCTTTTATAACTGATGTCCCTGTTGTTCTATATAATGACCAGCAAGGGGTAGTAGTACAAAGAACAGTGCTGGATTTATAAAGTAGTCTCTGATGTACATCTTGCCCCTCCAATTTTAGAACTGGAAACCCTTGTCTGTTTGCTAATTCTCTTCGACAGCAAAATATTATTGCCAACTACATTGCTTCACAGGAAATGTAGCACACAACCCATTTGTAAAAATTTGACAATTATATTCTAGAACATGTAGGACTCATTAATATTTCCTGGTGGGAATTCTGAAGATGAAATACTTGATTTCCAATTTAAATACATGTTGTTATTTGGTTTGAGGGTCCCTCCCCCCTATTCAACTTTGTAAGATTTAATACATTTCCTTACAAATCCCTGCCCTAGAATGTATCAGACAGCATAATAAGTAACCAACACTGCTATGATATAGAGGCTTTGATCATTTCCATAATTATTAATACTATTTTTCATGACCTCTCTAATTGGGACATGTTAAATTCCCTTCTTTGGAACTGGACTTAAAAATGGCATCCCTCTCGTGCACTTTTTTTCCCCCTTGAAAATGGATTTTTAATATAATTAACTACTTTTAAATATAAATACATAAACACACTGCTACATCACAACTTCTTGAGTGGGGGGATGAACTTTTAGATTATAAATAAAAGCTGTTTATTTTGAAGATTGCTGGTAATTTATGATTGTGGATTTGTCCTTTTCATTTTAATTTTTAATGAAATTGCTAAAGCTAAAAAGCAGTTGATCTCACGGTTTCTTGTATTATTTTTATCATGTTATGTTAACATGTTATAATTTCTTCAGTGATTTTATTGATCTTGAAGGAGCCAGAAACCTGATTTAATGACTAAGAAATTTTGGATATTTTTATGTTCACTGAAATTGTTTTGTTTATTTATTGATAATGATGGGATTATTTAAATTTCCTGCAGTATTGTTACACAAAAGCAATTCCATTTTAAAAAGAGTCTGTTCTAATTTATGAGTCTCACGTAAACGATAACAAGTGTACTTGTCCATGCTACTGTATTTAGGTAATCTCTTGGGGGTTGCTTCACATAGCTCCTGAGGAAAATCAAATGTGTTAAAGGCAAATTGAAAAATATGACTCTAGACTATCTTACTTTAATTATCCTGCAGAAGAGTGTGCAATTGGATCTGAATGGGTGATCATTTTGAAACTGCACAGACCACCTCATTGCAATCGGTAGGGATTGGCATACGTGGAAAGGCCTGCTCACATTGATTGAATCACAGAATCAGAGGCTTGCTTTGGGTGCTAACTCTAATTATTAGTAATTTATTTGTTTTTGTACTTTTAGCATCTAATGAGAATTATAACAAACAATTGAATTTAGTTGCCTTGTATGGTAATTTTTGTGGATCATTTCCCTCCTCCCCCCCAATCCCCAACATTGTTGTAAGATGTCTTTCTCACTTTTACTCATTCACACATCAAAAAATTAATAGTTTACTTACTTTCTGATATATTTTTGTGGTAGCTGAAATGCTTTACACAAGTTGCAATTGTCTACCACAAGAGGGCAGGAAGGACTATTCAATTATTACCTAAAAATGCCATTCAGTGTTTTCAAATTAGCTTCTCATATATTAGCAAAAAGGAGTATAATGGCCAAGTTATTGTTTGATTTACAGATAATTGGCATATTGCAGGAAGGAGACTTAATTTCACCCTTTTAAATTAAACAGGGAGCTTTAAAAAGACATAAAATATTCATTAATGTTCAGTGATTATAAAGCAGTGGCATATATTTATTTTACCTTTATTACTGTTTCGATGGGAAAATACTGCAAATATTTCAGAAATCGAGTTGGCCATACTGACAAGTTGAAATGTTTAAGCAGTGTTAATGCAATCTACTCACACCTGATATACTATGCAGAAAGATTCAAAATGACTGCATCAATTATTAAAAGAAGTCTTTAAAATTCTAGAAATGTTCCATTGCTTGCCACCATTGGATGCATCTGTCTCTCCAGGATCAGTTGTTTGGATTGTTAAATATATTTTAATGCTGCAGTGACTTGATAGCAGTAAATATTTTTTCGAGGTTATTTTCCACATAACATTTTAAAACCATGTCATGAATATTTTTGCAGTGAATTAGAGTAAATCTGTTGGGTTAACTACCAGGCTTTACCTAAATATAGGAAAAAAAGGTTATTGTATGAAATCTGGCTTTTGTACATATTCAATGTCATCTTAGAAAAAATTGGACAGATAAGTTTGCTGTAGAGATGGGCTTGAGTCATAAAGTTCAGATCTGTATCCTTATTCTCTCCCTTATATTCCTTCCCAACTATCTAGGTGTTTGGATTGGAGGGGATGGTTTGAGTCCATTTTAGGCTTGGGTTCTCCCCCCCCACACACACACACCTTCAACCACTTACATCAGAAGATTTAATTATTCAGTTTTAGCACTATGACTGCCTATCACCTATATTTGATGTGGGATCACCAGGTGGTAGACATGGTTTAAAAATAGTTTTGAGTTTCAGTTTTAATTCTGTGTTTTTAGATGTGTGAGAGAGATTGTTTGGAGGTGCACACACATGTGCGTGTTTGTTTATTTAAGCGGCAGGGAGGAGAATTATTAACTTTGAAACTTAATGATACCATGTTGGCCAAAATTGCAAATTAATCTGTGTCACAGGTTTCAAACATGTGTTTGTTCCTGTAAAATTGTTCCATTATAATGAGTTCTGACCAGATAGTGTATCTAGAAAAATCTTGGGTGCTTTTTTCATAATCTGATGATATTCTTGTGTGTCAATTAACAGTTTTTGTATTTAAAAGCTCTAAATTCACAAACTTACATAAAAATACAAAATTTTCATATTAGTATATAGTGAAATCCCTAAGAAGAGGAGATGAGGATTCTCTAAGATTGAAGGTTTTCAAGCTAAATGTTTTTTGTTCTGGTTTATTTTTTTACACTGCCTTGATAACTTTTAGGCATTATCAGCCATTGGAAGTTAAAGTATTATGAATTTTGAGAGACGGAGCAATAAAGAAAAATGGGTTGGTCTAGTTGCATGTGTAGGGATTACTAAGAATGGACTAAGACCTAGCTAGCTACATTCAATGTCTGTCAAGAGAAATGTGATTTTTTTTTCTTTTTTTTTTTTTAACAGAGGTGTTTAATTTGTGGTAATATTTCTCTAAAGTTAAGTCAATCCTGCCATCTGAAATTCTCTGTGTATCTCACCTTGTGGGCATGCTACTCAATGGGAGGAAGGGAGGTTCTTATATCTTTAAAGGGAAAATTGTAAAGTTGGTTGTAAAAAGCACACTTTTATTCTCATCTGAAGGTGGAACAGCTGGCATAGGGTTCATAAATGAAAGCTGTCTCAGTTTAGATGACATATATACTGGTTTTGTCGAATGTTTCTTTTTCTGACTGATCACAATGCATACTTGCGTGCTTCCGGGTTCTTAAAAAAGATGAACTACACAGAATAATGAAAACCTGTTCAGAACTTTTTAACCATATCCATTTACTTTAGAACGGATAGACTCTTAACGTTTGGGTAATGAGTCTAAGGTGGTTACCAGTGTGCACAAGCTGTGGCAATTAAAGGGTGAAGAAAATAAAATGTGCAGAAACCTTAAGGCCCTCTGAAAAAAGAGCTGTGTTAGTATGTTTTTACTGCTGAAAATCTCAGACCAGAGAACCAGGCAAAACATATTATCGAAGACACAATGATTCCTAATAAAACATGAGATCTACATATAAATTGCAAAGATGATAGATTACTAAGTAAAAGTTTCCTTTGCCTGTCGGCAACTATTCCCTAATCAATTACTTTAGCCAGTAGGTTAATCTAAGCTAAGGTAGCTGGTTAGTATCTTACCACCTGTGACTGGTAGTCTGTTCTTTGCTCCCTAAAGAGTAGAATGGGTAAGATGGCATATAAAAATGTATCCAAGAGCACCAAAAACCTAAGTAGCAATTCTTGTATGTGCAGCTTTATGGGGACAAGCTATGCTATAGTTATCATTCGCCATCCTTGACAAGTCCACACTATCTTCTGGTACATAACTTCATATTGTTACTCATTCAGGTTCACTGATCTGAGTTTGTACAGATAATTAAGGTGCAGAGACTCTGGAACATAATATTTAACAGAGTAGCTGAGTTATGTCTATTGCAGCTGTCTTCAAAATGATGAACTTCAATTGTTTTTATTTTTACTTTTAGTACTTTTAAACATGTTATTGTTGATATTTTTCTGTGTTGTTTGGCTTGTATCACTAAAACTATAATTGTGTATTAACATTAAGCCACTGCCTCTGTTAAAAATTCTTTGTGGGCTCTTTCTTTTTTAACTTGACTTGTTGATGCATAGAAACAAAAAACATACAAAAATGGAGCCATACATACATTATAGTCCAAGACCTCATAAAAGGCATCTATAGAAAACCAATACATAGAAATAGATTGGGGGGATTTTGAATGCAAAAAAAAAAAACCAGCTACTCGAACAGAAGGGAATTGCACCATTTTTTAAAAAAAATTTGTTTTACAAAATCATTTTCAAACCGACAATTTGAGTAAGAGCAACTCCTAATAAAGCTCAGACATTATCATGAGGAACATGAACTAGATTCAGCCGTCATATTGATCATACTAATATTGCTGCTAAATAATTATAAGTTTGTCAGACATCAAGCTGACCTATTACTTGTTTGATTAGTTAACTTAAATTAATTTTAATAGATTTTTCAGAAAACATTTTGCTAATGTCAAAATTCCTACTTGTATTGTTTAAATATGTAAGTAAACTATTTTATTGGCCGGTGGGCAATGAATTTATACTCTTTATACTCCTATATTCCTGGGATTGGTCAATACATTTCTTATTAGTCAAGAAATTTAAAGAAGCCTTAATTTCATTTATTATAGTTATTAAAATGAGTTTCATTGTTTGAGAAAGAAATGAGTTAAATAACAAATTACCTTTAATTTGTACTGGATAATTTAATATTACAGCATATACTTTTAAAGCATCCTTCACTGTATTATCCTGAGGTGTTGTAATAAAACAAGCAACACATCAAGTAAATGTTTCTGACACTTAAAAGCATAATTAAATGTTGGCAAGAATAGTTTAGGAAGAATCTTTTATTTTTAAAGAGCATAAATTTCACCCTTAATCAGATTTGTGTTAAAGCAAAACTGAATTGTGTTTTCTAAAGTATTCCTGTGGCTTTTGTTAACTTTTGAGGAATAATAACATATTTGTGAAACCAAGCTGTGTCAGCTGAATAAATTGGTGTTAATCATTTTGTAAAATGGTCACATGTTACACGTTATATGAGAAAGGAGTCCCTTAGGATATGACAGTGTAAAAAAATATCCACTGTGTACCTGTTTGGAAGTGACAGCTTTATTAGACATTTAAAATTGGTTTTGGAAATAGTTCTGGTTTTAAGTGATTTTAGAGGCAAATCTTTACAACTGGTATCCCTTTTCTTTTTTGAGCTGCAGAAACAAAGCTTATAAGATGAAGGGCATTATTTAACTTCTTTACTAATTATGAAACAACATATTGCTGACAGAATGTTTGATAGCCTGTAATTTGTATTTTGGCGGTTTGGGAATGCATAGCTTAAAAGAAACCATTTTCAGTTATCATAAACTAATAAACATGGACATTTTTATATGCAAGAAAAGGCAGAGAGTAAATAATTGCACTGGTGACCAATACTGTAATAATCCTGTTTTACAATATGCACTTGACAGGTTGTAATAGTGCTAATTGAAGAGACTAATTCACACTTGCTTCATTCTATTCAAAGGCAAAATCAGCAGCTTGTTTTGCTTTTGACCAGATGGTCCTGATGAACACCTACTGTGCACTTTAAGTGCTTTACTAGAATTACAAAGGCTGGGGGCTGCGTCCGACTCAAAATGATTTGAGAAGAGAAAAAAAACCTCAGTGCTCAATGGATTTTGGTGCAACTAAATTAATTCTAGTGGACCCATTACACACTGAGCCCCCTTTTCAAAGTGCTGAGCCTCCTCGTTTGTTCTGTAGCAATGAGAAAGTGAAAGGCAGATTACTGCAAACAGAAATAAAAAAAGTGCTAAAAAAGTGCTATGAAAGGGAGAAAAGAGGCCTTGAAGCCTTTTCATATCATTTGGGTTTTTCAAGTACGTTATTTTTGGGGAGGGTGGATGTATGAAAAGCCAATTGGAGATTTTTTTGTTTTAAAGTGCGCTATTTAACTACTATGACTATAAAAGCAAGAGCAACAGTTGACTGAGTTTACTGTGGTAAAGCTTTGTGTCTAAGGATGAATCAAATTCATTATAGTCAATCCTTTGTATTTTAATATGAATGTAGGGTTAGTTTCACAAGACTGTGTCTGTTTAGGATAATTATAATTTAATATTTTCCTTTGATAAAGTTATCACTGTAGATGTCTAAAATTTTAATCAAAGAAGTTTTTTTATATAGTCTTTGAAGTACCCTGAGAGTTTAAAACTCCAAAGAAAGCTGTTTAATTTCCAAAGAAAAGAGGCTTGTTCCAATAGCATTGAGGCACAGATTATTATAACTAATTAGAAGTCACACATCTGTTAGCTTTTGGTTTGTGAACACTTGTAGTTTGTGTGCATGTGTATATATTTATATAGCCCATAAATGGGGACTGGAGTTCAGAGACATCCTCAAAAGAATAAAATATGAGAAATCAGCCTGCAAATGCTCTATCATATGAATTGCCCTTACGGTCACAAGTATGGATTTTCTCATGTAATTTTAAGACAACACCTAATGCTAAAATTGTTTTGGATCAGACTCTGATTTAGCAAACTCAATGAATTTTTTTTAAAAGAAACCACTTAAAAATGTGTATTGTAATTTTGTTTTATCCATATTTAATACAGCTTACTTTCAAAGAGTTAATGTATTTTTGGGTAAGGCTGCTGGCATAATTCTAGCTATTGAAAAGATGTTAGCAAGCAATTACAAGAAAATGTAAGTAACTACAATTTATGAGTATATGAAGCACCTATATTTCCAGCTCTTTCTATTCTGAATGTGTGTGTGTGTGTGTGTGTGTGTGTGTGTGTGTGTGTGTGTGTGTGTGTGTGTGTGTAAAAATATACACATACACACATTACATTAATGTCAGTTATAAACCAAAAAGCTAAGTGCTGACACTGTTTTTGCAAGGATTTTTAAAATTGTGACTTGTTTATTTTTAGCTTATATAGCAATGTGTTTTGCAGTACAAAATAGAGGATTTCCCAGTTCTGCATGTATGTTGGTTAAAAACAATATAATTCCTATGATTTAATAATTTAGAAATATGTTAAAAACCTGAATTGTAATTTTCTACAATCAACATTTTGTTTATGCAAATTATTCTAGGCATAAAGTAATATTTTCCTATCAAATTTAAGAGTGTAACCAAGAAGTATGTGTAAATGCTGGAAAAGTTGGGTGCCAGAAAAGTTTTATTTTGTTTTTGTTTTTAAAGTTTAATAACAAAAGAAATAATGAACAATTTAAGAGTATTGTTTTTGATACAATATTATTTTAAAATATTTTCTATATTTACACACAATGAAGGTAACATAAAAGAAAAATCTGCATCTAATATAAACAGATCTGGGATGAAGCCACTTCAAATTACTTACTTAGCTAGGAGTTTAATGGCTTACTTCTGTTTGTTGTTACAAAAGCTTTTTCAATAATGAAAGCCAGTTTATGTCCATGTTAAAAATATTAATCCATTGATAGTATAGAAACATATTAAAGAATCTAAAATAATGTACTGTTTCTGGAGGGTCATGCATATGAGCTGGCAATTAGTTAACTTAATTCTAATCCATGTTTCTAGAGGCATGATATATTACTGAAGCAGCTTACGTCTCAATAAACTAGTATAATCATTGTACTACATTATAATACTTTCTAATCATGATGCAAATGTTCATCAGCTATAGTGAATTAATACCTAACAAATACTTTGAAAATGCTGTTAAAATGTGTATTTCTCAATGCATTATATTCAGTGCAAGATGTTTACTTTCTCTTTAAATAAAGCCACTTATTATTTTTTATCTTTGAAAAGTGCTGTACTCCTATTTTTGTGTAAAGTGGCACATACTATAATATTAACATAAAATTATTTGTTAATTCATCAAGAATAATGGGCATAAATTAAAGAATGCTGCACTCATTTAAGGTGTAAAATAGTCTCAATGAATCCCTGTTACTGTTTTTAAAAAGCACTATAAAAGCTCTCTGCAAACATTTGCAATAAGTGGCAAAATTTATGCCTTGCTTTGTGGTAGTTGCGTGACCAGACAGAGGGGTACAGGATTGTTTTAAGGTTTTTACAGCTGCAAGAAAAAAGCATCTGTTCCTAGAAAAGCCTGCATTGTTTAATTTTGACACTGACTTTTCCATGCTGCTTGTACCGGGCTCTGGATTAGGTGCCACCAAGATGAAATTTGTTTTAAGTTGCTCCCAAATGCAGCTGTCCCCATACATGGCCTTGTAGCTTAAGCAAAGTAGACATAGCCAAAACAAGCATCTCTGTACAGGGTCATATCAGTAGACTAGAAAAGCTCAGAGCAGGAATGTTGATATTATTGTATGGTGTGAATAGCCAGAGCTTTAGTTTTTAGGCTTATTTAGAAGCATTATTAGAATGCTCTACTATAACAATGATATGATTATAAGCATAATGCTTGTCTATGACAGTTAAAAATGTGAAGTGATTTTTAATCTTGTTACATCTTTATAAAACTCATTATGTGTGTAAAGTAAACTTAATAGCTAGATAGTTCTTATGTTCCCTATATTATATAAAATAGGACTATCAATTACAGTGAAGTAAAATGATTAATTCAAAACAAATTAACTCAATTAAAATTAATAGTGATTAATTGCAGATTGCACTGTTAAAAATAAATTGGTATTCTCTTATTGTTTAAGTTTTAGATGCTTTTCTACTATTTCAATAATATTGATTTCACTTACAACACAGAAAATGAAGTGTACAAATGCTCACTCTGATTTTCACTGTGAAAGATTAGTAAAAGAAATACTTCAGTTCACCTCATACAGCTCCTGTAGTACAATCTCTTAATCAAGAAAGTGCAATTTACAAATGTAGAATTATTTTTGTTACAGGACTGCACTCAAAACTTTACGGCCTACCAGACTGCTGAGTCCTACTTCTTGTTCAGCCAATCGCGAAGACAAACAAGTTGGTTTATATTTATGGGGAATAATGTTGCCCACCTTTCATTTGCAATGTTGCTTGACTGTGAGAACAAGTATTTGCATTGGCATGGTTACAACTTGTATTGCAAGGTATTTACATGCCAGATATGCTAAACATTCACATGCTCCTTCCAGCCACCATTCCAGAGGACATGCTTCCCTGCTGATGACACTTGTTAAAAAAAAATTAGTTAGTTAAATTTGTGACTCAACTTTTTGGGGGAGAATTGTGTCTCTCCTGCTCTGTAGTTTTACCTACATTCTGCCATATTTTGTATTATGGCCGTCTTTGATGCTGACTCAGCATATGTTTGATTTAAGAACACTTTCACTGCAGATTTGACAACACAAAGAAGGTACTAAAGTGAGATTTTTTTTTTAAGATAGTGATAGCTCTCCCACCCAAGGTTTAAGAATCTGAAATGCCTTCCAGAATCTTAGAAGGATGAGGTGTGGAACTTGCAGTCAGAAGTCTTAGAAGAGCAACATTCTGATGAAAAAATTACAGGACCTAAACCACCACAAAAGAAAATAATCTGGGTCAGATGCCACCAAAAGAAGGTTGATGAAAATGAATGTGTCACTCTGCTCTGGATCATTATTGAGCAGAACCTGACATTAGCATGGAAGAATATCCTCTGGAATGGTGGTTGAAGTATGAAGGGCCATGTAAATGTTTAGCATAACTGGCATGTAACTACCTTGAAATGCTGGCTACAACAATATCATACAGTGTCTGTTTTGATGCTTAGATGACATTGTAAATGAAAAAGCGGGCAGCTTGTTGGTCTTCACAATTGACTGAATAATAAGTAGGACTCAGTGCTGTTGTAGACTCTTAAGTTTTATATTTATTTTTGAGTGTAGTTGTGTTTTTAAAAAGTCTACATTTGTAACTTGCACTTTCATGAGCATGACATTGCTCTATATTATGTGTATGAAGTGAACTGAAAAATAGTTTCTTCAGTTTTATCTCTTACAGTGCAAATGTTTGTAATACAAATAATATAAAATGAGCACTGTACACTTTATTCTGTATTGTAACTGAAATAAATATATATTTGAAAATGTAGAATAAAAATATTTAAATAAACACGATTGCTTAACAATGCGATTTTAAATCCGCAGTTACAATTTTATTTAATCTTGCTATCACAATTAATTTTGTAAATCGTTTGACAGCCCTAATATAAAGTGTAGGTACTTATACCTATTTGTAAAAATCTTGAAAAAACTGACATTTTTAAATAGAACAATTATTTTTCTTTGAAGTTTCAAGTGAATGAAAAAATGAAAGAGCACTTCATTTTCTGTTTCTCAGAGTTGTGTGTATTTCTACCCAGCTGGTCTAAAATGATTGATACAAAGCCAAATTTGTGACTGCCTGTTTACAAAGTCTGCAATTTGCTAATGAATTACAATGATAATCTTTCATCATGCATGAAAGATTTAGCCAAACAATTTTCTAACCATAAATTTTGATCACTATATTTTGGATTTGTACCAAGCTTTACATCTCCTTTACAAATATTGAGGAAATAATTTAAGATGTAGATATTCCAGAGATGCTTGGAATGCCAAAAGTTAGAGGGGTGATAAGAGGACAGTTGGTTCAATATGAGCTGGCATTGTAGTATAGCCTGTAAATAAATACACCAAACAACCTTCCTTGTCATCCTCCCAGCTCTCATCTGCAGAAGCATCACATCATGGTGCATGGTGGAAAAGTATTTCTTTGTATATCTCTGATGAGCCAGCTCCTACTATGTTGTGTTCACTTTTGTGCAACCAAGTGGGACTGGTGCCTGCAGTGGGAGAGGATGCAGGGAGAGTCACCCAGATGGGCAGGAGGGAGGGAGCATGTAGGGAACACTCCATTTAGCAATTAAGTTTGGCAGAGGCATTGGGGGGCAATAAGCCTCTTGGGTGCTATCATGAGTCACTTATGCGTGCACCTACAGGACATAGACAGAGCCCTGGCAGAAGATATTCAAAAAGATTTACTTTGATCAGGCAGTACCAGAAGGAATACAAGCAGCACTGTAGACCTAAACAGTCCTTTTGAAGTCCTCTGTTCACTGAGTTCTCCAGGAAAAAAAAGGTAGCTCTTCACAGGAACTGTTAATCCAAAGAAAAGTTCTCTGGTCACCTATCAGTCATGGTGGAAAAACAACTGGCATGGCTCATTCTGAAAGATTGCCCGGGGAGAATCATTACCATGGAGTAGGGCTTCTCTGATCTAACATTCAAATGGAACCCACATGAGTACCCACGTGGGTTCAGCCCTAGTCTGAGGGAAACAGATTACCAAGGCTCATTCACAATTTCGCAGATCAGTTTGTAGCAGGTAGAAGGTTTGTAACCTTCAGAAAAGGAGTGCTACTTTCAGAAATCCAGTGAAAAGCCACCATCATAAATGCCATGTTTACAGCAGAGACTTTACAGCAGCACCGATGCAACTGTGCCACTCGAAGATCTCCCCTATGGCCACAGTATGCCGGCAGGATAGACCTCTCTCATCAGTATAATTAAACCACCCCAAATCAGTGGCAGTAGCTATGTTAGCGGGAGATCATATCTTGCTGATACTGAGCAGTCCATGCCAATGTTTTTCTTCCATATCCCTGAGGCATAAGTCATGCTGCTATCGGTACTAATGTCGACATAACTGTAGGCTACGTCTACACAGGCCCCCTTTTCCGGAAAAGGGATGCAAATGAGA
>JANRFK010004893.1:52749571-52791320 GCA_030068395.1 Apalone spinifera
ACTTCTCTCATTTGCATCCCTGTTCCGGAAAAGGGGGCCTGTGTAGACGTAGCCGTAGTGTTTGGCCCACATTTCAGCAATTGTCAGCTCAAGGAACTTCTACCGAGAGAGAGAGAATAGATCAGTCTTCTAAAATGTCAAGGTCTGTGCATGTAGCTTTTTTTCAAAATAAAAACGTCAAACCCAGATCACTCGGTCCTGATTGCTGCAAACAACTTGGTAGTCATCTATGTTTATCATCTTCTTTTCCATGAGTCAAATTTTGTGTCTTGTTTGCTAAGCCTCTTTTCTCTTTTTCCATTTTTTGGTGTCTTTTTAAATTTCTCCTCAGTTTATTTTCTCTTTCAGCCTTTCCTTTGGTGTTTTTTCTCATTCCTTCATTATTCCCTCTTTTTATCCCGATTTATTCATTTGCTTCTACAAAGAAAGGTCTCATCATTCACAAGACTTCTCTTTACTGCTTTTCAGAAATAGAAAAGATCAAGAGGAGTTTGCTATCCTTTTGTCTGTCTGTCTGTCTGTCTCTCTTTATATTTTCCTGTGGGACGACAGAATGACATCATCAGCATCCTCATGCCACCACCCTCAGCCACTTGCTGTAGTCAGCCTCAGTGCCGTTCCCTCTGGATGTAGGCTGCTCCAGTTTCATGCCCTGGGGGGCTTTGCCGCTGGGGAGGAGTGCCATGTCCCCTCTGCCATTCAAGCCCGATCCTCCCCCACCCCGGATCCCTTGCCTTTTGAGCTTGACAACCCATTTCTTCCTCTCCTCCCCTCCCCCCCCGGGCCATACTAGGTCCCCTCCACCATCTGAGCCAAGGGCCCCGCGCGGCCTGGGCCATGCTGGGTCCTCTCTGCCATCCAAGCCTTGCCCCAGGCTGCCCCACATTCCCTCTGAGCCCACTCCCCCATCCCCGGGCCATGCCAGGTCCCCTCTGACATCTGAGCTTGACCCTCCCCCCCACTTCTTCTGCCGAGACCCCACACTCCCAGCCCACTTTTGCCCCCTCTCCTGGCCAGACACCCAGCCCCAGAGAGAGGGGTGTTGGAAAGTGTAGCGAGCAGGGGGTGTAGCCCCTTAGTGGTGATGTTGGTTGGTTGGTTTTTTTTTGTAATTCTCTGTGAAATAATTCTGCAATTATTAATGTAAGTTACCACCATTCAAAATGTGGTGGTTGTGTTCTGTGGCCTTTCCTACAGCCAACTTTGTGGCAAGAAGGCTGTTCATCTGTAACTCTGAAACTCATCAAAGAATGTCGATCAATTGAGATTATTCAGTTTTACATATTGGCTTTTGAAACAAAATATTAAATTTGGAATAAAATGTTATGCCCAATAGCTACACTAAAAGTTTTTCTTTTTCCCCTTAATTGTTGTTTTTGGAATTAAGACATAATTTAATTAACATGTCTTAAGTTTTAGGAAATGAACTCTATTCACATGTCTGACACCTTTTTATCCATTTAATAGTTGTAATTGTTTTTTATATTTCTTTTCTTTGTTTTTTACACACTTAATTGTCATAAACAGGAAATAACTCCCTGTGCTGTAATCTGGGAGCCTATAGTGTGAATTCTCAGTACAACTGGAGTTATTAGCAAGTACAGGGAGAAGAGCTACAGAATGGCTATGTACAAGTACACCAAGTGATGCTACAATTTGCCAAGTAAGCGTTGATGCAAACTATTTCAGTATATGCTTAGACAGTAGCTATTTCTCTGCAAATGTTTGCATTTGGAATGGATATATAGTACAAATTCATGAGAAGTATATAATAGTGAATATTTTCTTTGATATATATTACATGCTCTGCATTTTATTTCTGAATGTTAGCGTGTTTTTTTTCATTTTGAAGTAATACTATATTCTAAATGTATTGATTTTATTTAAAAGATTTGTTTTATCTTCGGTAATATTTGATATGCGGGTCTCCATTTGAAACACAATTTGCTAGATCAGTGATTTGGTTTGAGGTTGCCATTTTGTTCATTAGAATCTTCTCCATTTTTCTTTCATTCTTTCTTTCGTGGTTGTGAGGAAAATGTTCAGGATGAGTGTAACTATAAAATGACAACAGAAACTTTTTGTATTCTCATCATTGGACATCTGAATTAAATATTTCTGAAATGATTAAGAAATGAGAGGGACAAAGATTTTTCTGAAATGCACAGTCTTCAGTGATTAACAGCTTATTTTGATACAATAAGGAAATATTTCTTGTTGAGAGGACCATTTTTTCCCCATTTTTACCTGGAGCACTGGAAGGAGTAGGTAATGCTTAGGTGAGTATCTAAGCCCTCCCTCACCTCCTCCCCGCATTCTTCCTCTGGGAGCTGATCCTCTGGAGCCTAGTTGAGCATTGACGCCTACCCCTTATGTCACAAAACTGACTAGCCCAGAAAGAGGGTGTTCTGCTATGGTGATGGGTGTTGCTCCTGCGTCATCCTGGTACTAGTGTCTATCAGTCATATTTTCAACCTTTTCTTCCTAATTCTGAGGGCTATGAACAGAATCTTTTGAAAATAAAAGCTTGGATTTTTGATGCATCTGTAGGACACAGATTTCCTTAATTTCCTATGGCCTGAATTAGTTATTACTTCTATGCAGGATTTTTGTAATGGTGGCGAGGGCTTCCTTCTTCTAACTTGAGTTAGTTAGGAACTTGCACCTTTTCATCTCAGAAGAGAGCCCAGTCACTTTGACCTGAACTTTTATCGTCTTCAGAACTGACTGTTGAAGTTCAGGCTACCTGGAGATGAAAACGAAATCTTTAAATTAAGACTTGATGTCTTTATTTAAAAAAAAAAATCTGTTTTGCTTTGTTCAACCAGAAGTTATGGATTTGATGCAGGAATTACAGCATGAAATTCTAGGGCCTGTATTATGCAGCAGTTTAGAGAAGTTGATCATGATGGTCCCTCCTGGCCTTAATGTCTACGAATCTGAGAGAGATAGAGACAAATAAAAGAAAAAGAGAAGAGGGGAGAAAAGGAAAAGGTTGAAATAGAGGAAGGAGAAAATCCAGTGGGCAAATTGTGTGGCAGAATGATGTTTTGTTAGTAATTTGTGTGGGGGGGTTATAACTATCCCAATGCAGGGGGACATTAGGAATATCTAAAATGGGTGGATAAGCCACTTAATAGCTCTGGGGTGGGCAATAATTTTCGCAGGAAGGACACTTAATGAATATTGGTATGTGGTCACGGGATGGCTCCATCCTGGAAGGGGCAGGGCCTGAGGCAGAAGGGGAGGATCTGGGGATGAGCTGCCCCGAGAGTTGTCTGGGACTGGAGGCTTTGAATTAAAAACACAGCAAAGGGCTTGCGGTTCCCAGCTCTGCCACTACTGAGTTGCCTGGAAGCTGCTCAGGGATGCTGTGGCTATTTAAAGGGCTCGTGGCTCCAGCCCCTTCCCGAGTAGTGCCACGACCTGCAGTCATGACCCATTTAAATAGGATCCTGCTGTTTGAGCTGCTGCCTGGAAATTCAGTGACATGGGCAGCAGGATACAAATATAAAGTAGCCAGATGCAGTCTGCAGGCCAGATCAGTGTTAGGTTGCATCTTGCCCCAGGCTGCATCTTGCCTGTCCCTGTGATAGCTGTTTGGCCAAATTACTCTTTCTTGGCAGTAGAATTCCTATTGAATTGGTATTCACATCACAAACTTCACCAGGCTTGGCACTAACCGACAGCTAAGGAGATTGGTGGGTGTGGAAGGAGAAACCCACCTACTATTCTGTGAGTAAGTACATGGGCTTCTATTTCCACTGGTGTTAATTGGGTAACTTTTTGAGAACTAAGAGCTCCCAATATGCTTACATTAATGTTTAGTTTCATTTAAAAAAAATGTATGGAGGACTCTGGGAATCAGTATTTCTTGGAATTTATAAATGAGCTCTTACGTATCTATTGACTGCTGGACCATTGATTAGCACATTGTAGCTATTCATCTCTAAAGACCCCGAATGAAATGTTTGAAGATTACTGCATAATCTGGCTCACTAGCAGACTTTACTTAGCAGAGCTCTAGAAGGAAGGATTGGCCATGGGTTTGAGTGCTAGATTCTAACCTGGGAGACTCTGGTTAAATTCCTAAGTCTGTCAAGTCTGACCTTCTTCCAGACTTCATGTGACCCTGAGTCAGTCACTTAGGCCCAGATTTTTAAAGCTGTTTGGTGTTGCTGCACTAGCATCACAATGTCTAACTGATTTAGGAGCTAAATCTCATTTTCAAAAGGGATTTAGGCACTTAGAAGTCTAAATCCCATTAGCAGTTGATGGAATTTGAAAACCTTAGCATTTGTCTGTGTGGCTGGGCAATAAATCTATCCATACTAGCTGGCTGCACCAATGTGTCTGTTTGGAGCTTGCTACTATGCACTGTTTGAAAGCAGGGTATGTAAGTATGCACTCTGAATCTTGGTGCTCAGATAGACAAGTCCTACATCTCTCCATGGATCAGTCCTCCACCTGTAAAAATGATAACTGAACTTCCCTGCTTTGAAGGGGACTTACAAGGGTAAATGCATCCAAGACTGAGTTGCTCAGATTCTACCATAACGGGAATTGCTTGGCAGGTCTAAAGGAGAAGAGGTGCTGCAGAGAATTACTGAGATGGACTGAAAGCTATTTGGGGACAAAATGGCAAAATTTTAGCTTAATGTCTGTACACTTTATGCTTAGATTGTATCTAAGGACTTGTCTACACTTAAAATGCTTCAGCTCCCAGCTGTGCCGCTGCAGTATAGTGTAGATGCTGTGTATGCCAGTGGGAAGGGATCCACCTCCCAGAGAGGTGATAGCTAGGTTGATGATTGACAGAATTCTTCTGTCAGCCTAGCACAGCCTACATGGGGATTTAAGTCCTCTTAATAACACCACTTTAGGTATGGATTTTTCACACCCCTTATCTAATTTTCTACTGCAAACCAGGCCTCACTTTCAGGGGACTACGTTCATTTAGCGGATGTGATCCTGCTAATGATTTAAAAGTCTACAGCATTGTTTTCCTACTGTGTAATAAACCCTAAACCATAAAAATGTAATGAGATGTGAAGGCTCTTTAAATGTTGAGCATTGTCCCGCCTCTGTAGTGCAAAGCCTCACTTATCATGTAAGTTTCAGTTTTGCTACACAGCGGAGGGCTGTCTTTCTTTCCACTCCCTCAGTGTTGGTCTGTGTCCTGGGTCCACCTATATCTTTGGTGATTCAGGATTTATATTTTGCGAGTATCTAGTGCTTGAACAAGAAGATGACCAAGTTAGCTTATACTGTAAAAAGGGGATAGAAGATCAGTAGAAGCAAAAGGCTGCTACTTTTTCTTTGTGTACAGTAGAACTAGCCATATAGGAGAGTAGGAAGCAAGTAAGTTGAAGCAGAAGAAAGGAAGAGGTTTCTGCTGTTGTGGCTGCTGGAGCTGTTCAAACAAAGCAGTGAAGTTGGACACAAGCAACCATCTTGATTGACCTTTGGTAAGCAGCCTGTACCCCGCACTGAGGGCTGTAGACAGCAGAGGGAGCCCAAGTACAACCAAAGACAAATTCTGCATTTTGCTATGTTACCACACAGCCAGTAGAGGGTGATTGAGTGCAGAAAGTGTAGTAAGAAATAAACAGTTTTTTCTTGTGGCAGGAGTTGTCCAGGAGCAATGATGTTCAACAGGAGAGTAGAGAAATGGCATCTTTTGGGAACAGTGGTGGTGAGTTCATTGACACCTGTGTACCTCAATGTTTACAACAGATTATCCATCTGGAATGGTGTTACAATGAGTTTCAATCTTGCTGACTGTGATTGGTCGAAAGGCAGGTCATAACAGTTCATATAGCTTCTCCAATGTTGCCTGGAACCATCACATACATCATAATTACTGCTGCAATGGAGGGACATTTTTCTCTTGCCCCATCGAGGATAAAGGAACAATTTTGGTTTCATCAGCAACAAGGGAATTGGAGAGTTGGTAACACTAGTCTGTTGCTATTTTAAGGACGTTGTCGGAGTATTGTCAGTTTGTAGAAATATTAAGTGATGTCCTGTTATTAGCACTTACATTCAGAAAGGCTGTTGTAGAGCTATTGCAATGGAAACCACAGAGAAGGATTCCCTGTAATTTAGTTGGAACCAAAATGTTCATCTATTCATTGGTGAGACAGAAGACCATGGAAATACAAGGAATTCCCATGAGGCTGTTGTGCAGAAACACTGCACAGTGAAAACATTTGCTGGGCATGTCAGGTTATTTGTAGAAAGTGCCATATGAAAGGACACGTGATCATGACCTATTGCACAGTCCAACAACCAGCAACACAAAGTAACCATCCGTCCAAGAAGACACCTATGAAGACTGAACCTAAAAAAGGACCAAAGTCAGGAATTTGTAATGTGGGAAAAAAGACAAGCATTTTAGTGACATTTAAGGCCTAGGCCATCTCCTGTACACATGTGTTATCAGAAGCAAGAGTCAGAAATGGCATCTGGATCATATTCTGGATTGAAGGCATTCCTAAAACAATGGAACTTGATAGTAGAGCTGCCCATCTCACTGATTTCTATATTTGCCTATGAACAGCTTTTTCATAAGTTCCCTTAGAAGAAACCTCCATGGTTTAAAAAATTTATACTGGGAAAAATTGTCCAAAAAGGAATACTCCAGGTGAAAGTTCAACTAGATGGACGTATAGTTGTTTTATCCTTGTATGTGACTGAAGGAAAGTACCCACCAGGCAGATCTTGGCTTGAGAAGCTCAAGGTGAATTGGACTAAGACCAAGGAAATCATGAAAGCACCTTGAAATCTTCAAAATATACTGGACAGAGACTGTAAAGTTTTTGAAAAAGAGTTTGGACATATGAGTAATGTGTCAGTGAAGCTCACACTTTAGTCTGACAGACAGACAAAATATTGAAAGATCAGAGTTTGGGCTTATGCTATGAAGCCTCTGCAGAAACTGATTTGGACTATATAATGAACACTGGAGTCTTGCCACAGATTTCACATAGCGAAAGAGTTACACCCATCCTTCCAGTGATCGACACAGATGTCTCCGTCCACGTTTGTGAAGTTTTCAAGGTGACACGGAATCCAGCTTTATGTGCAGACCATTACTTACTATTTCATACTGAAGACTTACTTGATATTTTAATGATGGATGGAGCATACGTAGACGGGGAGATTAATCTGGCATCTCAGAAATTTATCATAATCAACACACAAAAAAAGCATATTCTGTTATATTTTGTTTCAGTATTCCCATTAGCACCTGCCTTGTTCCAGAAAGCCTTGGGTGAGATTATGAATGGACTGAGTGGTGCTATTTAGATGGCATCCCTGTCACATGAAAGGATCAAGAGGATGATCTTTGAAATTTGGAGGCCATCTTGCAACATTTCGAAGACTCTGGATTGAGATGCATTGAAGTGAATGAGTTTTTCAAACCTTCAATTTGATATTGATGGTAGGCCCAAGCTTAATAAGAAGGGAGAAACAATAACAGGAATCTTGAAAATGGCAGAGGTGCTTAATGACTTATTTGTTTCGGTCTTCACCAGGAAGTTTGATGATGACGGGATGCCTAACATAGTGGATGCTAGTGGAAATGCGGTAGATTTAGAAGTTAAAATTAAAAAAAAAAAGTTAAAATTACTTAGAAAAATTAGATGTCTTCAAGTCACCGGGGCCTGATGAAATGCACCCTAGAATACTCAAGGAGCTGATAGAGGAGGTATCTGAACCTTTAGCTATCATCTTTGAAAAATCATGGAAGACGGGAGAGATTCCAGAAAACTGGAAAAGGGCAAATATAGTGCCCATCTATAAAAAGGGAAATAAGAACAACCCAGGAATCTACAGTCAGTTTAACTTCTATGCCAGGAAAGATAATGGAGCAGGTAATTAAGCAATTCATCTGCAAACATCTGGAAGAATATAAGGTGAGAGGTAACAGCCAGTGTGGATTTGTAAAGAACAAATCATGTCAAACCAATCTGATAGCTTTCTTTGATAGGATAACAAATCTTGTGGATAAGAGAGAAGCGGTGGCCGTGGTATACTTTAGACTTTAGTAAGGCATTTGATACGGTCTCACATGACCTTCTTATCAGTAAACTAGGCAAATACAACTTAGTTGGGGCTACTATAAGATGGGTGTATAACTAGCTGGATAACCGTTCTCAGAGAGTAGTTATTAATGGTTCACAGTCATGCTGGAAGGGCCTAACAAGGGGGCTTCCGAAGGGGCCATTTTTGGGACCGGTTCTGTTCAATATCTTCATCAATGATTTAGCTGATGGCATAGAGAGTACACTTATTAAGTTTGCAGATGATGCCAAGCTGGGAAGGGTTACAACTGCTTTGGAAGAGAGGGTCATAATTCAAAGTGATCTGGAGAAACTGGAAAAATGGTCTGAGATAAATAGGATGAAATTTAATAAGGACAAATTCAAAGTACTCCACTTAGGAAGGAACTATCCATTTCACACATACAGAATGGTAAGTAACTAATCTAGGAAGGAGTACTGCAGAAAGGGATCTAGGGGTCATAGTGGACCACATGCTAAATATGAGTCAACAGTGTGATACGAGTGCCAAAAAACCAAAGATGATTCTGGGATGAATTAACAGGAGTGTTGTGAACAAGACACAAGAAGTCATTCTTCAGCTGTACTCTGCACATATTAGGCCTCACTTGGAGTATTGTGTCCAGTTCTGAGCACCACATTTCAAGAAGGATGCGGAGAAATTGGAGAGGATCCAGAGAAGAGCAACAAAAACATTTAAAGGTCTAGAAAACATGAGCTATGAGGCAAGGCTGAAGAAATTGGGCTCGTTTAGTTTGGAAAAAGAGAAGACTGAGAGGGGACACGATAGCGGTTTTCAGGTATCTGAAAGGGAGTCACAGGGAGAACGAGGGAAAATTGTTCTCCTTGGCCTCTGATGATAGGAGAAGAAGCAATGGGATTAAACTGTAGCAAAGGAGGTTTAGGTTGGACATTAGGAACCTTCCTAATTGTCAGGGTGGTTAAATGCTGGAATAAGTTGCCTAGGGAGGTTACAGCGTCTCCATCATTGGAGATGTTAAAGAGCAGGTTAGACAGACATCTATCGGGGATAATATAGACTGTGCTTGGTGCTGTGAGGGCAGGGAACTGGACTTGATTTGTTGAGGTCCCTTCCAGTTCTTGTAGCCTATGATTCTGTGATACCTTGGATGTGTAAATGCTTTGGGTTCAGGAAATTGCCAGAAAAAGAGAAGGAAGTTCTTTAAGTGCCAGTGCCAGAGAACGCGTCACAGTTACATTCATTTTTAGGTATTATGGTACATTTCTGCCTAATCTTGATATTTTTGTGAGAATTGTTACATGAAGAAAAAATGGAAATAGACAAAAGAGTATGCATTCCTTTGCATTGGAGGAAGCAAAGAAATTCAACATTAGCTGAAGTTCTTAAGCATTTTGATGTTTTACTACCTTTGCAGTTGGCTTGTGATGTTTCACCATATGGAATGTGTGCAGTTTGTTCACATTCTTTTTCCTAATGGCATGGAGAAACCATTTATCTTTGCTTCACAAGACTTCGCTGCTCCTCAGAAGAATTACACACAAATAGAATCATAGGGCTGGAAGGAGCCTCGAGAGGTTATTAAATCTGTTTTGCCCTCATGGCAATATCAAGCATAATCTAGAGTTCTAGACCATCCCAGACAGGTGTTTGTTTAACCTGCTCTTAAAAGTTTCCAGTGATGGAAATTTCACAAGGCATAAAGGATCTGCTGACGAAGTGTTCTGGGGTCAGCAGATCCCCGTCTAGACTGCCGTGCTGTGCCGACAAACAGCTGATCGGCACAGTGAGGTGACCATTTTGATTTAAATGAAGCAGCAATTATTTAAATCTCCGCTTCATTTCCCTTTGTTGTCCTGCCTCATCTATATGGCTCCGTCGACGGAGCCATGTAGTCTAGACACACCCAGGGAGGCCAGAGACACCATTTCTATCCCCTGGCTAATGGCCTTTTATGGACCTAACCTCCATGAAATTAGCTAGCTTCTCTTTAAACTCTGTTATAGTCCTAGCCTTCACAGCCTCCTCTGGTAAGGAGTTCTACAGGTTGACTACACGCTGTGTGAAGAAGAACTTTACCCATTAATTTCATTTGGTGTCCTCTAATTTTTCTGTTATGGGAACTAATAAATAACTTTTCTTTATTCACCTTCTCCACACCACTCATGATTTTATATACCTCTATCATATTCCTCCCTCAGTCTCCTCTTTTCTAAACTGAAAAGTCCCAGTCGCTTTAGCCCCTCTTCATATGGGACCCGTTCCAAACCCCTAATCATTTTAGTTTCCCTTTTCTGAACCCTTTTCAAGGCCAAAATATTTTTTTTTTAAGTGAGGAGACCACATCTGTACACAGTATTCAAGATGTGGGCGTACCATAATTTTATACAGGGGCAGTAAGATATTCTGTGTCTTATTTTCTATCCCTTTCTTAATAATTCCTAGCATCCTATTTGCCTTTTTGACCGCCGCTGTACACTGTGTGGAAGTTTTCAGAGAACTATCCACGATAACTCCAAGATCTCTTTCCTGATTTGTCATAGCCAAATTAGCCCCCATCATACTGTACTTATAGTTGAGGTTATTTTTTCCAATGTGCATCACTTTACACTTATCCATATTAAATTTCATTTGCCATTTTGTTGCCCACTCACTCAGTTTGGTGAGATCTTTTTGAAGTTCTTCAGTCTGCTGCTGTCTTGACTATCTTAAACAGTTTAGTATCATCCGCAAACTTTACCACCTCACTTCTTACCCCTTTCTCCAGATCATTTATGAATAAGTTGAACAGGATTGGTCCCAGGACTGACCCTTGGAGGACACCACTAGTTACCCCTCTCCATTCCGAAAATTTACCATTTATTCCTACCCTTTGTTTCCTGTCTTTTAACCAGTTCTCAATTCATGAAAGGACCTTTCCTCTTATCCCATGACAACTTAATTTATGTAAGGGCCTTTGGTGAGGGACCTTGTCAAAGGCTTTCTGAAAATCTAAATACACTGTATCTACTGGATCCCCCTTGTCCACGTTTGTTGACCCCTTCAAAGAACTCTGATTAGTAAGACATGATTTCCCTTTACAGAAACCATTTTGACTTTTGTCCAACAAATTATGTTGTTCTACGTGCCTGACAATTTTGTTCTTTACTATTGTTTCAACTAATTTGTCCAGATCTTTCCTAAAACAGGACACAATACTCCAGTTGAAGCGTAATCAGCATGGGGTAAAGTGGAAGGAATACTTTTCATTTCTTACAACAGTTCTGCTAATACATCCCAGAAAGATGTTTCCTTTGTTTGCAACAGTGACTTATATTTGGCTTGTGGCCCACTATGACCTCTAAGTCTCTCTTTTTTCTGCAATACTCCTTCCTAGGCAGTCATTTCCCATTTTGTATATGTGCAACTGATTGTTTCTTCCTAAGCAGGGTACTTTGCATTTGTTCTTATTGAAATTGGAAAGCTTGGAATTGTCCACAAACTATGTAAGTGTAGTCTCCATGGCATTATCTAAATCATTGCTGAATCTATTGAACAGAACTGATCCCTGCAGAACCCCACTCGATATGCCCTTCCTGCATGACTGCACACCATTGGTAACTACTCTTTGGGTATGTCTACACAGCAGTGCAAAACTCAAATTAAGCTATGCAACTTCAGCTATGTCAATTGCATAGCTCAAGTAGAAATAGCTTAACTCGATTTTTGACACTGTCTACATGGCAGGAAGTTGAAGGAAGAGTGTGAAGAAGAACACTCTTCCTTCAACTTCCCTTACTTGTAAAATGAGGGTTAGAGGAGTCGGAGTAAGAAGTTCTCCAGCTCAACATTATTTCAAAATAACGGCTTGCAATGTAGACGCACGTTTTGTTATTTCGGAATAACATCAGTAGTCCTGTCTAGGTTGTACTTCCCTAGTTTGTCAATGAGACAATCTGTATCAAAAACCTTATTAAATATAGAATATAAAGTCTGCCATTCTCCCCCTCCCCCGACCTACAAGGCTTATTTTCCTGTCAGATTGGTTTGAAACAATTTGTTCTTGAGAAACCCATGCTATTACTTGTCACCTTATTATCTTCTAGATGTTTGCAAATTAATTCCATAATTATTTGCTCCATTATCTTTCCTGGTGCAGAAGTTAAGCTGACTGGTCAGTAATTCCATAGGTTGTCCTTATTTCCCTTTTTATACATGGCACAAGGAGCTCTCTGCATTTTCTATGGAATTTGGAAGCTCCACACATGATAGACGTTTCATCTTACTGATGGAAAATGGAATACTGTCCATTTTCATATTTTGGACAGTAATACGGAATTCCATCATTAGCTGCCGTTCCTATGAAACAATAGGCATTGCTTCTTTCCGCTCATTCCTATGCAGTTGAGTTCCACAAAGGTATTTGGGAAGGCAGTCCTAATAGGCTGTGGCACCTGCCACATCCAAACTCTCAACAACCCAAAGGAAGTTTTGATGTTACATTCTATCTGAATGTGATGGATAGTTACCATTACTAATACAGATTTCAGTAAAGAGACCACTACGTAGGATGTGCTTTCTCTTGTGAAGAGAGAGGTATTAAAAGGTGCAATGTTAGCTCAAAAGAATCCTGATTTACATAGTTTGCATCACATCGACTTTGAATTATTTGTGAATCAGGGTTACATCTTATGGGGAATGTGAGTGATTGTTCTGAAATCACTTGAGTCTCAGGTTTTAGAAGCTCTTCATGAAGGTCATTTTGGCATTGTACCACAACCCAGAGTCCTGTATGGTGGCAATGGAGAATGTCATTGTTCTTTTCATGTTGGAGTCTTTCTGTGGACTCGTAGCAATGGTTGTGGAGTGAAATGGGTGCTTGGAGAACATGCAAAAATGCCTGGGGGCTGTTTTGTTCATAGTAAAACTATCAAACAATATTTTATGGAAATGAGGTAGGAACCAGTTGCAGCCTTAATAAATATTAGAATCCAGGGATGATCTGGTAGGACTTTCTTCCAGTCAAATCTCCTGTTACAATTCCTAACTTGAGCAATTTAGTGGGAGAATCTTTGGGACCAGACCGATTTAGTTCCCTAATACATCTTCCTGTTACATCTTCCTAATACGCTTCCTGTTCAGAACATCGCTGTACCACTTCACTATGTTATCTCGAGAGTTCAAAGACAGTTGTGACATGAATTTATAAATTGTTTAGTTAGTGAGTTGCTGTTCCAGGGCAGTATTATCCCTTGCCCTTTGAGAGTGTGCTGTAGTTCACCCAAAACTTTTAGTTAGGTCATGTAGAGGTTTTATGTTAGTCCTATTGATGCTGATGTGTATTTGTATATTGTGGCATAGTTTTTAAACTAGGGGGAATGTGATGTTCTTTCCCTTTAAATGTTGAACATCCCTTTACCCCCTCAGTGTGATGTGTTGCTTTCAGTTTTGCTGCAAGAACAATAAAATAAACACAGTAGACATCTGTATTTCTATTTTCTTCTCTGCTGGGACAGATATAAAACTTAATAGCAATTGTAAATGATAAAAAGGGAAAGAATAACATATTTAAATGTCTAAGTTTCCTAAGGTGGACTGAGTTACAACATACTGACATGATGTGTTCTGTTTTTTAATTGTAGAATATTTAATTAAAAATAATTTAACAAAACGTTTGGTACAGCGTACCTTTTATTTTTGTCGGGACATAAGGCACGTGGCTGGATTTTGCTATGATTGGTTTGTTTATTGAATCTGTTTCTTCTGATGTAGTCAAGTATTTCTCATTAGCATTAATAGATGTGACACATGTTCTGAGGGAAAATACACCTTTTTATTATTATTAGGTGGCACTGAAAAATGGAGTCATGCAATATTGATTCAGCTTTAGTTTGGTCTCATCTACTTGGTTACTGTTCACAATTTTCTTTCTTCAGAGCAGCACTTACCTACTGGGTATACTGATATATCTCTGCAGATCTTTAAGCAATAGAATGCAAGATTTGTAGATGCTGGAGGGCAAGAGAATTAATTGGGTTAGAAAGAAATAATATTGACACTGCTATTTCACATTATCTTATGTAAATGATAACTTCAAATGTTTTAGTTAAAGTTGGTTGCCCTAGATGCTTTAGAATGATGTGTGACCTGAGAAATATATTAAGTTTAGAAATGTATTGTAGTTTAGATAGACATGAAATAGTACAGGTATTATGCTATTTGTATAATATCCATATAATATTTAAAACAAAACATTGTGTTCGTTATAGCAAAAAAGTGGCAAGGAAAGCGAATAAGAACTTTGATTTGAATTCACTTTGCTGTTTTAAAAATGTAAAGTTTAGTTGCATTTTTAAATACATATTTTCAATATGTGCTTAGGTCATTGTATAATTAAAAATAAATTAATAATTTTAACATCTCCGTTATTAACTTCGTTGGGAATGGAAACATGCTCTCAAAGTCTGATGCATGTAAGTTTCTTTTGTTTTGTAAGTGTAAGACTCAAGTTCTTCGTTTTAATGTAGGGTGCAGTTTTGGAACTGTTCCACACAGTGTAGATACAGTGCAGACAGATATTATCTAGCATGTGGTGGTACACTTGGATATGACCTCAGATGAGGAAGAGAGGGATATTGAAAAAACAAGGTTGAGGTTGCCTATTTTCGTTAGATATGCCTCCTGCTAGTTCCCTTTCCTTTTCCTTTTTTTTTTTTTAAGGCGTTCTCTTGGTTCTCTTTGCCTGTCACCTGTTTGCACAAATGGGGAGTGCTGCTGCCACTGAACCATGGTTCCTCTCAAATGGCCCATGGAATCCCTTCTGCCAAATTTTCTCATAGAAGGGTTTCCAGGAGCTTGTGGGGGAGAGAGGAAGGAGCACAGGGATCTCGGCAGCAGCATGCCCATAGGCTAACTAGACCCCTGCTTAGGATCCGAACTGGGAGTTAATATAGTTTTAAAGCTGCATTTCATGCCTTGTGTATCCCTTCAGATGCTGCTTTGGAGGCAGTCACTGGGGGATCAATGGCACAGTAGGGATTCTGTATGAGTCATACAGCTAGTCAGGAGAGGAACCTGAGAAACGGCATCGAAGCAAGACCCACGCAGAACTGTCAATGTTTCTTCTTTATTATTATTTATTATTAAGTGTTAATTGTGGTCACAGTTAGAACATTGGTATTTTATATTTATTTTTCACCTATATCCTCCATATCAAGTTTGCTCAGTAGACAAATCAAAACAAGATTTTCCTAACTGCCATTGTAGTTAGCTCAGCCTAGGACTTCAGAAAATTCAGTAGTGTCCTTTCTTCTTAGCTGCTGATAGGCTTTAATAAAGGTTCAAGACTGAGCATTTAGTTGGCAGAGATGTTGATGCATGAAGCAGTGTACAGTTTGCTCTTGTAAAATTATATTAGTTCTTCTGTAAACAGGCATGACTCAAAGTAAAGAGAGGGATTTCATAAGCAAGTACCTCTTCACACAGTTGCTCTTTGGATTGTAACAACTCTTCATAAATGCTGGAAAGTGTTCTTAATTCGTAATGACCCTCAGCGTTGCCATTCAGCTTTGTTGTCATGGTTGTTTGACTGAGTGTGTATGTTGTGCTGGGAGATCTTGTGTTGATTTGTATATGTGGCAAATGAAGGGTCTGTGTTGCAATGAGGATTTATGAGTATTTGAAGTTATTGTGAGTGCTGGTTCTGTTGTGTGGCAGGTTTTGAAGAACTGTAGTAATGGGGCCATTTTACAGTCTCCAGTGAAATTGTTGCGTGCACATTAGTTGTACAATAAAGGATGTTCCATTGATTGAGTTAACTCTGATATCCTGGTGGTGTAGATCTCTTGGCATAGCATATATACATGCCTTGCTGTCACATGATGTAATTTGGAAAGTCAAAATAGGTGAAAAAAATTGAATGCTCACAGACCACAAATCCCAATGCTGATTAAAATTGGTGATAGTTGGAACAAAAAGCAACCTCCCTTATGCTTCTAGTTGTTTACATTGCTACAAAATGTTTCTACAGACATCCTAGACTTCAGAGTGACCCGCGCAGTGACAATCATGGACTCTCATTATATAGATTTGCTTCCACAGTATATTCCTTGTGAAACACTTCAGTGTACACTATTGTGGAATATATTTTAGAGACTATCCACATTTAAGATGCATATCTTAGAGAATGTGCAATAGAAATTAGTTTGAATTGTTGATGATGTGGTAAACTTACTCATTCAGTACGGGCTCCTCTTCTAAGTTAAGAGCAGTTGGCTGTTTAACCAAAAATAATTATATTTTATAAACTAGTGGTTGACAAGTTGCATTTTTGCATTACACAAAGGTGAAAGAGAACCCAATGTAGACATTTAAAACCACATGTAAAAACATTTGTAAAGAATGTAACTTGTTGCCTGGATTATTTTTTTAAATAATAGTTCAAGGACAAAATTATCAAACCAGGGTGGCTAAAGGTCAATCCCTAAAATCTATTTTTAGGCACCAAAGAATATGGGCTGATCCTTCCACTGAACAAAGAAATACAGCTCCCATGGTGGATACTATTGTTCCTGGAGTTAGATCTCTTCTGCCATGTTTCCAGTGTGATTACAGTGTTTAAATATCTCAAAATAGGGGCTTACAGTGGAAATATTAAAATCCCCAGTTCTGTTGGTCTGCCTGTGGTGCTGCTATACCCCCCCCCCAAGTGCGTGCATGCACGCGCGCGCGCGCGCACACACACACACACACACAAAACTGTGTGTGGTTCTATTTAAAAAAAGTGTAGGTTCCAATTAATTACTGTTTTCCTTCCAGATATCTATTTAAAAACAATGAATCTGAAAACAATTTCTTTAGTAGGCACTTAACATATTAATACACTGTTAAATGGCTGCTTTCACTAGGCACTGATGTAAAATTAACTGGTAGGCCAAGAAAATCTAAGGAGGGTGTTGCTTTAATTTCTAGAAATTAATTATAATTTTAATATGTCCATGCTTTTTATTATAATTTTAATATGTCCAAGCTGGATGTAAATCTTAGAACAAAACAGCCCTTATAGTTAACCAGCATCATAGTCTGACTTGTCACTTTTTGATGTAGAGAGAAAATAATTCTGTTTGGGATTTTGGATTGGCCAAGGTGAGTTATAATCCATTGCTAAATGGCATCATATGCATTTTTTTAAATGAACAGCTAAAGTTTTAATAACCAGCAATGTAAGACGTGATTTTACTTTATTAAATGAGTTGTAGTGTTCATTGATTTATTTAATAGTTAGACTTCTTGGAAATGTAGAGAAAAATAAATATATTTGTGTATATTTAAACAGTTGAGTTAACCTTTATTTTAGCTTTTCTGTTTTAGTGAGGCTGTATGTTCTTACAGTGTAATAATGGTAACTGCTACAGCTGTGTCAAATTAGTCCCTTTTCTTAAATGGCCACTTCTTTGTCCTTCTCCTTTTGTTCTACTGATATGAATGGTATGCTTTGTGAAGACTGAAGTTTACAGAAGGCATTAATTCTCTGTCGTGCATTGGTCAAGCTCTAGTGAAATGGTTCTCAGATACATGTTAGGCATTTGTTGGTCCATGACTTCATAAAACTGAGGTTGTGATTTCAACAATGTGCAATTGCTTGGGTTACTTAGCCCTATACAGATTTCTAGAAGGCAGTTATTAGTGTTAGTAGTATTGAGCAAGCTGTAGCCATTTTTAACTTGTTGCATTGAAAAATCTTTCAAGTTGAATTAAGCAATGTTGGTTTGTGTTTAAACCTGAACTTTAAGGGGGAAAGTTGTTGATTTGTTTTAAATTACTTTGGTCCCAATTTTGTAAGAGGACATAAGTGAGCAGAGCTATGTGCTTGTACAAAACCCCACTGACTTCAAGTTGCAGGATTGGTGTATTAGTTTCACTGTTTTCAGTATGTTTTCAAACGTTTTAGAAGCAAGTCTTTCATTCTTAAATTGTCCATATTTCTTAAGTAGATGATAATACATAATCATAAAAAGTGTAAATAATTACAGAATATTTAGACTTTTGGCACTTGAAGCTGCTTCACTAAAGTCCCAGTATAGCAAGCCACATTACAGGCTGATAGAGTAATTGTATTGCAAAGACTGTGAGTTCAAATCCTGTTTTAAATTTGTTCATTTATTAAAATATCTATTCAGAGACTCAAGGTTTCATTACATGAAGCTTTTGCTAGTAGGATACCAGTTAGCTTTGCATTGCTCAGTAGTGCATGAAAGTTGTTGGTCTCTGAAGTTTGATTCTGGAGACCTGTGTTTTAAATTGATATGTCATCTCAGTGCAGCTTTAATGTACTGATATTCAAGTAACAAACAGGTGCTCACTGGACTTCCCTGTTGGCAGTCTCAAAAGAAAAGTCAAGAATCAGATGGAAATGGAGACTGAGTTGACCTCTCAAAACTAGAAAGGATCCTCCAGATGACAATTTAAACGCACAGGAGAGGATGTGTAGTAAAGTTTGCGATGCAGCTGCCATTGTTTGTTTGCGCTGGGTCAAGAGAAGACTTCAAAGTATATGGATGTCAGTCCAGTACTTTTCATAGTCAGGTACATTTATGTGACAGAAAAGGGGTAAGTGTTTTCTGATGAAAATACTATCCATATCATATATTTGAAAAAACCAAGTTGCGGGATGGGGTAGGGGGAAGTTCACTGAGATAAAAATTTGGCTCTCTAATTCCCCAAACCTAGCACACTACAAAGTATAATTTGTTTAAATGGCCAGATTAAGCAAGACAAAATTGGGATTATCTTAGTTCAACTTCCTAAGATTCAAAATCATGCATATAGAAGATTTACTAGTAAAAGGTGCATCTAGAAGTGTTTGGAGGCCATATTCCCTTGACCTCCTTTTCTTTATCTTGAATGTTTCTTTTTGTTTTGCTGGGTTGGACTTGCAGTGGTGCCTAACTTTGTTGATGAGAGAGATCTCCCCATCTGAGTTATGTTTGAAAATAAAACATCTAAGACTCCTTCACTGAAGTGGAAAATATAGGGAAAACTAACATACAGAACTATCATGCTGTTCATGGTACAGGTTGTACCTCCCTTAACCGGAACTCTCTGGTACAGCAACATTCATAGTCTTGCAGAACCATGGATGTTCCTGGACCACAGAGCCCAGGTATAGGGAGGTCAGGTCGTGGGGCAGGAGCGGCGGGGGAGGGGGCGTGGAGACTCACCTGGAAGCCAGGGAGAAGGGCGCAGGGGGTGGGTGGTGCAGCAGGGAGTTCTGGCTCCTGTGGCCAGGTGGCAGCGGGGACCTGGCAGTGGTAGCTACGGAACTGTGGTCCTGTCTGTGGAGCTTAGGGGCAGCCAGGGAAATCAATCCCCGGCTGTGGAACTCAGACCCCAGTGGCAGCCCATGGCTGGGCAGGCAACAGCGGGGTTATGCTGGAGCCCTGGCTAGGAGCAGCAGGACAGCAAGGGCCCATGTTGGGAGGGACCTCTCCTGGTCCGGCAAATCCCCTCGTTCTGGACCAGTCATGTCCCGAGGGTGCCAGACAAGGGAGGCCCAACCTGTACTAAAATGTGCAGCTCAGTTCTGGAGTATGCTGAGCACTTTGTTCTGGTCCAGCAAGCCATCTAAGCATGTGCTTAAATGTAAGCCTATGAGGTGGGTCTAATGAAATCAGTGAACTTTGGAAGATCTGATCTGGTCAAACATACAGGAATAACTAGATGAAATTCTATGAGCCATATGTTGAACTAGATGTAATTGGCACCCTTCTGGCCTTAAAAAAAAAAAATCTATGAAATTATGAATCTATTGACTTCAATGAAAGAACTACAGTCTCTAGCAGTACAGTAATGTCTCTGTCTTGCAGCACTCAAGAGCTGAATTCTGAGTTGTCGGTTCAGTTTCTGAGATCTGTTGTGTTCCTTCCAGATCTAGGTAACATCTACAATTGAGGTTGTTTTTTACATGCTGACACCTGTAACAGGCTGATTTAAGCCTCTTTCTCTTTCTATGAACATTATTGTACAGCTTCTGGGTGCTATTTTCTCTGTTGTTTTAACCATGTTTTGTGTGGGTAAATCACTAGTGGCATACATGCTGAAGGAAAGAATCCAATATGATCTGCCCCAATGCAGACTCTTATCTCGTTTAAGTTAACCTCTTAAAATAAGAATTAGTTCTTCTGTGACAAAACTGCGTGTAACTAAGAAAAAGATATTGTTTTGCCTAATAATAAAAAATATTACCTTGTGCAAGGTTTAGGAGGGTAAAAGGCACCAAACTTAGACTGTCAGTGGTTTTGTGCTGCTGGTGTTTTGTTTTCTGTATTGCAACTGCTACAGCACCCTTTAATAGCTTTTGCAGGAATGTGGCCATATCCTCCTTAGATCAAGAAGTTCCTCTTTAATTTTTCCCAGCAAACCTAGAATCTCGTTTTCCTTCCTCCTCTTCAAATTTAGTGTCATTTATGCAGAAATTAAATGGTATGTTTCCACTTCACCTCAAAGACTTGAGATTTTCATTCCAGTATTCTTTCCCTGTTGTTGGGATTTTTATTAAGAATTTCTATAACGTTTGATAGCTGATCATTTGAAGGTGCAGTTAGGAAAGTTGGAATGAGCCATTTATGGTGTACACTTAACTGAGTATGAATGTGACAATTTAGGTGCAAGGTAGATTTGTAAAATGACTCCTCTTTTCCCATCCAATAGATGCCCATACCTATTACCAGGGTAGGGCCAAAATCAACTGAGTAATTGCTAGAAAAAAGACTTTAATCAGGTGAAAGAAATAGAAGCACAGGATGTCTCTTCCAGATATTTTGGAATGTTCTTAGAACTTACTTGAATAAAGGAGAAATATTTCTTCAGTCTTCATGAAAACCAATGCACAATTATGCTAGTTTTAATATAAACATCAATAAGCTATATAGTAGAACCTCAGAGTTATGAACCAACTGGTCAACTACACACCTCATTTACAACTGGAAGTATACAATCAGGCAGAGCAGTGACAAAAGAAAAATTAAAAAGCAAATTTAGAACAGTATTGTATTAAACATAAACTACTACAAAATAAAGAGCGTTTAAAAAATGATTTGAAAAAGTAAGGAAACTTTCTGTGCTTGTTTCATTTTACTTGAAATAGCTAAAAGCAGCATTTTCTTTTCTACAGTGAAGCTTCAAACTTATTTTAAGTCAATGTTCAGTTGTAAACTTTTGAAAGAAAAACCATAGTGTTTTGTTCAATTACTATCATTACAGAGTTATGAACAACCTCCATTCCCAAGAGGCTAATAACTCTGAAGTTCTACTGTATTTAAATTCCATGTTTGCTAAAGTCATTTTTTCATATCGCATCAGAGGGAAGCAAATTTCACTAGTGCTTCACTCACTGCCACACTACTTCAACTCTGTTTTATAAATCTGATGAGCTTAGTTCACTTTTTTTTAATTTTTCACAAAAGGAAAAAAGTTTATAGTCAGAACAACACTAACAAACTACAATTCCACATTTTATATTAAATATAGAATTAATTCTTTGTTATTCAGACATGTGCACTGGAACCTTTTCAATACAATTTCACCTGCAGTCCCACCATTGCTGAGCTACAATCTGTGTAGCTAAAACCCCAGATGGAGAATGGGGGGAGGTATGCAACATTAAAAAGGGAAGTGATGTGAACAGATGTTTGCCATGAATTTTGTTAGGAATTTTTTAAAAACCTGGAACTAAATAAACTCATCCTCTTGTTAACTCTTTTAATTTTTGATGATTAAAATCCTTTGTTGTTGAAATGGATCCTATTTAAATGAAATCAGGAGTTTACTTTTGATAACCTAACATCAATAAACTTCCAACAGCTTGTGAATTGTGTTCCCAGTGAAATAAGGTGAGTTGAATTTGAGGTAGGGGAAAATAGCACATTAAAATATTACCCTTTATATTTTTAACTTTCTGTGTGTATTAAATATATGTTTAATAGGGTGATTTTTTTTCTTTATCATATGAAGTAAATGAGATTGGATTTTTGGTGCAAGCCTCCATAGTTAAAGATGTAAAACAGCAATTTCTTGATTCTATAGCTCAACATAGTTCAGAGCTGAGATTAGAAGAAACCCTGTAGAGTAGCTAATACTCGAGGGCATCCCCAACTAGAAAAGTATGTGAATTTAGGCATGGGAGGAAGGAAGGATCTGCTTTAAATTTAGTGTAGGGTCACTGAATCTTAATGATAGATTAAACAGGGGAGGTGGAATAATGAATAGGGGTATGCAGTGTGTAGCACTAATACCAGAAGTCCATGGTTTGCAGTAGTTATTTAATGTCGTTTCCCATATGTGTCTGAATAGAGCAGGTTATGGCAGGGATGAGCTAAGGAATAGCTTTGTTAGGGAATAGTTAAATAGACTGAATTCTCTCTTTAAATATTACTTCTATGTATACAGGAGGACTGCTTGTTAATGGCATAATAGGACACTTTATGCATACTTAAAAGCACAAACTTCAGTGTTAATAAAGAAACGTTTGTAATTGGCATATGTATGTTGGAGTGTAATGCTTTGATTTTACAGTATTCTGTTCAAATAATTTATCTGCAGAAATAAAAAAAAATTCACAATGAAGCTAAAAGCCAATTTATTTTTTCCTGATTACAGTGGAAACAAATTTAAATTATGATAGATGATTTCAAGTTAGTAATAACATGTCAAGAAAAGTGCAAGCATTAATAGTGATTTGTCAAATGAGAAAATGAGATGGAGGTACTACAGAGTATTATTTTAGTTACTAAGTAGTTGACCAAAAGATTAGCAATCATACTTTTATTTTTACTTGAATTTAAAATGTTATCCATAGACTGTGCAAAACAAAAAAAGTCACTGCGCCTTTAAATCTCCCTGCCCCTGCCAGACGTGGCAGGGGAAGAATGTCCCATGTGGCCTTCTGTCCGAGAAAAGACAGACAATACCGGACATTTTATATGTCCGGTATTTTCTGGTTTTTTAACCGGACAGAGTCAGCAAATACTGGACTGTCCAGGCCAATACCGGACACCTGGCAACCCTATCAAACACATGGGTCCTGTTTAATTTTTGCTGAGGAATATCCCAGTCTCTTAAATTGATATTTAGAAAAAAAATTTGATGAGAAAAGTCCTGTTTGCTTAGACGGCAAGACAAATTGAAGCATTAACTTCAGATTTCTTTTGATAATATATCAGATTCTGCAAAGTATCTAACATCAGTAATTTATAGTAAAGCAATTGAACTATGAAGAAATTGTTAGGCTGATTTGTGAATAGTCCATTTTCTATCATGTACTTTCATATTACCAGAAAGGCATTACAGACAATACGCCACTGTCACCCCCTGTTTTTCTTCTATAAATTTGGCATTGCTAGTGGTACACAAAGATGAGAATATGAATCTCATCATTTCAAGACCTTTGTCCCCACTGTAATATCAAAATAGGAACCTCAAGAGGCCACGGAGTCCAGTTTCCTATGCAAAGTTTGCTTCTATGATTGTGTGAATATCAGTAAAATCAATATAGCATGCTATACCTGTTGATGTAAAGGGAGTACCTTGTGTCCATCTTTAGACATCTCACTGTGGTTAGTACTTGGAGTGAACATTGAGCTCTAGAGGAAGATTAATTCAGGTCTTTGTTAAGTGGATAGATTGCTGTGACCAGGCCAGGAGGTGGTATGAAGTAAAAGGTGAAGAGTAAAGGAGTTCTAGACTCCCTGCCCAACAAGCGAATATATATATTCACCCATGCTTCTGTAAACTCCGCTCCAATTCATCTGATGAAGTGGGTTTTACCCATGAAAACTTCTATCCTAATAAATCTGTTCGTCTCTAAAGTGCCACAGGGCTCCTCTTTATTTTTGCAGATTATTGTGGCTACCTCTCTAAGACTTTCCAGCAAGTATAGTTACTTATATATTACTTCAGTTCACAAGGTATTTAGATTAGACTAGTTTTCAATTTACTGAATAGTTTTACTGGACCATTTTCCTTGGCTAGATTTTATGTTTGGGTTCCTTCCGGTATATAAAACAAAATGCTCGTTATGCTGAAAATGTATTATTCACTGTGGATAGTAAAAAGTAAATGGCAAAATCCTTTTGTTCTTGGTGATGCTCTATTTCTCAAATTAGTCTATCAATTTAAAATTACAACCTATTACTTAAAATGTGCTTTGCCTTTGAGAAACATGTTCTAGAATCCCAGCTCGTAGCAGCTTCTGAAACTTTGTCACTGAGGGCAGATTTTTTTTTTTAATCCTGAAGAGAGCAATTAAAAAAAGGTACTATCAACATTGCAGTTTCACATGAAAGCAAATCCATTAGAGGCCCGCTGCGTTGCTGTCCTTTCTTGGGATGAGCAAGAACAATTTTGGTCTGGGGGAGATTTTCAGAAGCACAAATCGGTATTAGATGCTTAACTCCCATCAAATTTCAATAAGAGTTGGGTGCCTAACTGCCATTAATCTCCTTGTTAATCAAAGTGATAAAATCACCGTTCATTTTAGCATGCCCAACATTCTCTGCTCATTAGGCCTTTGTCTTCAGTAAAGGAACAGCCCACGGAGAGCTCAGGGGAGGAACTCTGGAGTCCCCGATTGCCCCAGGTATATTATGTAAGCCAGAAGGCATCACAGGTCATTGTCAGTGCCAAAAGTGAATCTAGGCTTCCTACTGTTAAAGACCCTGCTGCCCACAGCCTGACCCCCAGCCTCTCATCCCTGTTTCTGACATTGACACTGCCCTGTTCTCATCTCCTGTCTCGGTCTCATTCTGGTCCCTGAACCTTCTCACTCTGGCTTCAGCCTGCGACAGCTCTGACTTCTGACTCAGTGCTGACCTTGGCTTCCACTGCTTTTTCTTACCTGACTCTCATTTCCAGTTCTCATAATTGGCCAGATTTGTAGACTATGGTTCAAAACACGCTACTGACCCACCAAGCCAGACTGTTCTCATCTTGATTGCTGGTACTGGTCTTGCAGAGATTCTGATATTCTTGGCTTAAAATCTGTGATGTTGACTCTGATACAGGGTACCACACAAAAATAAAATTTTATAGTAATAGATAAGGTCTATACCCCCAAGGTCTTGAATCTCATTGAAATCAGTGGTAGTTTGATAGTAGTCTAATGGTAGTCTATCATTAGAGTGGGCTTCCAGCATTTGTTCAACAATTAATAAAGAGTAATTTTTGCTGTCCACTTCAGTGGAATTTTAAATGTGTATCCTAACTTTTCACCTACTTTGTTTTCATTTCATTGTTTCTGTAATTTGTCATTCTGTGCCAAAATGAGTGGTGATTAGCAATTCATCGACTTTTTGTGAAGAAAAAAGCAACTGGGACAGTAACAATAGCAATCACAATTTGGCAACTTTTAATTTTATAGAAAATTAGAAGCTGTTTAGCATGGACTGAGACTTTGAAATGGCAGTGTCCAACCCTTCCATATAGGGTATGTGTTGAATGATTGTAAAAAGGGCAGTCAGTCCTGAATAATGATCTATATGACAGAGTAGTTACCCTGTAATAGACCAGTTGTCTGTCATTATTCACAAAATGTCTGAATGTAAAGATGTACCATTAAGCAAACTCACTCAGGGCTTTTGTTCATTTACATTATAAAGTATGTAAATTACCTAAAATAAACATTTGTACCACCTGGGGAAAATTAAACTGGACTGTTGAGTGCATCTTGTCTGTCAGATTATGTAAAAAACTACCCAAGCTATTAGTCCCAGTTTTTTTGTTAACATAAATATTTAAACCATTTTTCAAGAAATTTGTGACTTTTTAAAGTCCAGTCACCAGTAAATCTTAATCGTGTTAGTAAATACCAATGCCAAACATCCTTTCCTTTCAATTCTCAGTGCTGTGATTAGTTCACACTCTGATTATGTCACACCTTATCTCTTCCAACCTCACATCTGTCTTCCTATTAGAATCCATCCAGCAGGCTACTGCCAAAATAAGTTTCCTTTCCCGCTTGTTTTGAACACTCTTTGCCCTCTCTTTAGTTTCTTGAGAGCCTGACTTCTCATAAATTTCTATATAAAATTAAGCTTCTCCTTTCGGTCATTCCAATATTGGCTTCTATCAACATCTAATAATTTATAAATTCACAGATTTTTTTAGGCCTAATGGGGGACCACTGTGATTGGGCTGCTAGGAGCGAGGATAATATGAATAATTATGTAGTTTGACCTCCTGCATAACACAGGCTATAGATTCTTAACCAATAATTTCTGCATCAAGTCCAGAAACCCATAACTTCGGTTTGTGCTGCAGCATACAATTTAGATGGGATATCCAGTCCTGATACATTATTAATCTTTATATGTTGCACTTTCCTCCATAAATGTTAAAATGTCTAATAAGACCCCTGCTTTACAAATAGGAAGCTAAGGCACTAAGAAGGATTTGCCTGTAGTGTCTCAGCAGGTCACCACTTCAGGTAGGCCTTTAGTAGCATTGTGACCAACGTATGCAAAGCTTTGTTACTCTCCTCTTTCAAAATGCTCTTCAAAGCACACCTGTTCTGTAAGGCATTCTAACTAAAATGACTCTTCGTTGCTCCAAATATGTTTTGTGTTGTGCTGGTTGTTTTTTCAAGCTCCTACAGGTGCCCTTAGATAGCAAGTCTTTCGGAGCAGGGCACCTGTCATTTGTTTGGCACAGCCATCGTCTTGTACTGTGTTCTAGGACATTATTCTAATAGTAAATTATAAGAGCCATATTCATCTTGAATTAGAGGAAAAAGTCATTCAAAACAATAGTCTGATTTTTCTATTTTTAACGATCAGTTTATTTTTTCTTTTAAAAGATCAGTCCAGAGATGGGGTCACCCCATCTCCTCCGAAGACTATAAAGTAAACTATTCGGCTATTTTCTTCTCTTTTACTCTTCTTATAGAGGTGATGAAACAGTTTTAGCTTTTGCATAGTTCAGATGTTATCCTCTAACATTTTAGGATGTGTATAGAACAGGTCAATTGAAGACAACATAAGAATGGCCGTACTGGGTCAGACCAAAGGTCCATCTAGCCCAGTAGCCTGTCTGCCAAAAGTGGCCAGCACCAGGTGCCCCGGAGGGAGTGGACTGAAGACAGTAATCAAGCGATTTGTCTTGTGCCATCCATCTCCAGCCTCTGACAAACAGAGGCCAGGGACACCATTCCTACCCCCTGGCTAGTAGCCTTTTATGGACCTAACCTCCATGAATTTATCTAGCTTCTCTTTAAACTCTGTTATAGTTCTGTCCTTCACAGCCTCCTCTGGCAAGGAGTTCCACAGGTTGACTACGCGCTGTGTGAAGAAGAACTTTAGCTTATTACTTTAAAACCTGCTACCCATTATTCCAAAGCTTGTTTAGAATAAGCAATAGGTTATTTTATTGTGGATTTGTTTGTTATATACATTGATTCCTCTTCTGTCTGAAATAGCATCGTTCCATTTAAATAAAAAATATGTTGGTCTCAGAGAGAAATGAGAACTTTTTTTTTTTAATATCAGGTCACAAGATCAGTAGAGCCAATGAAAACTGAATACTCAAAAGTATAAGAGAGCTTATATAATCTTTTTTAGGACTCTGCAAGAGGTTATAACTGGCTTTTCTGTTGCTGAAAGGAGTATCAGAACTTGTTTATACGATGTTGATAAATTGTAGTGAATTTTAAATCTATTGGCTATGTCAAAGCCTGATAGAGACATCAAAAGTGGGCAATAATTGGCTCCTAGACTAGATGTGGTTCACCAGGCTTAGCCCCTGGCAGGCTTTCTGACACTTTATCTACCCCGCGTGTCTGCAGGTATTGCCACTTTCAGCTCCCAATGGCCGCAAATTGCCATTTCCAGTCAATGAGGGTGAAGTAATATCTTTCATTTATTAACTAACTTCTGTTACCTCACCCATCGTATTTTGGGACAAATATGGCTGTAACTACACTGTACTGATCATTGCCAGGCAGCCAGATAATGTGATGCTATAGTGAGTCAAGATAATTATTGTGCACAATGAATTTGAAGTTGATCTGCCTTTCAAGGGCATGTCTAGAAAAATCATCCACTGCTTTGTAGCAAACTACAAAACTTTGTAGCATATAGAAACTTCTATAGAACAGACGTTTCTGCATATCCAGTATGTTTTCTTCAATAAAATAAATTTTACCAAAACTTCTCTTTAAACTTTGCCTTCCATTCCCCCATTTTAAAGTCAATTCATAATAATGACAGGTAAGAAACATATGCCGTATTTATAATCCTCTTCCTCCTTCTTCCCACCTCTGAAGGAGGAGAGAAAAAGATCTGTGTGTCTAACTTTTGTGGAGCATATTGAGAATACTTCTAGCTCTCCTCATTATATCTACTTTTAACTCTTTTTTTGGAGGGGAGGGGAGAGGAGGAGAGATTGAAAATGTTGTGTAATGCACAGTGTAAAATTATGTATCTTTAAATATCCAAAGGCTGTAGTTTTATCTTAATGTAATAATGGCTTACGTAATTATGAGCCCATGAATAATTTTCCCATAACGTGTGAGACGTAAAAAGACTGAAAATAGTCTTATGTTTCTGGTGTGGTGGTTTTTTTTGTTTGTTTGTTTTTGTTACTTAGATTGGTTAAGTGTTACTTTTTTATTCTTTAAATTGTGAGAAGGAAAAAATTCCTGGCCAGAATTCATGCATGCTAATTCCAGAGCAGAGACTATTTTTATAATTATGTAATAAACTCAACAAGCTTTTGAAAGGAAATGTTTACACAACCTGAGTTCTACAATTTGTAACAGTAATTTACACAGCTTTTCTGTATTTGATTTGACATATTTCCGTTTAATCAAAACTATTTGAACTTGTAAGTGGAAATACAATGTGGTATATAAAGTAGACTGTGTTTAGCTCTGGATAGTTGGCATGTGAAGATTTAGTGGAAATTTTTCTTATGGCCTCTTGTATTGTAAATTTCTGAAGTGCTAGTGGAAATAGTAAATCGGATTTTAAAATAATTCTTGAGAGCTCACTTTAGGAAGTATGAAATCTTATTAGGGTGTTGATGAAAAAAACTTTAATTTTGTAACAATCTTAGTTATGGGGAATAGATATGTACATTTAAATAGTATGGAAGTATTAATAATTCATTCTGTTTGAAACAGTTAAAATAGAGTTAATACACAGTGTATTTTTTTCTTTTCAACATTAAAAAATAAAGACAGTTTCACATATTAATGGGAGAAAAAGTTACAAAATACAAAAGAATAATGTCTTACCGGTTTGCATGATGTGATATAGAACACTGTTAAGAACAAAACAAAAAATTGCCAATTGTCATTTATCTAATAATCATGCTTTTTCTTTTCTGTTGTATCTAGTCCAATTTTTAGCCTTTTTTCCCCTTTATAGATGTTTTCTTAATGTGGTTAATCAAATAAAGGTACAATTGTAATTAAGAATTTCAGCACAACAAACAGAAAATCTCCTTTGACCAACTGCAACTGTAAGAACTGTATCAGAAGTGAACAAAATTGTTTTTAAACAATCTGATTTTGAACTCATAGTTGCATGATTTACTGCATGAAATAACTTAAGGGTCAGCAGGCTGCTAGAAATCAGAGACTCGTTGTACTTTAATATTTTCAAGGTCAGACATTGGCCCTAAGGAATTAGCAACATAACTAGGATAATCTGTAATATTTATACCTTTTGAAATGCATTGCTTTAAAAAATGAATTGGTATGCTGTATTTGTCATGGATTTAATATGCTTTCTTACTATAATATGTGGTGTATGGAAGGGGATTATGGATTTTAAACTTGTGAGTTTTTAGAAACTGTAAATTAAAAACCATAAGAACACGCTGTAGGTAAAATGGTTCCACAATCTTTAATAATCTGACTTTTTCTATCTTTCTGGCATTTAACTTCCTTGTCCTCTTTGCCCTCTAACCTTTATATCTCCAAGTTGTGCTCTCAATCTCTCTTCCTTCCTCTCCCATTCTCTTTGCACCATTGGTTAATTCCTTGACTGTGTTGGCCTTTTCTCTTGAAAGCCAGAATCATTCTCTTGAAAGCCAGAATCATTCTCTTTTTATTTAGACAAAGCTCCTATTGATTTAACTGCAAGTTTTGCCATGATTGTGGACATGAGCAGTGATTGCCATGCAGGAGATACCTGGCTGAAGTCATTGTAGTTACTACTTTATATTTATATTAAAGATAAATAACTGTATTTTTGATTTACCATCATCCTTTTCCTGACCAAGTTGAAAAGATTTCTCTGTTACTGAGCTTTTCTTTTGTGGTTAGTACTGCTGATTATTTTTCTTAGCGGTCTTTTTCTCTCCGGGCGTCTTTGACTCTCTCTTCTCCTTATTCCTCCAGTCTACGGCCATGTAGCTGGAGTCGACGCACCTTAATTCAAGTTTCCGTGCAACCTCCACGGTGGGAGGCTGATGGAAGCAAACTATATTGTCAGCTTCCCTTACTTCTCAACGAGCAGGAGTATTGCTGCTGACAGGGGTGCACTCTGAGTTCGATTTAGCGAGTCTTTAGTAGACACACTAAATCGAACTCTGGAAGATCAATCATGGCAATGTTGGTCTTCTGCATAGTGAAAATATGGGCTACTAGAAGACTTGCCAGGCATTGCTCGGGTTCTTCAGAGCAGAGGGCTGGTGGTGTGGGAGGTGCAGGAGTCAGGGCAGGTAGTGGGACATGTAGCACATTGGGTGGTGGTGGGGGCACAGGGCAGGGGGCTAAAGCCAGGGGCCTGAAAGGTCTGAGGGAGCTCACTAAGGGTGCCTGCAGTGGCAAGGGAGCACTGTAAATGCCTACCCCTCCTGCTCCTCCTTGAGGAGGGCAGGGCTGCAGTGCCCAGCCCCTGCCCTGAAGCTGCTCCTTGAGGGGGAGGGACAGTGGGGAACCAGGATTGTATGGCTCGATGACAGGGCTGCTGTCTGGAGGCCCTCCCGCACCCCCAGCCAGCACTGTGGTCGAGGGCCAGGCAGAGGAGTTCGGGACAGTGGGACCACTTACCTGGGCTGGTGACATGGTGAGCCCTGGCTCCAACTGGCCACTCTCTTCCTGGTGCTGTGCCCCCATGTGGTCACTCTGCAGTGTAACTGTCCCTCCTATTAGCTCCCTCATGTCATAAAAGCAATCCCATTCCAGGCACATCTCATTTTCATGGCACAACCAAACCCTGATGTTGCTTTAGGATTAGATTGGAGACAATTTTTTATTTCAGAAGATTGAGAAAGCTACTGGGGGAATCTATTCTAGATTTGATTTTAACAAATAGGGAGGAACTGGTTGAGAATTTGAAAGTGGAAAGCAGCTTGGGTGAAAGTGATCATGAAATCATAGAGTTTATGATTTTAAGGAATGGTAGAAGGGAGAACAGCAAAATGGACACAATGGATTCCAGGAAGGCAGATTTTAATAAACTCAGAGGGCTGGTAGATAAGGTCCCATGGGAGGCAAGACTAAGAGAAAAAACAACTGAAGAGAATTTGCAGTTTTTTAAAGGGACATTATTAAGGACCCAAAAGCAAACTATTCCATCATGTAGGAAAGATGGAAAGTATGGCAGGAGACCACCTTGGATCAACCAGGAGATCTTGCATGATCTAAAAATCAAAAAGGAGTTATATAAAAAGTGGAAACTATGACAAATTACAAAGGATGAATATAAGCAAACAACACAGGTTTGCAGGGGCAAGATTAGAAAGACAAAGGCATAAAACGAGCTAAATCTAGCTAGAGACATAAAGGGTAACAAAAAGACATTCTACAAATATATTAGAAGCAAGAGGAAGACCAAGGACAGGGTAGGCCCATTGCTCAGTGAAGAGGGGGGAAACAATAACAGGAAACTTGGAAATGGAAGAGGTGCTTAACGACTTATTTGTTTTTGTTTTCACCAAGATGATTGATGGTGAAGGGGTGCCTAACATAGTGAATACTAGTGGAAATGGGGTAGATTTAGAAGTTAAAATTTAAAAAAAAGAACAAGATAAAATTACTTGGAGAAGTTAGATGTCTTCAGGTGACCAGGGCCTGATGAAATATATCCTAGAATATTCAAGGAGCTGCTAGGCGGAATCTGAGCCTTTAGCGAACATCCAGAAGACAGGAAAAGGGTAAATACAGTGCCCATCTATAAAAAGAAAAATAAGAACAGAGCAGTACATTTAACTTCTGTGCCAGGGAAGATAATGGAGCAAGTAATTAAGGTATCCATCTGCAAACATCTGGAAGATAAGGTGATAAGAGAGAGCATGGATTTGTAAAGAACAAATCCTGTCAAACCAATCTGATAGCTTTCTTTGATAGGATATCAAGCCTTGTGGATAATGAAGAAGCGGTGGGCATGGTATACCTAGACTTTAGTAAGGCATTTGACGTGGTCTCGCATGATCTTCTTATCAATAAACTAGGGAAATGCAACCTAGATGGGGCTACTATGAAGTGGGTGCATAACTGGCTGGATTACCATTCTCAGAGAGTAGTTATTAATGTTTCACCATCATGCTGGAAGGGCATAACAAGTAGAGTTCTGCAGAGGTCTGTTTTGGGACCCGTTCTGTTCAATATCTTCTTCAATGATTTAGCTGATGGCATAGAGAGTACAAATGATGGCATAGAGAGTACATTAAGTTTGCAAATGATACCAAGCAGGGTGGGGTTGCAACTGCTTTGGAGGATAGGGTCATAATTCAAAATGCTCTGACAAAACTGGAGAAATGGTCTGAGGTAAATAGGATGAAATTTAATAAGGAGAAATGCAAAGTACTCCACTTCGGAATCCATTTCACACATACAAAATGGGACGTGACTGTCTAGGAGTACTGCCAAAAGGGATCTAGGGGTCATAGTGGACCACAAGCTAAATATGAGTCAACAGTATGACACTGTTGAAAAAACCCCATGATTCTGGGATGAATTAACAGGAGTATTGTGAGTAAGACACGAGAAGTCATTCTTTTGCTCTACTCTGCGCTGATTAAGCCTGAATTGGAGTATTGTATCCAGTTCTGGGCACCACATTTCGGGAAAGATATGGAGAAATTGGAGAGGAGCCAAAGAGCAACAAAAATGATTAAAGGTCCAGAAAAAATGACCTATGAGTAGCACAGTAGCATAGCTTCACAGGTGATTAATCAGCCCTGCCCAATCAGAAGCTCAGAGCTCTGACTGGGTGGGACTGATTAATCACTTGTGAAGCTGTGCTACCACACAGCCTAGAAGGAACACAGCCTATGAGGGAAGACTGAAAGAATTGGGCTTGTTCAGTTGAAAAAAGAGAAGACTGAGAGGCGATATGAGTGGTTTTCAAGTATATAAAAGGCTGTTAGAAGGAGGAGGGAGAAAAATTGTTCTCCTTGGCCTCTGAGGATGGGACAAGAAGCAATGGACTTAAATTGCATCAAGGTAGGTTTAGATTGGACATTAGGAAAAACTTCCTAACTGTCAGAGTGGTTAAACACTGGAATAAATTGCTTAGGGAGGTTGTGGAGTCTCCTTCACTGGAGATATTTAAGAGCAGGTTGGACAGACATCAGGGATGATCTAGATGGTGTTTGGTCCTGCTGTGAAGGCAGGAGACTGGACTTGATCTCTCGAGATCCCTTCCAGTTCTGGTGTTCTATGATTCTCTGATTGTAACTATCACTACTGTATGCATATTCCAAGTCAACTTGGCTAACCCGTCACCTTTGTCTATTCTGAGATCTCAAAATGTTTTACTAGATCCTTTTAGGAGTCCTTTGTATATCTCAAATATTTCTTCCCAACCACGATCTTTTTTCCTGGTCTATCTCCGTTATCTGTAATTCTTGACAACTTTATTAGCCTTCCAGTCTCATAGCCTTGTGTGCGTATATAAAATATTGATCTCTTCTCTACTCTAGATTCTTACTACATCCTATTGCTCCTTCATCATTAATATTGTCCAGATCCACCCTGTCTTCATTATCCCCATTGGTAAAACCCTCATCTATGCTTTGATCATTTATCACCTTGATTAATATAACTTAATTATTTTTTATCTCCCCTCTTCTAATCTCTTTCTATACTAGTGTTTAATTCATGTTTTCTTATACTGTGACAACAATACCCCTTCCCCTCTGTCCCCAAAACTTGCTTTATTGACTTGGTGGCCACTCTGTTACAGTGTCAAAGTAAATCCTCATCCTCTCCGCCAGTGCTCTATACAATCTTGCTTTGGCTGCATGTGATATTATTTCCTTATGACTCCCAGCCTGCGTGGCACGCACGCACAACCCCCCTCCCACACATATTACACATTCTTCACAGTCCTCTCACTTTATTGCTCCTTTTGTCTCTCTTTCATGCTCTCATTTTTGCACTGTCTTTCATGCTGACTATATACCCGGAACAGCCTTCAGCTTCTCAGCCAATTTAAAGCTTTGCATAAATTATATTTAATAATATTAAAGCTAACAGTAGTTCATTATGTACATTGTTCAAATAACATTGTACCTAGATATGCAAAAAACAGACCTCTGCAAACTACTACAGTTTGACTTGGATGTGATTCTTTAATTCAAAGATGTAGTTTCAGACATGAGCAAATTTTGCCGATTAAGCTATAAAATTTTATTTTTTAAAACTTGGTAAGAGATTTCATTAGGCTAGATTTAAAATTTTCTAATTCAAAGATAAGAAATTGACTATGTACAGGCAAATCACCAAAGTACAGAAGACCTTCAAAAATACTTTTTATATCGCTTAATCTTATGTGGAGCTCTTGTACTATGTATTGAGGTAAATTTTATACTGTCCTGACCAGCATGGACATAGAAGTACCTTGGCTATTGGTACAATTTGGTACCTGCAAAGAGAGATTTTTTTTTAAGGCAAAATATTTATCAATTAAAAAAAAAAAAAAAAAAAAAAGGACAAGGGAAAATAGAATAGAAATTTGCCTAAATCCTGCAACGTGTCAGTCTGTTTCCTATTATGGACTCCTCAACATGAGCATGTCTGTCTTATTCTCCACTGTGCTCCCCACGCATAGGGACATGTCCTAGTGTGAGAAGGTTCCGTTGTCTCTAAAGCATTGAGAGGAACTAAGTCTAAATCCTCAAAAAGTCTCCATCTGCAGAAAGGTTTATACAGATTTTTGGTTTAAATTTGTGATTAAAACCAATATTTTTAATAGTTAAATCTCTAGAACCCAATGAAACATTTAGATATTAATTTGGGTTGGAATAATCATATATTGATATTATCATCTAGACAGTGTATCTACCATCTGTAATGTTCAGTCGCCATGGTATCTAGATGTTATGAAAAGAATACAGATTTTGGGCTGCGCCAGTACTGCTAATTATTCTTTCTTAATGATCAAAGTAAATGTGGGTGACCAAAAAGCTCACCAAGTCTGTAAAGATTTCACTCACTCTACTAATGGCAAATGAGCTTGTTAACAAAAACCGTCCATTTCTATGCTGACTCAAATTAATCAGTTGCATCTATAATATAGTTGTATATTTTTTCTACTTGTCTAGCATACTGTTTTTAAAAACATAATTTTTACTTTGGTTTATATGTAATATTTAGGTCTTTTTCCTCTCCTGCAGAATTACTGCTTTACATTGAAACAGCTAATAAAGATGACGAAGGTTTCACATTTTATTAGCAAACTCTCCTGTCTACAAATATTTTTGCTTTTCCTTTTTAGTTCCATTGGAATTATCAAATAAAGGAAAATCCTTTAAATAGTTTCAGCATTGATGAAGGTGGCACAGTATTTAAAAACAAACCTGTTTTTCTTTTAACTGCTTGTGGTTTTTAAAAGGACTCTTTTGGCATGTTTGCAAAATCCAGTTATGAGTTTAGCCAGCAGTTTGTTTAATCAAACATTACCCTAATATGTTTTACATGGTACCCTGCCAGACAAGGCCTGTCTACAACAACTAGTTTATTCTGTGACGAGTTGCTCACCAGATGTCATTCTGGTAGAATAATACAGCAGAATGCTTGTGCGTTGGCTAAAATTACTTCAACTTTGATCACTTTTGTTCAGCACATCAGTCTGGCATTGTGCTTTATACCAACATAACACTATAACCAGAGCATGCCTTTCAAGCTTAGAATAGCAGAGGAATGTTATTGAAATCAGTGCAGTTACAGATGAGTTAATGAAGAAGGAAAATACTGTTTATTTCATAATGCCGTAGTGTTGTACTTTGGAATTAATATGGAATGTAAAGAATCCGACTCCAGAGGACTTTTTAAAAACAATGTTATGTTAGTTTTATTGACCCTGTTTGACTGTAAATACCTTTTTTTGTGTGATTGTAAAATAGTTCATAGCACATTCTGAGGCTGAAACTTTCATTTTATGGAAATAATATTTAACAAAAGCTTTTGTTTATGTGATTGAAGAATATTCATCACGCAAAAGGTTTTTTCCTCCCTTATATTTAATGCTATAAAACTGTTAAGTCAAGAACTCACAAATAGATCTCAGATTAGCGTGGTTACATTTAGATGGGATGTTGTGGGGTCATTTCTCAGTAATGACATCTCTTAACCTTGATATGACTGTGAAATAAATGCTGCACAGCAGGCTAGCCTCTTGTTAAGAAGCAATGAAGAAAAGCTGTTTGTTTGAAACTGAGTGGGGATCAGACCATGTCCCAGGCGACATAGTTTTCACACATCAGTTCATCTCTCACAGGTGTGTATGGGAAGATTTAAAAAATAGATTGAATTGCATGTTTTTACCATTGAAAATATATTCCCATTTCTTTGAAAAAGAGAGGCGTTTACATAGAGTGAAGAGTAATATGATATAAAATATTATTACTAGTAAGCATGACACTTCAGCATTCTATATTTAAAATAAAACAATATTATTTGACTTTTAAATTTAAACAGGGTTATATTTCCAGTTAATTAAACTACATTAAGATGGAATTACAAACTCAGAAAATTCAGAGTCATACTTAAAAGTTAAAAGAAATCCAAATATGTTAAGATATGGAAACACATAGCTAATTCAGAAACATTAACTTTGTCCTGTAGTGACAATAAGTAATACTAATACCTTTTAGATTAATGCATTTTACTGTTTGTAGTCCCAGATCAAACTAAAATTATTTTCTCCCCACGTGGTGGCATGGGGCATTTTTTCATAAGGATGGATTGATTTAAATCAAAATGATTTAAATTACCAATTCTAATTGCAATTTAAAAGTACAAATAGGAAACCTTTGAGTTAAATAATTGACTTTAATCGTGTTTTTCACTGGTGTTTTTTAAAGTTATTTCTCTTTAAAAAGTTTGATTCTTATCGATTAGCAACCACTAAAATGTTGATTTGCAACTAAATATACACTTTACACTACATTTGGTGATTCTTTTTGCTACAGAGGACACCCTATATCTGTAAATACTTATTTAAGCAGTTAGCTTAGCTAGCAACTATTCAAATTCTTAATTTTACATTTTTTCCACTTTTGTGTGTGCCGCCACTTTGCATTTCTGCACACAAAAAATAGGGTTTTAATTTTATTAGTTAAATAAAACTAACTTAATTTTTATGCATTTAGCACATTTATCAAAACATTATTTTACATTCTAAATTGATTTATTAAACAAAGGAAATTTTATGTATAGTTAGGGGATTGAATTGACTGTTTATGGATGCCAAGATTTTAGAACTAGTAGATTTCATCCCCTCACGTCTACTTTTAATTTAGAGATTGCAAGAAGAAAAATAAGCATTCCAGTTTAACTCCCAATTGGTGTCTTGTCTTTGAATGAACTACTTACTGAACCGAAAAAGTTGAATAAACTGAAATTAAGAAAATATTTTCTCTGTGCCCTCAGAATAAGTTATTGCTGTCAAAAGCTAGTTTGACTTTCAACAAACTCTGGGATAAGGTGCTTAAGCCAGTGATTTCCACAGGTTCACCTTTTTGATTTTCTTTAAAATTCATCAGCAGCTATGTACTCCTTAATATCTTCTTTGTATTTAATTTAAATTATTTTAATATAATATAAAAACATTTAGGACTTCACGTAGTTGGTCAATTTCAAATTTAATTTTAAGTAGTTTTTTAAAATAAACATTTAGATAAAATGCTCAATTTTTACCTTTCATTATAATTAATTTACATGTATTGACAATTTAAATTATAGACGTATTAAATCTGAATATTAACTTTTCCACCCACATATACTAATTCTTATCCATAACTATATAAAACAATGGATCAATATTTATTTACTAATCCATTTTAATGTGGCATGTAAGGGACAGTATTAGGAGGACCAATGCTGCTGCAGGGCTGTATTAACCCATCACTGACTCATAGGCAAACATACATATCTGGGTCCCTGCCTTCTAATCTGAATAACTATGAACAGCTGATACATAGAAAAAGGGGAAAATACAAATCTAAATGATGTTTACTTGCATACATGCCACTGTAGTAAATTCCCATCCCAGCCTGTTCAGTTGTTGCTGTTGGAAAAGTAATTGATTTCTTTACCTGTGCCTTCCTCTCTCTTTGCCCTTGTTGGGAATGGGAAAGATTTAGTTGTGTGTGAGGACGGTCTCTGCCCTCTTATCCTCTGGTATATATTTGCAAAAACAAACTAAAATAACTTCGTTTACTTGGGGAAGGATGTTAAAATGAAGGGTTTTTTGTAAACGTGTAACTGCTGAATTTTTCAGCGGTTATACCTTTATATGTGTGGGGGGAGGGGGGAGACGGTTCTGTGGAAGGGAGGAGGGGTGTCGTTGGTCTGTGAAGGTTAACCGATGAGCCCAGGCTCTCTGGTTAACTTATTTAACCATGTATACTGTCACATCCCTACACTGGAGTGAGTGGCATTGCGACTAGCACACAGTTACAACACCATTCATTGTAACTCTTTCAATTTTTCAATTTTCATGCAAATCCACATTGATTTAATTGAAAAACCTCTAAACCCTCCCCCTGTCTTCCCTCCCCACCAAAGCATTCTCCCTAGTCAGGGAATCAAAACACGGCCCATGTCTAATTTGCCTGTGAAAAATCTTTAATCTGGTCCTGGCTATGTGAAGAGAGGATCTAGGGATGGGGAATGCAGTCCTTGGACACAAATGGCTCCGTGCTTGAAGGACTCGCCCTGTAGTCCTGCTGAAGTTCCCCAAGCAGTGCTGTTGTAGTGTTCAATGGAGCTGAAGCAGCAGTGTCATGAGGAACCTTAAGAGGATATGTGGATATGTGTATCCTCACCATATTTATAATAATCATAGCAATTAGGTACAGCATCATTAATAACTTCACTTGATTACAGCTTAATTTCTGAAAGTCTATCCCATACGCACAATTTCAATAAGCTTGGACTATATGAAAAGCTTAAGGTGTCTATGTAATGTTCTCCTGTTAAGATGATTCCAGAAAAATCCAAAAAAAGTCTGACCTTACTTATAATCAAGGACTCATTTTAAAATTAATTGTAATTTATAAACAAATTAACAGATTTAACAGATTGGCAGAGGCCCTGGAGGTTTTTCGCCTTCCTCTGTAGCATGGGGTACAGATCACAGCTGGAGGATTCTCTGCATTTTGGGGTCTTCAAACTATTTGAAGGCTTCAATATCTGAGATATAGATGAGAGGATTATTCTAGGAGTGGGTGGGTGAGATTCTGTGGCCTGCATTGTGCAGGGGGTCAGACTAGATGATCATAATTGTCCCTTCTGACCTTAAAGTCTATGAGTCTGAGTCTGAGATCTTTAGAAAATTCATTCCATATTCAAAAAATAAATGCTACTATTTTGTTGAGAATATGCTACCCATTCTTCATAAATAAGAAAACAGCTGAATCCCTACTATAATGGCAAAACTCACCTCTATGTCTGTGATGGAGTCATGGCATGCAGCAGATAAATGTATGACATGATTTGATTTCATTACTATGGAGTAGTCAGAAGTAGTTTATTGTGTTTCATGACAGAAAAACAAACATGTTTTTCCTATGTCAGAATGGTTTGTTAAGAAACATCTTTTGTCTGTTATCCACTTAGCAAACCTTTCATGTGTACTGCGTATCTTTGGATTGTCTCCATTTTGGCTGAATCCAGCTGCCTGTTCCACTGCACCAAAAGAGCAGGTATTGTTGTGAGAGTGTGCACCCCATTAGCCTAGAGGAGTGCACTGAGCTGTGAGTCAGGTCAGAGATTTCTTCTTATGACTGCTGTTTGTATTTCTGTGCACTTCACAGACCTTTACATTGACTTAAGTCTCAGGCCCCAACCTTGGAAAACAGTATTAGCCCCTGTGATTTTACAAACAGACTAATGGAGAGGTGTGCAAGGTCACTTCAGGTGGTTTGGGGAGGAGGATCCAAGCATCTTATCTGCTCAGCTACACTACTTTTCAAATTGAATGTACCAAACGAATGTATTTTAGTGATCTTATCTGTGATCACTGCATAACATGCCCCTCCCAAGTCTAGGAACAGAATTCAAGATTTTTGATCTCCAGAATTCTACTTCTTGGGGAGTGGGAGGACATAGAATATGGGAGATCAGAGATCTTGACTTCTCAAATGATTTAAATTTGAGTTGAGTGAACAGATATGTCTTCTGATTGGGGGGAAAAAACCCACCTTCCTGCTTTGGTATGGGCATTTGTTCCAAAAGCCTATCAACTTCCTTGTGAAAACCAGCTCTGACTTCTCCCCAATGAAAACAGAATGGGAAAGCCAACAGGCATTCTGCATTGTAATGTACCAGATTTGGTTCAGGACTGCACATCATGGAAGCACATTATGTAGTCGGTGGCCTCTACACTTTCCAGATAGCATAAAAATGAATATTCTGCTGCTATTTATCAAATAGCTGTGTACTCCACTAGCAAAGTGTCAAATTCCCCTCTAGTGATTATTCTCTGTAGAGCTGTGGTTTTCAACGTTTTTTGTTTAATTTGTTGACACCCCCCTCCCATGTGAATGTAGGTGCAGACCCCTTTGGAAAAGAGACTTAGTCTGTGTACCCTCAAGGGACCATGGATCACAGATTGAAAACCATTATCTAGAGCAGGAGTGGGCAATAACATGGTGGAGGTTCATTAGGATTAGCTCCAGCAGGCCACCACTGCTATATTTACCTGCATGGCCATAGGTACCGGCGATTGCAGCTCTCATTGGCCACAGATCACTTTCCCATTCAATAGGAGTTCCAGGAAGCGGTGTCCCAGTCTGTGCCGCTTCCCACTCCCATTGGTTGGGAATGGTGATCCGCAGACAATGGAAGCTGCAGTTGCTGCTACCTGTGGCTATGCAGGTAAATATAGTGGTGGGGGCCCATCAGAAGCTGACCCTGATAGCCTGGATCCAGCCTTCAGGTCAGTATTTGCCTATCCCTGATCTACAGGATAATATTTGTTCCTGTAATCGAGGTACTTGTAGTCCAAAATATAAGTTTCAAATCCTGCTGATAGCCCATTTTGTGTGGTAGATCTTATGGTTGCATGTAACAGGTTTTTTCCCCCCATTTTGTGTTTTTAAAAAACAAAATTCAATAGCTGTATTTAACTCACAGCATGAAAAAAATCCTCCAAAATAGATTTTATTGTTAAAGCATTTATAATCTGTCACTTATTTTGCATTGTGTAACAGATTACAGGTGTTCTTCTTCGAGTGGTTGCTCATGTCCATTCGAAGTAGGTGTGCGCACCGC
>JANRFK010004893.1:52793419-52803419 GCA_030068395.1 Apalone spinifera
GGGGCGCCCTGCCAGCGCTACGGGTACCACTAGGGAAAACGCTCCGGAAGACGCAGTGCACGCAGTGTGCACACCTACTTCGAATGGACATGAGCAACCACTCGAAGAACAACAGTTACAGGTAAGTAACCGTTCTTTTCTAAGTTTTGTTTGCTGATATCACACACACCGGGATGTTTGAAGGTTGCAAAGGATGCCTTGTAGTTTATTTGTGTTGATGTGATAGTAACTTGTTTAGTTGCGTAATAGATGATTTTCTGTGGTACATGTCAAGAAAAGCTCAGGAAGCTCAGTTTCTCTGTGTGGTCACTACACCATAAAAATTCAATCTGTCATTCAGTTTTCTGCTATAAGCACTTTATCTATCTATGCTGTTGATCCAGAAAGGCAATGTTTGCATATACACTTATCCACAGGCTGTCTTTACATATTCGGTTGTAAAGGCAGCTCTAAATAAACCCTAATAATTATTCCAGTCTGAGAACACTTGAAACTATTAAATGCATCACTGCTAGACAAATTCAGATTGGAATTAAAGCATAAATTTTTAACAGTGAAGGGTAATTAACCTTTGGAACAATTTACCAACGGTCAGGGATTCTTCATCACTGACATTTTTTTGAATCAAGCTTGGATCTTCTAAAATATATGCTGTAGAATTTATTTTGGGAAGTTTTGTGACCTGTGTTATGCGGGAGGTCAGATTAGATTATCACAGTTTGGAACCTATAGTAACTTTCTGTCTGTGAGACAGATTGTATAATTATTTTAAACCAAAAATAGGATATGATTTTCAGTAAATGCTAACTGCAACTAATGTATAAGGATAATTTGGCTTTGAATAGGCATAGAATGCCAATTTTTTTTCAATTCTGATGTGGTTGTAAATTATTGTATTTTGTAGTGTCCTGCCTACTTGGTTTCAGTTTGCACACTTCTCTCAGATTGCCAACCAGTCATGTTTCTTAAGTCTGTTTGTTCGTAGTGTTTTGTATTTAGCAAAAAATAAAACACTGAATAAATTAATTGGCTTAAAAGTTATTTGTCTTTCTAACTGGAAATACTACTCTTGATTTGTAGTTTCATGTTTCTGTCTTTAATACTTTCGTTTTTATTTACATGACTCTTTTTTACAAAAATGTACAGATGTATGTGGTAGCCAGCTAAGTCTGACTGCTGCTTAAATCTTTTAAGATGAAAATAGAGTAGATTAAGCAGCCGAGTTTATAATAGATTGTCTTTTTGTTCTTCCCTTTTCTTATCCCCCATGGTATATGTACTTAATTTACCATCCAGATTCACCTATCTGGAAAATCTGTTTCTTTCTATATTGTAAAATGTCATACACATCTACGGCACTCTATCAGTAAGAATAACAACAAACTATAATGTGGTGTTCATGGAGTGTTTAATGCAGTTGGTTTGTTTAGGTTCCACGTTAGCTCTTTTTCAACAGCAGTTCTTTTTACATTCAAGTAGAAACCTGAGGTTTTTTTTAAAGTTGCCATTATTATTTTAAAAAATATCTAGTGATGAAAATAAAGTAGATGGGCCTGAAGACATCTTGGAGAGGTCCCTTACATCCCTGCATTTTTATGTTAAGTGCATTTTGAAAACATGTTTTGCTTTTTTTAATAGGTAAAGCGGAATGTGTATGACCTAACTAGCATCCCTGTTCGTCACCAATTGTGGGAAGGCTGGCCTTCTTCTGCCACAGATGACTCAGTAAGTAGTTTAATCTCTATTTGCTTTTTCCAGTAAATATGTGACTGTTCCCATATTTATTATCCAACTCAGGTAAAAGCCTTTATTGTCTTATGTTCCAAAAGTACAGCAGTGATAAAAGTGCAGGTTATTTTTGTCCTAAACATGTAAGTGGTTCCATGAAGTTTTTTTGCATGGACAAAGGTAAGTGCATGCTTCTGTGCATTGTTGGGTGGGACCCAAAATGCTCTGTACTTTTCAGGATCAAGTCCTTTCTGAGATGAGAAATCAATGGGAGAACTTGGTGTGATATGCACTTTGGTCCTAATTCAGGAAAGCATTCATGTTTAGGAAAGCACTTAAAGCACATACTTATGTATATTATTGAATTGGACCCAGACAGTGTTTCCTGTAAGCTGTGCACTTGAGCGACTACTGAGGAGAGATTCAGGTGCAGCCCAGCTCATTGGCAGAGTGCCACAGCTGCCAGCATATGTTTGTACTGGTGGTGCACATCCACACATGCCTTAGTGCACATAAAATTTATTCTGCACAGGGATGGAAAAAATTTAGAGGGAACATTGGACCCAGAGACTCAACTTATCACGTTACTTAGGAACATGTATAACTTGAAGCAGGCAAACGGTCCAAATGAAGACTTTGGGACTACTTGCATAGAATCACAGGACTGGAAGGAACCTCATGAGGTCATCTAGCCAGTCCTCTGCACTCATGACATAGCTAATTATCTAGACCATGTTTAAGTATGTGCTTTAGTATCTTGCTGTGCTCCAGCTGTAAGACTTTAAAAGGTTGCACCCCAAATTAAGGCACCTATAAACACAGAATACATGTAAACTTGTAGCTGATCAGAATGTGGAGAACATTACTTCTGTTTCCTAACTGGTAATTTTAAAATTCCCAATATTTAAAATCAGAGGAAAATATTCATTTGCCCTCGTGGGCTGATATTTCTGCAGCTCCAACTCACTAATTAGATATTTTTGCTCACAACTTCATATAATCATAGAGCGTCTAAGTGTAGAAAAATGTTAGAAATTTTATCCCACCTTCTTCTAATGCATGATTGCTTCCTACTGCTTCAGAGCATTTCTGTTGGTTTTTTTTCTTGAGCTATTTCTATTTTCCCAAAGTAATACATTGGTAATACTGGTGAGTGGGGTTGGAGACAGAAAGATGAAAAGGAGTTTTTAGTGAACTAATTTTCATCTTTGAATTAAAACAAAATGCTACATTTCTTAGAGTTCAGTATAAGCCATACTAAATATGGCCATTTTATAAAGTAAAAATAAAATAAGAATTTGTCTTTTAGAAATACTGAAATAACAATATTTTGAAGATATGACTGTTGATTTCTAGTCAGAACTTCTGACAAGAACCTGAATGCTGTATTTTTCAAAAAGGATTGTGCAAACGATTTAGCCAATGAAGCAAAAGAAAGACTGACCACACTTTTTAACAGAACTGTAAAATAGCTCTTTGCTTATCCTTATAGCTGTAGTAGCTAATTTTGAGTTACATTCAGAGATCTGTGCCTGTATATTGGAGAGTAAAAATAGAGACTGTTTTTAAGTCTGTTTTTACAAGTGACATTGTTGCAGGTGAATTTTTCCCATTTTCATGTCTAATGAAATTGGTGAATGTTGAGTCATCTGCTCCAAGACAGGAGAGTCCTCAAAGCTCACTGCTTAAATCTGGTGCAGCTGAGACATGTCAGCTGTGTAAACAGATCAGTATGTGTTACCAACAAAAATATAATTAATTTCTTTCTGAAATTAGAGGCCATAACTTAATACTATGAAGATTTATCTTTAGTGAAAACAGTCTGAGAAACAGTCTGGAAACTTCTACTTGTCAGTTACATACATATATTTAGTAATGGTTTATCTGTTTAAATTGCTCTTTAATGGCAGATTTTTTTTTCAATCACTGTTGATTGTGCTATATAGTGTTCTCAGAGTGGTGTATTGTATACAAGCATGGTACTAATTCACAATTAGGGAGCTAAAGGAGGACTTGATTAGAATACTTTTTTTCATTTACATTTTATGCCGCATAAGAAATACTTTGTAATACCACAGGAGGTTTTTTTCAGTACAGTTCTCGTTAACCTTTGGCTTAGCAAACAGAACAACTAAATAGACTTCCCATAATTGGATTCCTGTATCATCTTGAGTCTCTTATGAACGAGATAGATTTCAGTCTTCTGACGTTATCAGGAAAATCAATGAAGTCATTAGTTACTTAAAACATTGCCTCATCTCCCTTTAGAGTTAAAAAAGGTTCTCTGCTTATAGTTTTATTTATAGACTATATGAATTATCAATAACTCTTCCAGTTCTTTTTGCACAGTTTCACCAAGGAACTAGGTATTGAAAGCTCTACAAGTGGGGGAATGTTTTCATGCTGTGACAGTTTAACTGTGAGAAACAAGACACATACAAGCCTGCAGGAATCTCATTTTACACTTTTAACAAGGACACATTTTTAGTTCCAAGAGGGTCTGAATAATTTTAGCAAAGTGAATTATGTTTGTTCCTTGAATTAAAAGGGAAACAATCTATCAGGGTTTTTAGATCCTTTTTTTCTGTTTTTAGAGGGGCATTACTTATGGAACAAATTTAATATTAAAGATTAGAGTATTCTTGGTATATTTTTCTGATATTTGCCATTCTTTACCATTGACTGATGTCATGCAGTTTTAAAAATTAGGATAGAGTGTTTAAAAATTAATAGTAGTTCATTGTAAATAAGTTCACAGGCAGTGCAAAATTGTTATTTTAACATCTGATGGTTGTACAGATCTGAATACTACCCAGCATGTAAATTGAGAACTGAGACAGAATATTCTACCTAAAGCTGTAAAAATGTGGTACACTTGCTTTTGTTTTATGTGCGTATATGAACTTTTAAGATTGTTCTGATCATAGTGTCATAATCACCCATTTAAATTAACACTAACCTTTCAAATATACATAAAACTCCTCCTCAAGATCAATACTCTAGTATTTTAGCAAGAGTTTTTAAATGCAGAAATATTGTGATTTCTTTCCATTTAAAAAAAATTGACACTGATTTTCAGGTGTCTCCTTATCTGATTTGGTTACATATGAACATTTGGGGTGAAATTTTGGCCCCATTGAAGTCAGTGGGTTTTCCGTGTATTTCATTGGGACACAAATTTCATTTCTGGTTTTTGTGCTATTGTCACTAACCTGAAACCACTAGAACCCAATGGTTATTTTTACTAAAGTTATTCCTGATCGTGTCATTAGACAGTTTGTGCTAAGCCTAGAAAGGAGTTCACTGTTTTACTTAAGGCAAGTCATCCCTATATGTCTATGAGAAAGTTCTGCTTTTCCCATACTTGGCAATAAATGTATTTCTTAAAGTACATTCAATCCTGTGTGGAAATATACACAAAGCCTACACACTACTTAAATCCAGCATTTCCAATTCCTATGAATTTATCTCAGGTAATTAGCCTCTAATGTGTTGAACTCTTGTGAAAATACAAAAATCTTCTGCCTTTATGATTTTGGGGGGGAAACAAACTGAGAGAGAGAAATAGAGACTACGCAATACCTTGTAGCCAAAGGGAAGGCCTATTGAGATGCAAGCAATGGTTCGAGCCCCACCTCTTCCATTGACTGCCGCTAATATTTCTGTGCCCTTTATGAGCCTCTATTGTTAATCAAGATTTTGTATCTCTGTTTTAGGAAAGCTAGCCATCCTCAACCTATAATGCAGATAAAAATAATGGACATTTTGCAGAAATTGGGAATAGACTCCCATTCACTAATAGAACAGAGTATTGTGATGTCTTGCCAAATTATGTACTTGTGTAACGCAGTGTAGCTTTCAGTCATTAGACCACATATGGAGGTTTTTGATGGTTGCTTTCTTCATGCTAACAGATCTGGTTCTTTAGATAACTAGTGCAGACTTGTGCTTTTTGGATCTAGAATCCCCAGGTTCATTCCCCAAAGATGATCCAAAAAGTTTTGTTACATTTGGCTAGACCTACTTGATTGTGCTTTGCCTCCGGAGAACGGAATTAATGCTAGCAATGCTGATGCCTGCTATTCCAGTGCTTACTCACAAATAGTTGAGTAAGTCACTGGTAAGGTATGTGCTCTCTCTGTATGGGCTAAAGAGTTAAAAGCTTTTCCACATCAGTAGCTCTTATGGAAATGGAAGGGCTCTGTGCTGAGGATATGAAAGTTATAGGTTCAAATCATGCTGATGACTTACGAGAGAGAGAACTAAAAATCATGATTGGGGAAAAAAAGGGGGGGGTTGGGGGGGAGGTTTGAGTCAGTTTTTAACATTTGGGTCTGGCAATATGTTTCCTCATTTAAGGCCTCAGAAGAAGTTCTTAAGCAGCAATGCATGGCCTTCTTCAGGCTTTGTAGAATGGAATTAAATCACTGCATATTTTGGTTGAGCCATGTGAAAGCAATCTAGGAGGTTTAGACACACAGTCTGCTAATTTTAAATAATTTTGATGGATGGTGTTTCTCATTCTCCTACATTACTTTGACATTGTTAACCTGTTTGTTTCTGATTTGATCTGACTGAATATATGACTGTCTCATAGAAATTGTAACTCATTGAATGTTTCAATTTCTCGGTATTTGTATTTATTCTAATGAGATATTTGATTTAACTATAACCTCAAACTCTGTAACTCTATCAACAATACATTGCTAGAATTTCGTAATTTTCTGTACTTACATTGAAATTGCATTTGGCTTTTTTTATAATATTTATTGCCTAGAGTTCTCTTCACTTTCCAAAGTATATGCAAGTTTCAGAAGCAAAGACTTCATATTCAATATAATAGCTCTAGCAGATGAGCCACCTCTTAATTTTTAAGAACTAAGAAGAATACTCTTAGACTAAACTTTCTTGAGTCATGGATTTAACTGGAAGACTTCAATTTTACAGTGTTTATGCTTACAACATGGTTAGGAAGGCATTATGGACAATGTCCGACCTTGGCATTTCATTCCGAGATGCTGTTTAGGCAAATTCCAGTAAAAGCGTAAAACATAATTTTTTTTGTATAATTGAATTAAAAGAATTCTTAATATATTTCAGGCTCACGGTCTTTCAACTCTTACTTACAGCTTGCTTGGGTGTGCTGGCTTGGATGAGAGATGTCACTTTCTGGATGAAGTACTTGTTCTTTCTCTCTGAAACAGATAGAGATTGTAGTTGTCATCGGTTTCTTTTTCAATAGTATTGTTTTCAATTGACAATAAGTAATCACATGTCTCTGAAACACAGTGGTTCACTGGCAGAATATTTGTATACAACTTAATTTAGAAACACAGTTACCTCCATATTACCAAAGGAAATCAGATTTACTCGTTGATAAGATTCGTTTTATTTTGGTGCATTCATGAAGAAATTCATTCAGAATAAGGTCTGAGTACATTTGGAATATGCACAATAAAGGATTTAGATTTTGAATTTTCTTACTGGTGTAACTGGTTGATAGTTGACATTTAAAATATGCCAAAGTAGTGACCTAATAATCTACCCAAAATCGGTATTATATTTTAAAGTTCAAAGTCACAGATGTAACAAGAGTCTTATGCAACTGCACAAAGATTTATATTCTGTGTGAAAAATTACAATAATTATATAATGATATTTTAAAATCTGGTCAGATTAGATTTGCTAATTTGCCTTTTATTAAGAGAGTTTTTCAAATTCATCATATTTATGATCACTTGCAACCTCTTGTTCATGCGTCCATCTCTCCCAAGGCAGTTAAGGTGCTGTCTCCTCCAAATTTTCAGTTGTTTGACATCCCAGAAATGAAAGAAAAAGGAAAGCAAACTCTACTCTTGGACCTAGCTGAGGACATTTCTTTGAGACCAAACTTGAACTCAGCCACATCTAAAAATGGATGGTTGCCTATATTAGATGTCACATCAGGGATCCCCAGTTTTCTTTAGTTCATTCTACTCCAGACTCATTGGTGATGTCAGCAGCCAATAACAGGATGAGAATTCCAAGATCGTTCACACCTTCTGTTTGCCTAACAATGGGGAAAAATTATTTTTAGGATGGAGCAAAATTTATTCCTCATATAATCTCGGTATTCACATAATCAAGTATGAATTTTATCTATGAGAAAAGATGCTTTTGCTAGCTTATCTTCCTGCAGAACAGAAAGAAGCTGGTGACTGAGGAGAATTTGGTTGACTAAGCATGTCTTGTGTGTGGAGTCTGACACTATAGGGACTTCGGCTCATACAGTGGCATTTGTGGTTTCTCTGAAACATGTCTTCTTCCTCAAAGCAGTGAGCCTTTCACTTGAGAATCGGGTCCTTATGGCAAATTCTTGTTTAAAGGGAAGGGTCACTTCCATCTCAGACCGGACGCTGGAGAGATGAAATAAAGGAAGTTCACATCTAAGTCTCGGGAACTCCTTCAGCCAGGGCAGAAGAGAAACCCCACCCTGTCATCCTCCTGCTGTTACAGGGCCGCTCATCAGGCAGTGCCTCTGGCATCAGAAGACATATGACAATGGAAAACCATTCAGGCAACCTGCCATCTTGTTCCATATATAACACTGCTAAAAAGCAAAATATTGCAAATATTCATCTTCCCTCTTGAAGAAAAGAAGCATAGGGGCAACTTGCTAGGTTCATTTATCTCTCTAGTGAGGAGTGGCGGCGTTCCCTGATTAATCTAATTCCCTGTGTGGAATTTGCTTTAAAAATGATGAAAGCCAAAGTCAGTTTCAAGTTCAAAGTGCTTGTAAACCAAAGTTATCTTTGTGTTTCTCCAAGAAGTCAGATCCAGCACCCTCTGCTGCTGCCAAACCCAGGCAGAGTAAAATCAGCTTGATTCTAGGTGATTTCACAGTGGATATTTAGAATTATGTGGGGAAACACTGAAGCAATCCAGAATTATGTAAACTTTGTCCCATAGCTGCTTTTTCATTTCTTATTGCACTAGCTAATATACACTAGCTTGTGTATCAGTGCTTTTAAAACTGCTTTAGAAACATCACTGGGTTTTTTTGGAGACTGCTGTCTCTGGCTCTAATTGGGGTTCCAATCATTCTTCTGAAGGAAGAATAACTGTGGTCACTTTTCATCTTCCTAATCTTTAATTATGTGATGTTTAGATTTTTTTGTTTGTTTGTTTCTGTTTAAAACCAGCTTGATTTGTGGTTGCATTATGGACCAGTCTATTGCCAGCTCTTGAGCAGGCATACAGGGTGACACAGTACAGATAGCTTTGCCCTTCTCTGGAGCCAAGGCTGGATGAAGACAGGGCTTGAGGGGCTCTGAACTATCCCTTCTGATGGGGGAGCTGCTCCTCATTCTGCCATTCCTCCCCCCACTGCCCTAGCTGGAGCCACAGCATCATGGGTGTGTCTAGGCATAAGGGATTGGTCGGCAAAGGCTTCCGCAGCTGACAGATCCTCATCTAGACTGCCGCACTGTGTCGGATCAGCTGATCGCTGTCACAGCGTGGTGGCCATGTTTATTTTAATGAAGCGGGGATTATTTAAATCCCCGCTTCTTTGACTATGCCGAATAAACTAATTTACATGGCTCCATTGACGGAGCCATGTAGTCTAGACATACCCCATGAGTGCAGGGAAGGTCTGACCCATGCTGCCTGCACCTGGAGGCTCTGCCCCCGTAGCTCCCATTGGTCGGGAATTGCAGCCAATGGGAGCTGTTGGGGGCAGTACCCGCAGGCAAATGCAGGGCAGTGAGAGCTGCGTAGAGCCACCTGTTCCCCCACCACAAAATGATAGTTGTCCCAAGTAAGCACCCTGTACCCCAACCACCCACCCAGCCCTGAGCCCCCCCTGCACCCTAAATCCCTAGAGCCCTCTCAGACCTTGCACTTCCACACAAAGTCCCAGCCCTAAGCCTGCTCCAGCATGCTAGCTCTCTGCTAGAACCCACATGCTAGTCCTGAGCCCCTTCCTGACCCTAAATCCTGCTCAGACCCCACCCACACCCCAACTTCCTGCCCTTTGGCCCCTGCACTGTCTGAAACACAGGGACTGAGTCCAGTGGGGAATGACTGCTTCATTCTCTGGGTTGAGAGTAAAGTGCAGCAGGCGTGTTCCCACTGTGTGCTGATCATCTGCATGTGGCACTTTGTCTTCTTGACCCATAACATGTGTCAAAGCTTCTGTTTGAATAATGCAATTCTGAGCTAACCCCCATGAAGGCTTATGCCTCCCTTGCACACTGACCCATAAAAATAGTGCTGCCTTCTGTGCTAAAAC
>JANRFK010004893.1:52808218-52832025 GCA_030068395.1 Apalone spinifera
GGGGCTTTGGGAGGACCAGAAACAACTTACTTGAATATTCATCATTTGCTTAATAAATATGCAAATGAATGTTACTGGTCCCCCAAAAGCTCGTGAATGGATTTACTGGTCCCCATGTCAAAAAGTTTGGGAACCCCTGCATTATGCTAACCATCCCCATCTGTAGTGATAAGAACAGAACCATCAACCTTGCCCTAAAGAAATCTGACAATCCTAAATCTCCTAGTCTATGGTAAATCTAGGGAATACAGAATTCACCCTAGCATACTAAAGCTTCAGGCATGATTCTGGAACTGGGAACTTTCCTCCAGCTATTAATTTCACAGTATGGAACCAGAAACAGACAACATACCTTGAGTGTATTCCCTCAGTTGCTATGTATGGGTTCACGTTCCTGAGATGTTTACTGGTCAATGGTGCATGATTCTTTGGCCCTTTCTGCAGTCCTCCATTTAACAGAAAGAAGTCACTTTCTCTACCCGAGTCTAAGGCAGTTGAAGCAGAGCAAGCAGTTTTTTAAAATGGCAGTAGTGAGAGCAACATTCAGAAAATGGAGACTCCAGAATGGGTCTTTTTTTCCTCCAAGGACAACCACAAATGTTCTTGTAGTGTTCAAGACCAAATAGGAAACCAAACTGACCCATATATTCTTCATTTATACCTTTTCACTAATTACTCCATTTCTGTGACTCATCTTGAGGTTAAAATAAAACAGGGTCTTTGTTATCTTCATAGCTCCAGTTTGGATTCATAAAGTTTTGGTATTTGAGTGTCCAACCATAGTATTAGAGCCACTGTTCTTCCAGCTGATATTTCTGAGCCTCCTGTCTCAAAAACAGGGTCAGATCTTTCCACAGATCCAGATTCATTTGGGCTATCAGCATGGATGGTATTCTGCTAGATGTGCAGTGTGACTATCATAGCAAAGTACAGCAAGTGTTTTCGTGCCTGAAAGGCCCGATTCAACAAAGATATGTGCATTAAAATATTTTGTCTTTCTCAGTTTCTTGTCATTTGGATTGCTTGGCTTCCTTTAAAAAAACAGGGGTTGTTCAGGATACTTCTTGCATTATTTTCTAGATTGTCTGTTTCTGAATATCACACTATTAAAAGATTGCCAAATGGCTTGGTTCATGTTTGTCTTCCAGTAAATTTCATACATGTGTCATGAGCTATATGGAAGAGAGCACATTTTATGTGTCCAATTGCAAGTTACTTTAGTGGGACTTGAATTAAGATTGAAGTGAATCATTGACTCTCCTTTTAAGCCATAGGGTAGTGCATTTTGTTTGGTGGTGGGGGTGTTATCTTTTGTTCAAAGTGGTGTTTTCTGAAGTATGAGTAATATATAGATTCTTGTGTCTGATCCTCTTTTCAGGTTATTCATGATGTTAGGCAGAGCTGTGTTCATATCCTAAATTTCTCCCTACAGAGACTTTTGAATTTTAATTTAATTTATCACTTTCTCAGTATTCATCCCTTAACTTCACAATTTACATGGGGAATATAGACTACACACATCGGAGATATATATATGGGGTCATCGAATTGTAATTTGTAAGAGACAGAACCCCTTCAAAAACCTTCCAAGTATTTGGTTTCATTTTAAAGGAGATTCAATTCTGAATGTTGAATCTGTGGGCGATTTAAACCGAGATGTTATTCTGTGGGCGATTTAAGGCCTGTTTGGCTTGGTATAAAACAGCATCCTTTGGCATGTTGCAATAAAATCTGTAAAGTCTATGAAATCTGTAAAGTTGCAATGTGTAACTTAATTTGAACATTTACTTGGCACTATTCTATTAGCCTAGGAGTCCATACCAATGCTCAGTTTTGGAGAGAAGTCCTTTTACTTAAATAGTCCTCAGCCTTCCTTCAGGGAGATGTTATTGGAGCTCCTGAGAGCACAGGTTTATGAAGGCAATTCTCAACAAGGAATGAGAGGTTATGTATTTGTAACTGGAGTTCTTGGAGGTTGATGCTTCTGCACATCCATACTTGTCAACCCTCTTCTCTGATACTTAAGATGGCAAAAAAGAACTGACAGTGGTGGGTCCCACTTGTACCCAGGCACCTAGCATGGTTCTAGGGGGAATGTGTTTGCAGTCTTCAGTTTTCACTATTATTGAAAGTTCATATTGCCAAGTATTTCTAAGAGCAGATACCTGCAGAGGCAATATACTTCTATTACTGGAATTTTTGGTGAGTGGTATATTACTTTATTCTCAGCACATTCTCTTCCCCACAATTTGAGATCTGTGCTTCAAGCAGTTGCTTCCCTGTGGAAACAATGCAGGATTCTCTGTGATGCTTTTATCAAGGGCTGAGTACAATTTAACAGATGACAAAGAAAAATCTGTGCTACTATTCTTGCAGTTACTTTCCAATGGAAACACTCTCCATTTTGAAATGATGTACTACTTTTGAGAACAGTAAATATGGTTGTTAGCTCTGTTATTTTAGACGATTTTCACTTTTTCAACCACATTCTGCCTAATTAAACTTTCCTTTGCAGCTGTAAATGGTTACAATGTTTTTCGCTTCCTATCCTTTCCTAAATTTTGTAGAGTGGCTGTGCACTGTTAAATAGCTGCCAGTTTCCCACCCAGGAATATTAGTTTCAGTAAGTTTATAAAGTGCCAGGGGACGTTTCAAGGTGAAAGATACTGATAGCTAAATTCTCTGCTGGTGTAAAACAGCCAATTGGAGCTGCACTAGTTTCAAGTAGCAGAGGATTTGGCCTCCTGTCAGTGTAAGCTATTATAGTCAACTTTTTTCACCATTGTAGGAAAGACTGACAACCAATTTTGAGGTGTTCATAAGTATTTCAGCCCTTAGTGAATGATTTACAGTAAAACCTGAGAATATTTTTGTGTTTTAAAGCACTGTGCATACCTGCAGTGCTAGATAAATAACTACTTATTTATAAAACAATGAATAGTCTAGCAGCACCTTAAAGACTATCAAAACATGTAGATGGTATCATGAGCTTTTGTGGGTACAAACCACTTCTTTAGATGACTGGAGTATTGAAAGTCCATATTACAGTTATCTATAGAAGTGCATTGTACCCAGGAAAGCTCATGATGCCATCTATATATTTTGTAAGTCTTTAAAGTGTTGCAAGACTATTTGTTTAAGTTTTTCTAGTTAGACTAACTTGACTACCTCTCTGAAGCTATTTATTTATAATCATTCTTAATTGTTTTCCTTCCTTTTTAACTTTTTTCCCTTTGCAAAGTCTTTAACTGTTGCCACTTCATATTTCTCATACCTAGTCATTATTGTAGGAATGTGGACAAACACGGAAGTTTACGGTTACTGAACTTGGAGGCTGAATTTGGGCAGGTCTGCATTACTGCTTAAGTTGATTTATCTTAGGTCACTCAGGGGTCTGAAAAAGACACTTCCCCTCTCCCCGAGAGACATCAGTAATATAAGCACTGTCCACATTGGCACTATGTCAGTGGGTAAGCTCTCTGCTGGCATAGCTTCTGTCTCTCAGGCCAGGTGTACAGTGAGGGAAGAAATTCGATTTAAGATACACAACGCCAGCTACGAGAATTGTGTAGCTGGAGTCAACATAACTAGATGCTCTATAAGGGTGTTGCTGCACCAACATAGCACTTCTAGTGTAGATCTGCCGCTGGGATCATCATTTAAAAATTGAAAGGAGCAGTATCAAAATTCTTAAACTGGAATTACTAAAACATTTTGTTTTATTGAAAACCAACCCTGTTAGGATATTTTATTTTATGTAAAAATTACATGTTTATCAAAATTCTTAAAAGGAAGTGTGAGCTCAAAGTTACCAAACAAAAAGTTCTGCAGAGTTAAAACTTTGCATAGCCTTCAGTTTCCTTAGGCCACTGAGGTTCTTGAGTTAGTTTTGCAGACTCAGGTAGACCTCACTGTGTTCGTTACATTTAGGTTCAGTTTCCTCCATGTGTCAGAAATGTCTTCTCCTTACTTAATACAATGATTATGTTTTTTAAAAAACTTAAGTTGTAGTAAATATGGTATCAGGGAACCAAACCTCCTGTGGTGAAGTATTTTTTCCATAGAAAGCGTCTCTGTTAGTGCAGTTTAATAATAAATAAGTGGGTCAGCCTGGCAAAACAACCTCCGCTGTTGATGCTCTGCAGTTGCAGATGACACTGGTAAAAGTGTGGTCAGGGGAGGGCTCTCTGAAGAGTAACACCTTCAGTTCCAGTGGCAAGCAGCTGTAGCAAAACCAGCTCTTCACTTCCCGATGAGAGAAGCAACAGCAGGAATTGGTGTCAAGGATTTCTCCCTACCTCTTCCACCATGTAATAATAATGACTTTTCTTTTCCTGTGCTTGACAGAGCAGAATGGGAAGTGATAATCTCCTTGGAATACAGCAAACACCTGTTTGATAGGTGTTATTGCAATATGTCACAAGGTTCATCCCCCGTAGAGCTCGTTTCAGTTATGATAAAATTCAACTATATAAACTTCACTATGAGGTATGAACGTCCATTGGAATAGACTGAACTAGTTCCACGCTTTTATTCCACTTCTCTGTAACTGAAGTTTACATTAGCTGAATTTATTATAATCAGGTTCTATTATACTTCTATTTAATGGAAAGAGTGGGGAGTATACAATTACAGTATCATTCTGATTATTCTACATATATGATGGATTATCTTTGCTATTGCTGGAATTTTGCCTGAGTATTGCCAAAGTTGTTGGGTAAGAAATGTGATATCCGTGCACAGACAAAAAAGCTCTTGAGGATTCATATTACCACATAGAAGCTAGAGGGGAAAATAAATGTTTTGTACATCTCAGTGTCACCATATTTTTTTTTTTCTCTTGGAAACTTTTTGAGCTCAGTTTAACCAGTGGTAAAAAGTGGAGTTGACATTGCTTGTCAGGCAGGAGATCTGAGTTCTATGTCCATTTTTACCAGTTTTCTGTGTGATATTGGGCTAGTTGCTTTATATTTGTGCCTCCATAGCCTCATCTATGAAAAAAGGATTTAAGGCTAGAATTTTCAAAGGCAACTAAGGGAATTAGGTACCCAACTCCCATTTAACTTTGATGGGGTTTGGACACCTAACTCCCATAGGTGCCTTTTAAAATCCCAGCCTAAACTGTAAGGCTTTATCAATGATTGTAATATGAGTCAGTAGCACTCTACGATGTCAAAAAGCTAACACTACAAAAATCTCATTATACTCAAGGATAATTCCTTGAATAATGATTTTCATGGAGAAGAGGCAACACAAAAAAGCCCATCAGTCCTTGAGCCATTTGTTGGAACCAGAATTGCTAGCACAAGCGCTTGAAGTCTGCAAAGGAATTACATAATGCTGGAAAAATATCCAGGCGCTCTTCTGTTTGCTATCCAAATACTTGAATAATACTTTGAGGTAAATGACATCTCACCATAGACCATGAATGTACCAAGAGGTTGGTTGATACTCTTGGTGAATACAAAACAGGTCCCAAGATGTATCACTGAATATCTGTAGGCAATACTTGGCAATACCCAGACAGTATGTGGTCAGGAGGCATCAAACTTGTTGCTGGCTTGTTAGACTCTTGTTCATTATTCTATTTTACAGTTGCTCTTCACCTTCAAAATGGATTAACTATCTCTCGTCTTTTGAACATTAGAAATATTGAGGTAGTTTGTAAACAGGACAAGTGTGACAGTGCCTTTATATCGCTCATCCATGACCTAACTGTAAGAGAAACTAAAGATCTACTGATTTGTTCTAATACTGGAGCAGAAACAGTATAATGGTATTATTATCAGTTATCCTCATGGTTAAAAAAGAATATGGATTTGCTAATGATCAAAGGCAGAAGAGTAGAGAGGGAATCTAGTTATGCTCAGCATTTTTGTAACCCTAATGGGAACAAGAATTCCTGTCAGATAAGTAACAGAGTTTTGTATAGTCAGTAATGAAGTAAGCAAAATGGAAATTATAAAATGTTGTAAATCATGGCATCAGAGAGCATTTAGTGGTTCTGAAACTGTTATCAACTGACACTAGTAGTCTGCAGAGCACTTAGTCAGTAGTGGTGAATCTCGGAGTAATGCAGTTAGACATCCATCGCTGGCCCATGCCAGCTGGCCCAGGTTTGCAGGGCTCAGGCTAAGGAGCTGTTTAATTTTGGTGTAGATGTTTGGGGTCAGGCTGCAGCCCAGCTCTGGCATCTCTCACCTCGCAGAGTCCTAGAGCCCTGGCTTCAACCCAAGCTCAAATGTCTACCCTGCAATTAAAGAGCCTGAGTCAGTTGGCACAAGCCAGTTGAATGTTTTTAATTGCTGTGTAAACCTACTCTGAGAGCTAGCTGGTCCTAAGGAGGTGACTCTTGTTTTCAGTTACTGCTTTAAACCTTTTCCTAGAACAACCCCTCTCAGCTGGGACTCTGCCCTCATTTTAGCAATGGGATGGGCAATGTGATTTTGACCTCGTGATATCTGCTTGCCACCCCTAGCCTCAACCTTTGAACTACTATAATATTGCTTAAAAGAAAAACTCTCTGGTGTGGTCTACACTATGCAAAAGTTTGGAGCTCCTAATTTAGATGATGGACCATGTGGATTACCTATGAATAATCACATATTTTTGCTAGGATTTTGCTGTGATGGAATCATATTATTCAGTTTCTGAAAATTACAGAAGCATTTAGTGAGTTATAATCTGCTTTAGGCCATTGGAAGGTAAGTTTTAGATCATTGCTTTATTCACACAGGTGTACCTATTAATAAATCTGTTTGAATAATTTACATTCACAAGTTTTAACCACTTTGTAATTAGGGGAAGTAATGCTGAGGAGCTAGAAGTTTGGAAAATGTCATTATTTGCATATGAGTATAAAGCATTTGCTAAATTAAAGACTGCAGGTTGTGACAAATATGAAGCTTCTCTACTGTTGCTTTGTCAGTGCACATTAACATCAACTTGATGTGAAAGTATTTCCCTGGCTTTCTCTGGCTAAACTGAAAATCCTAAGGCAGAAGTACATAATGAATCACCCAGAGTTTGGAGACTAGCACTCTGAATTGCCTTGGGGTTCATACTGAGAGAAGAAAAAAACTGATGTAAAAGACTATTGAAAAAAACATATCACTGGAAAGTAATTAACTCAAGATCCACAATTAGCCTCATGGCAGTCCATACTTAACCATGTTCCAGGTCTTTCAGCATTTATTTAGTCATGTTACCCTATACTTCAAACAGATGCAAATGGCTTGATGGATTATTTTTTTTTGAAGGGTAGAAGAATTTTTTCACCTTTTAAGTTGATTCATATAATTAAGCAAAAGGCTGTAGATTATTTTACTAATGATAAAGGGCATTTATTTTTATTTCTATTTCTTGAATGCACAGATTCTTAGTAAACTAAGCACTCAAAGTAAATATTATCATTTTGTTTCTTTTAATTTTTTTTTGGTAACTTTAATATCTGTTCCTGGATTGTCTAACTCAACTTAATTGAATGGTGCAAACCAAAACCAAGCGTTATCTTTAATTCCATTTGAACAGCACCTAGGACACTGGTGAACTGATCCTGACTGGTTTCCTCTAGGCTCTACAATGCAAATGATGACTAATAATAATGTAGGATGAATAATGAATAATAATGTAGGATGCAGACCCCAGTGTCCGTCCAGACTAGCTTAGCTGGGCAGTCTGAAGATTTGTAAAGGAGGAATCCTCCCCTAAGTCTGTATAGTACCTGTTGATACTGTGTCATGAAGTCTTCTCTCGTCCAGTAGTTGAAGTGGCTTCCACGGTCCCTCGTGCAGTCTCCCTACTATAGGGAATATATGAATCTTTCTTTAGGCTACTCCTGCCTTGCCCCTCGTGTGCTGCTACTGCCCAAGGGATCCCAACAACCTGAGTTCCATGCTGCCCCATAGTAGTGCTGCCTTCTCCTCCCCTCCCTATATCTTCTGCTGCCACTATACCTGGATTTATACCTTGATGTATCATCCCTTGGCACCCCAGAAGGAAGAAATTAAAAAAAAAACTGGGTAAAACAATTTCTAAGCACTAACTTCAGGAAACACAATTACTGCTTTGAGTTGGTAATTTCCAGGATATCTGTTTCCAATTCAGAACTCCTTTGGTTATTTTTGAAAGGCCCATCTTCCCCATATAACATTCATCCCTCATTCTAATCTTCAGTATAATCAAAGATTTACCATGGGAACCTCTCTAGAAGTCTCAAAACGAAGTTCATATAACCTGTAGTAACAGGTTTAAATTACGTACTCTGACACTGTTCTTGTGGTTGAATTAGAAACTTTTTTTTAAAATTAAACCTGCGATAAGTAATTGTCACAGTTAGCGCCCTGGCACAATGCTAATTTGAAGTGACATGTCCAAACTGGCCCTAGTAACATGAAGAAACCTAACAGGTGTGAGGGGTGGATCTTCCCATGGGCCCTGCTGAACTTCTGACTAGAGAAAAATAGTAGAAAAAGTGAAATGAACCTTGAATAAAGCTGTCAGCAGTAATTATCTCAGCAACACTTTGTGAGGAGATAAAATAAGCATTGGTGCTTTATAACCTGAACACACTCCACCCTAGAGATTTTTTTCATTCAGTTAGTGTTTAAAATGAACTGTTGAATACCTGTCAGGATATTTTTTTGTCTTGAATATGTATAACAAAAATGAATTAATTTCCCAGAGGAAGATAGTTTCAAAGACTACCGGGTTTTTAAAGCACTTCTTCTCTCTTAAAAGAATACCCAAAACACACTGGGTAGTTTTTCACTTAATGCTGTTTGATGTCAAAGGATCAAATAGTTTACATACAATTACATTCTTTGGGGGGGGGCTGGAGAGGTGAAGTGAATGTATTTGACAAGGAAGAGGCTTGAATTGGTTAATTCACATTTAGTATAGAGGTGTCGTACTGCGTTACAAATATTTTACTGAATGACATCAGAGTATGAATCGAGCTGTTCATTTCTGCTTAGCAAATCTGAGTCTCATCCTTAATCTCAAAATGGAAAAAGGGCCCTTGTGTTTGCAATTTACAAGTCGTACATTTAATTAACTTTATTGTAAAGAAACTTTGTTTGTAATGCAATTGTTCATTGTAAACATGAGCACACATTTAATTCATAGACGTGTCTTTAATAAAGTTGAATTATTTAAAATTAAATTTGTCTCAGTTCCATGTTAATAGGTCTTTACCTATTTAAAAAGAGCAAAGCCAACAGAATAAAACTAATTCCTAAAAGTCCTTTTAATCTTTCAAAGTTTAAAATATTTATTTTAAATACAGAATCATATTTGGGTATCTGAGGCCATGTATTAATAAAATATTAATTTGGCTCTGTCAGATTATTAACTAAAACTAAGTTTAAATCTTAAATCCATATTTAGGCACCCAGGTTGGTGGCCAGATTTTCAAAAAAGCTGAATATTCATTGATTTCCAAGGAACTCAGTGAGTGTCTTTGTAAGCACAGCAGTCTGTCCACCCATTATCAGCTGTAGGCTTGGAGCCCAAATGTGCAACTCTGCCCTGAAAAGATGGGCTAGATTAGGGCAATATGGAGGCCCCCTCATGCCACCACCCTGCCTCTGCTTGGAGCGGTAGTGTCATGGGCGACCCACATAAAGTTTATTGGACTGGCTGGGAACCTGCCACCAGTCCTCTTTGTGCCAGTTGGGGCATTTCTGGATCATGGGTCCCCATCTCCAGGTGAGCTGGGTCCCATCCAAGGGGAGGGAGGACTTAGTCACCATGCTCCAAACAGAGTACCCACTACCTCTGCTCTAGCAGATGCTTCTGTGGTACTCCTTAGCCATCTCAATAAAGCTATAAAGGAGTGGCAGCAGCCTTATTCCCTTCTTCCCCAGAGGCCTGCTGGATGGAGTTGGCAAGGACCCTCATATGTAAGAAAATCTCTCGGAAAAAGTGGGCATAACTAATTTTTCCTTGAACTGTTTTGTGGAATGAATAGTTGCTAGGGCTGTCAAGCGATTTTAAAAAATTAATTGTACAATTAAAAAATCGCAATTAATTGTGTGCATTGCCCCTTTGAAATGCTGCAGCGGCATTTCAAAGGGGCAGTGCTGCGGAAGTCCGCGATCAACTAGAGTCCTCAGCTGACCCCAGGCTTAGTGCAGCTGCTCCTTGGAAAGGCCGCCCTGGCGTTTTCAACAGGCAGCACTGTGGGAGCCCGGGGTCAGCTGGAGTCCCCAACTGACTCCAGTTCTGTGCCTCACTGCCCCTTGGAAACACCGCCCTGGGACTGTTGAGGTGGGTTGCTCAATACAGGTAAGATTACTAGTTGTGTTAATATAAAGTCTGCCTGTTGAGCGTGCAAATCTATAGAGATTTTCCTAGCCCAGAAGCAGTTTGTGAATGTTTTGAACTAGGAGGAACTCTGGGTCAGGGAGTCTTTTGTTCAAATTTTTCACTTATTTACTTCTGCTACTAAGTAGTTTTTTCCATGTCCCCTTTTCCTTCACAATGAGACAGTAGTGTCTGATCTCTCCCGTTATGAGAAGGTGGTTTCTGCTGTCAGAATGGTTCTGTTAGGTGGTAAGATTCCAAATGTGAAGCATTTTATGTCTTTCTGACACCAGGATTTATGTGGTTCTGAATAACTCTGAACACCCCTTGACTCTGGTTTTAAAGTGTCACGTAGAATGAGTAAATTACAGAGTTTGCTGTCTCTGAAAATATTAGATGTTTCCTCTGTGGTGATCCTGGTGCTTTGCGGGGTTCCCGCCAATGCACTGCTGGCCTTGAGGATCCTGGTAAGAATGTGGGATCCCAGTCTAGTGAGAAGAGGTCTGGGACCTCCAGGAACCACCAGGAAAGAGAGCTTGTATGTGCACTTTCAGATTCTGTCTCTCCCTTTGCCATATGTTGACTGCCATCGTCTAAGGAGCAGTCACTCCCTAGAGGAACCCTTTGGTATGACCCCCATCACCTGTGCCTGGACAGAAGTGGGTCCTGAAGATTGAGGAGTATCTGCCTGCCAAAGTTGCTGAGAGAGGTTCTAGAGGTGGGGATGCAGAACATACTGATGAGACGGATTTATGCAGTGCTTTTTCTACAAGGGCAATTCAATCTTAGCAGTCTCTTTGCAGTGTAGCAGTCCTACTTTGTTGGCCCAACAATTGAAATGGGCACTTCTGGGAATAAGGTCATGGGGAGGTGGGGTCTTTTCTTGGATATGTTAAGGAACAGGGAGGGGACTGAAAAGATGTAAGGCAGCTGCCTGTAGAAATGTCATTAGCTCCTTCTTTCCATTTTTTTTTCAGGGAAAGATTATTATTGTCAGCAACCTTGTGGCTTTAATGTCATAGCAACAGCGAGTGGGTCTGGACCTTCCTCTAGGTCTTTTGGATGAGAATCAGGGACATATTACCTCCCCCAACCTCCTGTTTTTTTTAATGTTACCAGTAGCTGTGCCCTTGTTTACTGTTCTTGTCATTAGGTAAAAGTGGCCCAGGGCTCATTGATTTAGTCAGGAAGGTAATAGGCTTTCACCTCCAAGCTGTTTAGTGGTTTTTGCACTCTGACTCTGGCCTGGAAGTCCGTTGCTTTTCTCTCTTCTGTGTGTGCTGGGAGGCTGGACTTTGACTTTCACCTATTTTAACCCCCATTCAATAATAATCTTTTTTAACACCTGATGACTTGTGCAAAGTGCGTGGCCAGACCAGGCATTTTCTTGGAAGAGTTGCTTGTTTTTAACCCAATTTTCCCCACTGAAGTTCTTTCCTTTGGAAGCCTGTTTTCTGCCTTTATTCAAGCTGGGTTTACCAAGCTGTCCCATCTGATTGTTCCTACTTGGTCAAGCTGGAAGTCAGTGACAAATCTTGCGGTTCAGACCAGAATCTGGTCTTTGCATCCTTTAAATAAGGTCCTTGCGGAATTCAGGCAGCACTGTATCAATGGGCTGCTCAATAGTTGTGGAAAATGTTTTTCAGGGATTGTTCTTCCTGGGGGGAAATCTAGAGTTTCCCCTCTCTCGCTGCCTGCCCTTCAGTGGATGAAATTCATGTGCAACCAGGCAGATGATTGGTGATAGGTCCTTTTGCGGCCATGACCAAGAAGCAGTGTTGAATGTGTGTCAAGATGTGGCATTATGTCCTCCACCCTGATCTTCTTGATACAGCCTGGAGGATACCTCTGTCCCCAGCTTTGAGGATATTGATAACCTCCTCTTCCTAAGCACTCCAGTGACTTACAGTGGAGGGTCCTGCATAGTGTCATAGCAACCAATCCTTTTATACACCATTACCCCAAGGAATCTGTACAGTGCCCCTTCTGTTCAGTTTCAGACACAGTGTTTCATTTTTCCTATCTTGTCCCCATTTGATTCCTCTTTTTGGTTCTTTACAGCAGCTTTTCAGTGATTTGGGAATGGTTTTACCCCTCAGTCTAGTAAATCTAGGGAACTGACTAAAAAGGTGTCTGTTTCTTATGCTTTTGGCATACTTAGACCATAAGAAAAAAGTGATTCCTGTCCTGGAGAACTTTAACAGTTAAACTAGACTGGTAGTTTAGCACAGACATATGTTCAGAAGAATAGTTAGGACTGGAAGTTCCCATCTCAAAGTGGATTGTTTTTTTGTTGCATATGATGCTTTTCAGAAGAGAGGTCCTATTAGCTTCCTCTAATAATAATTTCCCACATCTGAAATGTCACTGATATTTCCACAGCCATAATGTGTTTTTGGTGATACAACTTGTTTAGGATTATTAGATTTAAAATTAAATAAACATACTGAGGTGCCTAAAAAAACTCCCTCTACCTCAGTTTAAATTTTTATATTATTTAACGAGGTTCAACTATTCAGGAAATAAAAACCATCCATGATCTGATTGCCTTTTCATAGGGATAACCATTAAACAAATGCAAATGATTGAGTATTCCCTCTGACTGTTGGCTATTTGGCTTTTGATTTTTTTTTTAATAGTTATTAATTACATGTTGTTATATGAAACCTGTAGAAAGAAGCAAAAACAGTTTAGCAGAAAATGTTTACTAAGGGCCAATGAATTAGTCACTAAATTTAACATGTTCTCCATCAAGTGAAAGTCACATTTCAGGTAGTTTCTTTGAAGTGTCCATTTCAGTTCCTTGGCAGCAGCATGTTGAATCATACCATTAGTTTTGAAGGACGCCTGCCATGAACTATGTATGGTATAAACCCTATGTATGTACCACAATCTGTTCTGACAATCTTTAATAAACAGAGTTCTGTATTCAGTCAGTGAATCACCTGACTATGAAGTTTTCTTTTGAGCTACTATTGCCCTTGTGGCCACAGTCACTTTTTTAAATGTCAAATTGTAGTATGGTTACTACCGACAATCTGTTATTTTAGCATTATTGCTTTATCCAGCGGTTCTAAACTCCCATGTAAAGGTCCAAAGATGCAGCTGCTGCTATTTTAGCTTAATACTGTAATAATAGCTGTTGAGTGGGATTTGGGGCTTGGATGTGATTACTTGGGCTTTGTGTGAAATTTTACCCTTATTTGACTTTGCTGAGAGAATCCTAAATAACCCTTCTATGGAGTGGTTTCTAAAATATTCAAACTATTAGTATAATAAATTCACAAACTGATACTGGGGCAAATTAGCAAGAGTCACACACTTCATAACTTACGTAGGCCAAACTGTACACCTAGTTGTGGAGAAACTAAATTAATTATTTGCATTAATCTTCATACCTGAGGATGTGAGGGGAAACTCCTGCACCTGAGACGTACTTTTTAGGTGATGTATCTGAGGAACTGTCTCAGATTGAGGTGGTGTTAGAGGAGATTTTTGTAAGAAATGGTAAGTTAAACAGTAATACATCATCAGGATCAGATGATATTCACCCAAGAGTTCTGAAGGAACTCAAACGTGAAGTTGCAGAATTGTGATATGTAACTTATCATTTTTTATATTTATTTCATTTTTTATTTCTGGTTTTTAAAAAGGCTTGCACAGAGTTTGAAATATATAAAGTGCATCGGAGTGGTGACTTGGTGCAACCTAGGCTGTTACTTGAGCGTGCGAGAGCGAGCGTATGAATAAGACTGGCTATAAATTATTCATTCTATCCCTCCAGAAAGAGAGAGGAAACAATGCATAGATCTCTGCCACTCATGCACCTCCCTCTTGGGTGAGATGGCTGGTGGTAGTGATAGTGTGAGTAGGGTTGCCAGGTGTCCATTTTTTGACCAGAATGCCTGTTTGAAAAGGAACCCCGATGACTCCATTCAGCACCTTTGACCAGGCTGTTGGTGCAGGTCTGGTAGGTTCTCTACTCATCGAATGTGTCCCTTGGCTCCTAGGAGGAAGGATAGCCACAGGGGCTGTGTACACTGCCTGCACCCTGAGCACTTGTTCCAGTTTGTGCATAATAAGAACAGGTGTAGCTTCAGTTTTATATTCCTGGCAAAGTTTGTGGGTCTGGCAGTTAAAAGTAGTATTGTACTTACCTTTTGAAAATGTGTTTGGTGCCCTAAACTTTGAATGCATGAGTGATCATTTGGTTCACTTTTGTCTCTAAATTTCAAATACTTCATGTAGAGAATTATTTCTTTAAATAATAAAATATGTCACCTCTGATCTCTATTAGTGCCTGAGTGAAATATTGACCGTTGCATATTAACTAGCCGGCTGAGGTAATGCAAGATATTAATTAGCATGTTGTCTCATCACTTGGGGTGATGACAGTTTCTCACTGATTGTGTGTGCAATGCCTGGCACAATGGGGTCCCAATTTTAGTTGGAGCCTCAAAGGAAACGTTTTTATTCATAACATGTAAAACTGTACATGGCAATACCCAATTGTATATCTCATTCCTGATGCCAATAATATTATCTTCAGCGCTCCTAGTGACTGGCTGAGATGGGTAGGTACATGAAAGGCCAGTGGATGAAATGATACCTGAGCAAGAGAGAGGTAATGCTGGTAGGAAAAAGGGCAACATTTTGAAAAATTGGTGACTCCCTACCCCATAGTATCTACCACTCTCAAGATGCTCTCCACTAGCCATCTTATCTTAGCTCATAACTTGAGAATCCTTGCGGGTAGTCAGCTACCTACAGCTGAAAATACCACCCTCAATCTGGGCCTGGCAAAAAAGTTGTTTCCCTTTGTGTGGGATGATGATTTGGATAAAGTGATTACGCCTTTCTGACTTCCAGGCTGAAATATCTCCCCACACGTGGGGATGAGCACATTCCCCTTAAAGCTTCAACTTGTCCAAAACGGAACAGCCTGACTTCTGTGGAATACCAGCTGTTGAGACACCCTCACCCTCATACTCCACTCACAACATTGGCTCCTCATTCAAAGTAGCAGCTCTCATCTGTAAGACCATCCAAAGCATTAGATCAATTTATGTAAAAAATTGGAAATAGTGGCTTCCTTTGACACTGTCCACACAAAGGTGAAACTGTCTAAGAGGCAAGAGTCTTGCTCTGGATAGCAAAGAACAGAGCACCTGGAGTAAGGTTATTTAACTCTCAGAGGAAGGGAAAATGCTCATGTCTACTTTCATCCATCTGGCTTCTTTGGAAAAAGTAGAAGTGGGGAGAGAAATTCTCTCTCACATTTGAAAGAAAAAAAATTCCTACACTTCCCTACAGGGGACTGAAATCTATTCTTCTGTGGGACTCTCTTGCTTTAGTTCATTTTTGAGAGGCACTCTGGTTGCAAATAAGCAGGAGAGATAAATAGCTCTCTCTCTATATATATATATATATATATATATATATATATATATATATATAGCTATCTATAGGCCATATATATATGTATATATATAGCTATCTATAGGCCATATATAGCTATGTATAGGCCAAGTATGGAGAAAGGTATAAGAACTAGGAATGTCAAGGGTTAACCGATTACCCAGTAAGCATTCATCTTAATGGCATGCTTACTGGGTAACCGGTTAATTGGCACCTAGGCAGAACAGCCTGTGGCGCAGTACAGCAGACCCTGCCTGGATGGAGTAGCCCCCACCTACAACGTGATGTGGTGGGCTCGTCCTGGCGTAGCCAGAACAGTCCGTACTGTGATGGCTCACCTGGGCCCATCGCACTGCTGGCACTGGCATTATTGGGTTAACCAGTTAAACATAGAGTTTTACCAGTTAACGTTTGAAATGGGATTTTATATCCCTATAAAGAACAGTATGCTTGAAATTACGACTTGTTTTGTGTTCTCTATTCTGTATGTAAAGAACCAATCAGGATATAATACTTGTGTTGTTGGAACCTTCTAAAAGAGAGCCATTTTATGCTTTGAATCTTGAGGAGGTTAGTGTTGTGGAAGACTTAATTTTTTAGTGTTCCTTTTTGTGAGAGCACATATCTAAATTAACCATTATTTTTATAATGTTTTTAGTTTGGTAGCTTAGGTGAAGTTTCAGAATTTGTGACCATTAGTTTTTTGCTTTTAAATCTGATAAACTTATTGAATGCAAGGTAGATGTAAAATGGTAATGCTAGTATTACCACAGAGAATACAGTTCTTGTGCTGTTGACACAAGAGTTTCATAGATAATTGAGCTTGACCTGTATGTCTGTTTTAATATTTCATTTGTTCCAGACTATTATTCGTCACATCCTTTTTGACTGTATATTTTGTGACTAAACTGCTATTTAACCCTGCTACAAGAATGTGACAGTAGGCTAGTCCAGGCAGGTAGCATTCACTTGGTAACTAGCGTACTTAATCAGCTTGCTTCAACCTGCCGCAAATTAAAGCTTTGTGAGCTCTAGTGCATAAGTGGTGCATAAGTGATAAAAGCAGCTTGAATCATGGATTAAAATAAATAGGACATTTCCAGTATATTCTCTACAGTAAATGAAATCTTAGCTTATGCTTTATTGATGGTTTTTGGTTAAAGGTAGAACAAATCATCCTTAAAGTGTGTATGAGTGTGTAAAAAATATAATTTAAATCCATCACCCCATGGCCAAGAAAAGAACAAAATAAGATTTGTGTTTTGTAAGATATGGCAATATTGTTTCTATCCTGTAATCACTCTGTAAAGGAATAATTAAATACCAAACCACATATTTAGAGCTATCCTGATATGAATCAATAATTCTGGTAGAGAATCAAAACTTTTGCCAAGGTCATATTTCAACAAGGTTGAAATTGTTGCCAAACAAAACCTAGCATGCTAATTTCAGATCTGCTCAAACTGCCCAGAAAATTATTGAAAACCTTTGGTTGATTTTCAGGCCTGAAGGAATTTAAGACCAGAAGGAATCATGATCATAATGGAATCTGACATTCCTTGAATAACATGTCATTAAATGTCACCCAGTCATTCCTGTATCAAGCCCAGTCTTTTGTATTTAACAATAATGGAGGCTTTGGCTACATGTTAATGGGGTGACAATTAAACTTCTTAATACAAGTTGGACTGCACTGGTCCAGCGCTCTTGGGACCTGATTGGTTTTGAAGGAGGGGATTTGCTGGACCAGGGGAGGTCCCTCCTCTTCTGGCCCATGCTGCCACAAGGTTAGGACTCCAGCCTGCTCCTGCTGCTACCCCAAGTGGCTTGCTAGATGCTGCCGGCCCTGCTGCTGCAGAGGCCGGAGCACCATGGCTGGGACTCCGCAGCCTGGGCAGAGCTCCACAGCCACCTAGTTCTGCGGCTGGGCCTGGAGCTGTGCAGTCAAAGTCGGGGGCAGAGGGCTGGAGCCAGAGCTCCTGACTGCCACTGAGGCTGGGGCTGAAGCTCCCTGGCCTCTGGAGCCAGAACAGGGTTTGGGTGGAGCTTGACGGCTGCTGCTGGGGCCAGAGCTCCCCGCTGTGTTGCTTGTTTTCCCCTCCCACACACACTGGGCTCCCGGCTAAGTTGCCACTGCTCCCTGTGGCACTCCTGCCCTACTGCCAGACCTCTCTATTCCTGGGCTCTGTGGTCCAGGAACATTCATGGTCCAGCATAGACCACAGATGTTGCCAGAACGGGGAGTCCCAGTTAAGGAAGGTACAATCTGTAGATCTTTTTTTAAAAAAAGAATGAATTGTATTTCAAAAAGTGCAGAATATTTTTACATTTTTTAATTAGTCATGTAACTTACATTTTGGAGGATTTTTTTAAAGGGTTGATAGGGTTTAGAACATAATTTTCGTAGATTATTTGTGTTAAAATGGCAGCTATTGAAAGAAACAGCAACCAGTAGTTTTCAAGCAGCCTCTACTACCCCATTTCATCTTCTGTTGGCAGCTTTTCCACTGATGACCTTGCATAACTGTAGAGAAACCCAAGGCAGGTAGATGCTACAGCCTTTTTTGTCCAGTTGGGAATGAGTTATTGGTGCCCTTTACATAAGTGAGGATGTTGCCTATTAATAGTAATTACACAATAGTGATTGCTTTTTTTCCCCTAAATAACCTTCTTTTAATTTTCCACTCTTTATCTAGGTATAATTCATTCAGACTTCTGCAGTGCAGTTTTTAACCCTAAAAGCAAAACTATTCTGAAATGAGACAATTGCACTGATAAATAATTGTTGCTTTGTTGCAGATGACTCTAGCTGCATCAGGGCTCACTTATCCTTGCCATCGACTTACAGTAGGAAGAAGATCTTTACCTGCACAAACCAGAGAACAGTCAGAGGAGGTAAGAAAAATCTGTCAGCTTTACAAATATAGTCTAGGAGGGAACAGCCAGGAGACTGTCTGCAATGGTCATTGTCTCCTCTAGTGGTGCTTACCATGAGCAGATACGATGAATCAATCTGGAGTGCCTGTATAAAGTATTCAGTAGAAAGAAAAAGTGCAGCTGATGGAAAAGGGGGAGGAACCAAAGCAAGGAACACATAATGAGATACAATTTAAAAATAATCCAAAGAAAACTGAAAAGTATGTGGCTGATGAATCCTTGTAACCGGTACTGTTAGTAATACCTGTAGTTAAAGTTGTCTGATGTATTTCCTGAGAAGCTTCTGCCTTCAGTTGCTTACAACTGTGTGAGACAATCAGGGCTGACATTTTCCATGTTTGTCTTTTGCCTTAAGTTAAATTTAAGTCATAACTTGCCATTTTAAATATTTTTCCAACCATTTTGTGTAGACTGCTCTAGCACTGTAAGCCCTGACTTGATGGGCAAAAAGAGTGCATGTTTCTATCTTATTAGCACTGTTGAGTGGTTTACTGTAGTTTTGAACCACTGTCAAGATGCAAGATGATAACTCTGAAACTGCACTAGCTTAGGTTCTCTCCTAGGCTACCACTTAGTTAGCCAGTGCCTAAATACTAAGGTAGTAATCTGGTTAGAGACACAAAATAAATATGGGGAAGTGAACGGATTAGTCTGGTTTACACATCAACAACAGAACTGTTAACTGAGTTTAATGATAATGATATGAATCTAAGATATAAATTCTGTGTGATTTGCACAATTGAGGTAATTAAAACAGAAGGTTACTACAGATGTAACGAAGAGCAGAATATTACTGGTGACTGATCATGAACCAGCAGTTATATGGCTTGATTTTAAGATCCAAGTTTGCATTCAGAGACTTGATCATTCAAATTTATCATTCATGCACTTGAAAATTGAGTAAATTGGCTTTGTAAATTGTTGATGGAAAAAATAAAGATAAAGCCTTGCAAATTAATGGCACATCAAGAGAAGGAGCACACATATCATGAAACCGAAAAGCAGCAAATTTAAAACAGAAAAAGAAATATTTGTTTTACATAAAATGTGATTAACATGTGACATTCACTCCCACAAAGGATTATTTAAGACAAACATGTGAAGTCTTATTGCCTCTCAAGCCACTCATGCAGGGTATGGTGTTTTAAGCCTGGTCTGCACTTAAAACTTAGCTCAGCATAGCTACAGCAGTCAGTGTGTGAAAAATCCACTATGCTGTCTGCTGCAGCAATGCTTACCTAATCCTCTGGTGCAAAAGGAGGCTGGTCAATGAATCAATGCTTCCGTTGACTCAGCTACTATCATTTGAGGAAGTGGAGTTCCTATAGCAATGGAAAACCCCCTTCTATCACTGTAGTCTGGGTCTACAATATGGGGTTACAGTGGCATATCTATGGTTCTGTAACTGCACTGCTGAAGCACTTACAGTGTAGACATGGCTCCACATGTGATTGGTTCAAGGTTGGTTGGTGTGTACACCCAGTGGCTAGGTGACATGGATGTATGGAACTCTAGGTTTCTCTTGTTGGGTTTACTGTTGTCTATTTACACTGAAATTGTGAAATTGTAACAGTGTTGGTTTTTCCTAGCCTATATTCCAGTGGCTCTTTCTTCTCTTTCTGTAATGACATCATCACAACTCCTAAGTTGGGTCTGGTGAGAAAGGTAGTCCTTACAAGGAAGTCATTTAAAGGGCAAGTTAGCAGAAGATGCTTGGGGGAGAAGTCCTCCTGAAGCTTTTTTGTGAGAAGATATGGGGTGTCCCTCTTGCAGAATCCAGAAGAGTTGTCTATTGAAGGCAGCTAGTGAAGGCACAGCTGACTGGATGGGAACCTGAGTTCTTGGTGCAACTGTCTTGTGTGTCTGCCTACATATAGAAATGTATAGCGTTAGCTTGCTGGGCCAGAAGAAGACCAAGAGTCCCTGGATTTTATGATAGTGGGAATAGGGTTAGATTAGGTCCCATCCCAAGAGTTTTGCAGACTATTTCCCACTAAAATTGTCTAGACGGTGTTGCAGCACAGACATCAGAGTGTGAATCACAGAGAGCAACAAAATACTTTAATTTGCATTACTGTGTGCAAGCACACATTTTTATATAAAGAAAGGCATTTTCAGTATATACTTGTTTATTTCTGCATTATATAAATGTGTTTCACTAACGGTGACTTAACTGTGTAACAGAAGCTTTCTTTTAATAGCAGTGCACTGATGTTCATATGGTGAGTGACAGCGATGGAGATGATTTTGAAGATGCTACAGAATTTGGAGTTGATGATGGAGAGATGTTTGGTATGGCATCATCTGCCCTGAGGAAATCTCCAATGAGTAAGTATTGAAAGTTAACCTACTGTTCACTATACAATACTGTAATGAAAGTGACGAGAATGGAAGGATTTAAACAGTAATAGGCAAGTAAATATCCTTAATTTCCCTATCGATCCCACTGATTGATTATTTTCTAGAAGAAGGCACACCATATTTCTGTGTCTATTTTGTTAAGTTTTGCATTGCTTAGTGCCACTTTCACACTAAAGGAAGGGGAGAGAGCTGAGGAGCGGCAAAAAGATCCAGCTTAGAACAAATGCGTTCTGGGTGCAGTCTCTAGCAAATGTTGAAAAAAAGCCCACAGTGGGAACATTAATTGCTATACCAATTCAGTTTAGGGTTGCTTTCTTTGACACAAGTTACTACTGGATGCTTCAGAAAGAAACCTGATAATGGGCAACTATGGGATCATCTTCCCATAAGGAAATTTCTTCCTATCTCTACGTGTTTAGCCTGTGCATGAAGCATGCAAGTTTAACTCTATCATAAATGCCTTTCTAGTGTAACTGTGAATTTTGCTATTAGCTATGTAAATGACCATTTTTAAAAAATCTATTAAGCTTTTCATGTCAATATCCAGTGACAATAAGTTCCCATGTGAAGTTTTTGTTGCATAAAATATTTCCTTGATCAGTGTTAGCCTTTTAATTTCATTAGGTGATTTTTTGCTCTCGTATCAGGGTAAGTACGAGCACCTAGTTGCTTTATCTACACCATTCATTTTATATACATCTCTACAAGTGTTCTTGTCTTTGGGGTATTTCTGCACTGCAATAAAAAACCCCAACAGCTCTGACTCTCAAATCCCAGATCTGCTAACTTGGGCTTTGGGCTGTGGTGCTATAAAATTGCAGCGTAGATATTCAGGCTTGGTCTTGAGCCCAGGCTCTGAGACCTTCCCTCATCATGGGATCTTGGTACCTGATCTCCAATTTGAGCATGAACATCTACACTGCAATTGTATAGCCAGGCAGATTGAGTCTCATGAGCCCAAGTCAGTTGACCTGGCCTCTACCACGGGTCTTTTATCTCAATATAGACTTACCTTCAGGTCTTCTTTTTTTGTCTAATTAATGTCGCTAAGTCATAGTGCTGAAATTTATTTTAAGATTATTCACAGACTAATAATTTCTCACTAACAAAATGGTTTCTCAGCTCTCCAAAGTAGGCTTCTTTATTCTTATATGTTAGTACTAGCAGACTTACCCAGCATTGCCAGGGTCCTTCAGAGCAGGGGGCAGGTGATGTGGGTGGTGCAGGACTCATGGCAGTGGTTTGAGGATGCGTGTGTGGGGGTATGCAGGAAGCTGGTGGAGGGGGCGAGGGAGGGACTGTTGGGGGGGTCAGGAGAAGCTCAGGGTGGGGGATTCCATCCAGCATGTGCCTCTCACCTTCTCCCCCCCCCCCCCAGCAGCCCACCTTCCTGACCGCCAGGGACTTTTTTTTTTTTCCTGGGCTTCACGACTTAGAATGGCCCTGGGTATGTTCATGGAAGTATCTGGAAAATCCATGTTTGCCCAAAAGGTTATATCAGCAACTGTTGGTGGAATTTATGTACGTCCCCTATGGACACTGAGAAAGTTGTAAATATATGAAAAATTAAGGAAGCAAAAAATGAGTGTTGTGGTGTGGTTATTAAAAAATGTTTCTTCCAGATAACATCAATATATATTTTTACTTGTTTTTTTTTAAGTGCCTGAAAATGCTGAAAACGAAGGCGATGCCTTATTACAATTTACAGCAGAATTTTCCTCAAGGTAAACTTAGGCTATTAACTGTGTAAGAAAGATAGTGATTTGTACCACATTGAAACTACAATTTAGCAGGCAATTAAAGTAAAAGTAAGGAAATATTTACATTTATTTTAACTGGTACAAGCTTTTAAGGATAGATTCTGCTTCACTTACATTAACTAGGGTGAGACCACTTGTGGAACAAGGTCTATTCAGTGTGAGTTAAAACTATGGCATCTGTCTTTGAGAAGCCACTTGCTCTATATCACTCCTGAATTCCACAAGAGACTAGAGCCCTGATCTCTTAACACGCTAGCCACTAGCCGCATGTGGCTATTTGGCCAATTGTTGGCTTGAACAATGTGGCTAGTTCACTATAGCAGTAGCCACCATAGTGGCTACTGCTTCAGAACTGGTTGGACATCACGGAACTAGAGGGACAGTTAAAATACAGACAGTAAACAATAGTATTGTTAATTTAATTTAATATAAATGAGCTTTTTCTAACTGTAAAGCTGATGATTACTAGAAAAATAATATGCTTAAGTGCCATAATAGTTTTAAGAATGACTAGCAGAATAATAAAAATCATTAGTAAAATGTTAAAACAGCTGCTTTTGAGCATTTATATGCATTATACTTGAAACAGTTCACTGTTAAACAATTGCTTTATTTCGGAACGTGTCACCTTTTGGTAGCCAATAAAATTAACCTGGTATATAGTTTGCATACCATTTTAAGTTTTATAAAGCAGTTGTGTCTCCTATGGGATGAAAAGCTGTCCATATGTTTTGGAGAAGCGGCGAGGGGTCCTGTGGCACCTTATAGACTAACCGAAGTAGCGGCGAGGGGTCCTGTGGCACCTTATAGACTAACCGAAGTTTAGACTATAGACTAACCGGATTTCCACTCCATACGGCTAAATGCAGTGCCTTGACACCATGCAAGGCACTGCATTTAGCCGTATGGAGTGGAAATCCGGCTACCCCTCTGATACTTGACATATGTTTTGGACATTACTAATTACTAATATAATATAGTAGCCCAGTGTCTGTGAGTCTGTAACGCTGAAATGCTGGCTGTTCC
>JANRFK010004893.1:52832125-52855149 GCA_030068395.1 Apalone spinifera
GGAGGAGAGACCTGAAAATCCCGTCTTATGACGGGCTAATTGGCTAGTTACTAATATGTTATTAAATAAGAATAACTCACAATTAACCAATAAGAATATAAGAGTGAGGAGAAATAGAACTGGGATTGAGAAATTGTACTTTACAATTATACATTAACTTCAAAATCTAGTAGTTTGTGAGAGCAGGCAGTTATGATAGAGAAATTCAGCAATGCTACACAAAGACTTCAGAGGGCAGAGAAGACATTAAAGAGTTTGGCCAATGTGTGTATTTAAAAGGAATTTAAACAGAGCTGAGATTGACTGACTGGAAAAAAAATGCACTTTTTTTATTAAATGAATATTTGTGATTTTCAAATAGATATGGTGACTGCCATCCTGTTTATTTTATTGGATCACTAGAGGCTGCTTTTCAAGAAGCCTTCTATGGGAAAGCCAGAGATGTAAGTGTGTGTTACTTGTATTCTAATATAATTAGTATAACATTATTAAAAGAGATTAATATTCTATTTGACACCATGCCAAAAAGTTATGACTTTTGCTACATTACTATAGGGTTGAACCTCTCTAGTTTGACACCTCTGGGATCTGACTGATGCTGAACCAGAGAATTTGCCTAATCATGGGAAGTCAGTATTGTCTGGCAGTATTGCCAATGCTTCAACTGCCTAATGGGCTCTTAGAAGACATTTAGAGGTAAATTAGAGCTAAATAACAGCACAGAATACTGAGAACCAAGAGTGGTGGCTGTAAACAATCCTTATGGGACCACGGGAAACCTGGCCACACCCAGAGTCGTAACTAGCTAATTTGTCACCTGAGGCAAGACTGTCCTCGACACAGATGGAATGCAATAGCTGTCTTTTCTGTGCCCCCTCAGCTATGCATCCGAGGCAAGTGCCTCACTTGCCTTGCCCTTGTTACGGCCCTGGCCACAGCCATGACAACCGACATCTGGCTAACTAAAATCATGTCAGACCACGGATGGTGCCGGACCAGAGTGTGCCAGCCTAGAGAGGTTCAGCTAGTAGTAAGCAGGTTCATACCTTTATGTGACTGAAATGTTCACCCTGCTTGTTATTGGAATGAGGGGGATAACATCACACTTGCCAACTAATCTGTTCTGTGCCGGACTGTCCATGCTTACATAACCAGTCTGAGGCTCCATTGGCTTTGGCCAAAGTTCTGGCAGTCATCTGAGCTACTAATGACTTTTTTCTGTAAGTGTTGGTCTCCTGTCACTAGATGTCACTAGTCGGGAGTCTTGAGGCTGACACCGACAAAGTTGTATATTTGGATCTCTTTTAAATAATAGCTGATAAAACTGTAAATTTACTAATTTGATTTGCAAGGCCATTGGAGCAGGGAGTATACTCCCCTTTTGTGTCGGTATGTCATTCAATTAACTACAGAATAGTATTCTAGTTTAGAATGTAAAGTTTCTGTTTGGCTAGATGGGCACCTCAGAGTTCTGATGATCCACATCCACTTGTAAAAGTAGTATTTTCATAAAATAAGTAAGATAATAGTTGAAGGAAGGCCTGGTGTCTTGGATCTGAAAGGGTACATACTTATTCCTCTATAATAGTCAACAACTAGATAAAGACTAAAACACAAATAAAACACTTAAGCAGCTTTAATTCGTACTTTAGCTGTCTTGATATGGGTCCAAAAAGAAATGTGCAAATGAAGTGTGTTTGTCTCTCTTAAATTACTTGTATTGAAGTGGCCTATAAGTGTTCCTTGTAACACAATCTCCACTACTTGCTCTAAGCCAACATTTATCTGACATGTTTGCACATCCCAGCAAGTTTCTTGCAGAGTACCTGCTAAATTTCTGGAACCTAGTTTCGTGAACTTACATGGTTGACAGGGCATAGATTGCTCAAGAACACTTCAGTAGCAAAATAAGAATTGATTGTGACTTCTAGGAGTGGTGGATACCAAAGCATGATGTCAATAAGGCAAGTGAATCCATATCAAAAGATGTTTGATTTAGAGAGTTCACTTTTGACATCTTATCTGAAGTGATTACAGGCATATCATTATAACAACAAAGGACATTTTATTAGCTCTCAAAAATATTTTATACCTCCAAACTGAATGTTCATCTTCAAAACACTTTTCATACTCTACTAACAAACAGGATATAGTCATAGTATATTTCAGTATTTTTCAAGTGAGTTCAGACCGGATCCTTAACAGGATATATTTAGCAGTTTATTATTTTTACTACATTTATTTTATAATTTTGTTTGTAAGAAGTGACTGAATTTTTGCCCCTCCTCCCCCAAAAAAGCCTGAAATATTGATTCCTTTTTGTATTTAAACTCTTACAGTAACTTGCTACATTAATTTATATCACATTGCAATGTTTCGTATTTTAAAGATGCTTATGAAATAAAGAAAGTTTGATATTTTTGTGCCCTTTGTTACTATAAAAATCTTTTCAATATTACAAGAACTCAAAAAGAAAAAAGTAGACACTATTCTGTTTTTTATAATTATTAGATTTTATAAAGTGACTAAAAATATGATGTTTTAATTAAGGAAAAATTTAAGAAACTACAAGCTAAATATCCCATGTTCTAATTTATACCGGGAAGGGCACGTAATTTTATCAGGGCAACAGATGAGCTTCAAGCAGCAGCATTCTTCACTTGAAGTGAGAAATTGAGTTCCAAGAGTAAATAAAAACAAGATTGAAGGTTTAAATCCTCTGCTAGGCTTTTTGAACTTATATACTCATTAAATGTTTATTGGAGTGGTGGGATTATGAAGGATTTGGGGAGCTTCATCAACTGGTATATAGTTAATCACTAAGTAAAACACTACATTTGATAGAGTGTTTCTCACGATGCCACACTCAATCCATCTTAATGAAAACTGCTTCAAACTGATTTAATTTGAGAGCACTTGGCGGTGAGAGTGCTTATAGATCTTAGCCTTTTTCTTGAGGAATTTGCTATCTAGAGCACTGTACAGTCCAGTTTCAGTGAGACGGCCATCAATATCTTTTTTTCCCTTATATTGTTGGGTTTTTCTGGAAACATTTGTTTATATAAATGTGTAGCCTTGTGGCAGAAATATTTGATTTTATTAAAGGATTTTACCAAAATCAATTTGTAGTTACTTTGAGATACTTTTTAATATAGTTCTTTAAACATTTTGTCATAAAAATAGATATTTTAATTGAGCCTTTTGTCTAACTCTTTCACATACATGTGTCAGAAACCATAGACATTTGATATTTTGTTTCAAAAATTAACTAAAAAAGAAGCCATTACCAACTTTAATTTTAATATGGCTAACTATGTCTCATTTTTGACTAGCATATTCAGCTTGGCTTCATGACTTTGAAACTTTAGACATCTAATATTGTGTTTACTTTTAAAGCAATCTCTGATGTGACAGAGACAGAGGAAAAATCTAGCTGTGAAGGGGAGAAATAGACCCAACTTCTGCCTTGATTTATATCCTCTGTATAGATCTGCTCAGAGTTTTGAGTCCGAATATGGTCCATGATCTTCCCTTAAAATGCCACGAAAGCAACTCTGTGCATCAGCTAGTCCTTTGTGCTCACTAGCAACCTACCTAATGTACAGCTAGCTGTCTCCCCATTCACAACTTATGACCTGAAAGAGCTTTTTAAATCTAGCTATACATTCTGTTATGAGTTCACAAGAAGCTTATTCCATATTCAGTACAAAAGAAAGACATTTCGTTCATCAGTTACTCTGTGAGTGTGATGGGAGTGAGGAAGGGAGACATGGATTTGTTCAAACAAACAAAAAAGAAATCTAGTAGTGTGAAACATTTCTTTAGTTTATTCCAGCCCAGTGACGGAATCCTCTATGGTACCATGAGCTTCTCTAAGCTGCTACAGAACTACTCATTTTTTTTAAAGTTACAGACTAACCCGGCTACCCCTCTGAGACTCTATGGCAGTGGTTCTCAAACTTTTTGGGCTCCGGAGCCCGTTACATGCGTAAAAATGTATGCAGAGCCCCAACGGTGTGTGTTAATTGCTTCAGTTCGAGGCAATTCTCAATTATGCTTTTGAAGGCTTTCCAGTTTGTCAACCTCACGGAGTCCCTGGAGATGTCTTGCGGAGCCCTGGGGCTCCGCGGAGCACAGTTTGAGAAGCACTGCTCTGTGGTACCAGTTTCAGTTTGTGGCCCTACATATTGTAATTTTAAATAGCTACTGTATAGATACATAGGAATAGCTAGACAAGCTGCCACAGAGAAAGTGTTAAAAAATAACCATCATGGACAAATTTGTAATAACATACTTATGTAGAAGTTGAGTCCCAGTTTCAGGAAGTTAGTGGTTGACCTTCATGCTTGATAATGTAATCTATTCCTTATAATGTTGATAGTATCTAATGAGTAGCTCTGGGTGGTTCTGTTATTTAGGTGTCACATTCTTGTCTGTCTGTCTGTCTGTCTGTCTGTCTGTCTCTCTCTCTCTCTCTCTCTTTGCCTCCCAGTAAGTTATTTGCCTGAATAATTAAAAACTCGAGTATTTCTTTTTTATCCATGGTTGCTTGCTTTTCAATTTCCATGGGTGATTCCTGTGTCTCTTATCTTGAGAGAGGGTAGAAGATCATCTAATTTACCTTCTCAATAGCAGTAATTTTATATACCCTGTCAGATCACCTCTTGTCTCTCTCAATTTCTGTCCATCCACTTCTAATACTTCTATTAAATATCATTCTTACCTCAGATCCTTAGTGGCCCCCTGCATTGCACACACTTGCTGCATCCTGACAATTGACCATTTACATCTGCATTTTGATTTCTCACTTAGACCTTTTTTGATCTATGGCAGAACTTTGAGCCTTACATGTGGGTAATTAATTTCCATAATAGGCTCCTATAATTTGACTTAATTTAAGGGTTTTTGCCATTTTTCATCCACCAACATTCTGATTTGCGAAAGAATTGTAATACATTGGAGCAGAAGAATATTTCTTTGCAGAAGTCTTCCCACTGTATTATGTTTGTCCATGTGTTTTATAACTTGGTGTCTCATTATTGATATGATATACAGTAATGGAAATTGTATATGTAGACAACATGCCAACTCTAGCCACGATCAGCCAAAGAGTTGCATGTAACATCCATTCAAACTTAAACCATTTCTTTTGTCATGCTGTTTTTTATAATTGGGGTGAATTTTGTCTGTTTGGGGTGTGTGTGTGAATGTATTTTATTCCTATAGATATGTAAATCTTGTCATTCCGATATATTTGTAAACCTTGTCTCTTTTTTTTTTTTGTTTGATTCTAAAACTGAGTTTATTTGCTCTACATTTCGTGCTGAAGTATAGTCTTTGTTTTCTCCCTTGTATTTCAAAAGAAACATATTTCTTGAGGTTCTTCTTCATCTCAACTTAAAAAAAACTATTATATTATTAGCCTTTCTTGTGAGATAAGATTCTCTCTATATATATTGTATTATGTGAAGCATACATTAGTTTTGTTGAGTTGTAATTTGATGTGCAGGAGGAGATGTGATGGAGTCTTAAGGTGTCTGTGTGTATGAGCCAACTGCTGTTGTAACCCACCTGCTGCTGTGACTTAGGCAGCAGCAAAAGATAGGAAATCAAACCTTTATTCCTTCTGCTTACTGTTCAGAACCTCAAGTCCATATCTGTCACCTTTCCTAGAAATGAACACCATCCTGCTACTGCTGAAAGAAACTAGTCCTTATTTTAGGAAGGATTATATGTAAAGTGGTTCTAAGGCAACTGGAAAGCTATTACAGCACTCAGAAAATAGCGCCATCTGTCTTTTCAGTCCAGGATTTGGTTAAATTGCCCAGAATCTGTCTTCAGTGTGAGTTGTTATATTGGCCTGCTAATCAGCAGTGTCAAGCACCAACACCACTGTCTGAAGTCATGAGAGCTGTAGCTGCTTAACATTTTTGAAAATCAGGCCTGTAATTTTTGGCCTTTGTAATATCTCCTTGGTTTGTGAGGTAGACTATGCTCATCAAAGTTTAGACTGATTCTCTGTCTTTAAGTGGCACTGCTTGCTTGAGGTACTATTGGGCTGGAATCTGTAGAACACCCAAGATGCCAGAAGGAGCCTGTGAACTATTGTCTAGGTATCATGCTTTCCCTCTCCAGATCCTTCAAAAGACGTGGCTTTCTGCTTTCGCAGAGCAAAAAAGAACTGAAAAGCACCCTGGGCAATTCTGAGAGTAATTAAAATTATTTTGAAATGACTATAGGTCGAAAACAATCCATTGAAGAGATTTTCAGATTTCAGAGCCTTGACTGTAAAAATGAACGTTTTACACAGCAGAGCTGATTTGGGCTCCAAAGTCATCCACGAGAACGAGGATGTCCTTGTAATATTTTAGGAACAATGACTGTAAGAGTACTAACAAAAAGTTTTGAAAACCTTTTTTTCCAAAGAGAACTTATTTTAAGGGAGCAAGTGTTGTGATATAAAAAACCCCAAGATATCTGAGCCTTAGAAAGTCTGCCGACTAAAAAGGCTATATTCTCATTCTTCACAAAAACTGTTTTTCTAATCATGTCTTCTAGAGCTGTGATCTCATCTAAAGTGCCAATTTCTGTGTATGTAGTTTGTATATTGTATGTAGACTAAAAACCTGAATGCTGCATGAAATGGTGCTGTTGATCCACCAACAGTCTTCCTTCTGATTGAATGTTTTGGTTTTGCTCCAATATGATGCTCAAGAGCACTATTTAACTGTAGAGATGTCTTCTGTTTTGTGAGACATAACACTGACTACCTACAAAATTATAGTCTACATTTCAGCTCTGTTGACTGTCAGCAACAATTTCATTTGTTTCATTAATGTAACTTGTGTTGGGCTAGGTATCTCCTTTTTACTTTTTGTATAAATCCAGACAAATAAAAATCTGATGGCTCGTGCAAAAAATTTATCCTTGTCAGATTGCCACTTGAGTAACTATTACTATGTTTATCTCTATTTATGTTACATGACATATTGATTAAATAGACTAGAAAGATATAAAATTAACATAGCACACATTAAATGTGGTGACCAGAACTGCATATAGTATTCAAGTGTGAGTATATCATGGATTTATATTGCGTCATTTACTGTCTTTTTATCTATCCCTTTCCTAATAGTCTAACCTTCCGTTCAACTTTTTTGACTACTACTGCACATAGAGCAGATTTTTTCAGAGAAATATTCACAATGACTCCAAGATCAATTTCTTGACTGGTAAACAATTACTTTGTACATAAAGTTGGGAGTATGTTTTTCCAATGTACATTACTTTGCATTTCTCAACACAGAATTTTATCTGCCATTTTGTTGTTCAGTTACCCAGTTTGCTGAAACCCCTGTGTAGCTCTTCACAGTCAGCTTTGGATTTAACTATCTGGACTAAATTTGTATACAAACTTTTCCATTTCAATGTTTACCCCTTTTTCCAGATCTCTTATGAGCATTAGTCCCAGTGCAGATCCCTAGAAAATAACATTATTTACCTCTCTCCATTCTGAAATTCGACCCATTGATACCATCCCTTTGTTTCCTATCTTGAATCTGGTCCATGAGAGGACCTTCCCTCGTATCCCGTAACTGCTTACTTTGTTTAAGAGGATTGTTTCTGGAATCTGTTTTAAAAATTGGTGTCACTTTATGTATCCTCCTGTCACTAGGTACATGTCCTGATTTAAATGAGAGGCTACATAACACAGTTGTTACTTCTAAAATATCATATTTGAGTTCCTTTAGAACTCTTGGGTGAATACCATCTGGTCTTGGTGACTGACTATTATTTAGTTCATTAATTTGTTCCAAAAACACCTCTAATGACACCTGTCTGGGACAATTTCTCAGATCTTTTACCTAAAAAATGACTCAGGAAGGGGAATCTTCCTTACATCCTCTGCAGTAAGGAACGATGCAAAGAGCTCATTTAGCCTCTCCATCTTAACTTCCTTGGGAGTGCCTTTAGCACCTTGGTCATTCAGTGGCTCCATGGATTATTTGTCAGGCTTTCTGTTTCTGAAGTCTTTTTTTTTAAAATTGCTGTTAGTTTTTGCATCCTTGGTTAATTGCTCTTCACATTCTTTTTTTGGCCTGCTTAATTAAACTTTCACATTTGGCTTGCAAGAGTTAGCACCTTTCTATTTCCCTTAGTATGATTTGATTTCCAAATTTTGCCCCTAAATACCTCTTACTCTGTTGTTTAGCCATGCTGGCATTTTCGTCCTCTCTTTATTCTTTTCCATTTGGAGTATATGTATAATTTGAGCCTTTATTATGGTATTTAATAATTTCCATGCAGCTTGCAGGCATTTCACTCTTGTCATGGTTCCTTGTAATTTCTGACTAGCTTCCTCATTTTTGTGTCATGCTCCTTTCTGAAATTAATTGCTACTTTGATATTTTCCTACCCACAAAAATGTTAAATTTGATTACTTAATGGTTATTTTTTTCAAGCAGCTCAGATATATTGAGCTCTTAGGTTTAAATCAAGATTAGATATTTTACTAAAAGAACTGCTCTACAAATTATTTTGGGGATGTTTTATGGCCTGTTTTATACAGGAGGTCAGATTAGATTATCATAATAATCCTTTCTGGCCTGGGAATCTATTAAATGTTTTCCCTCTGTCTTCAAGTGGACATTGCTCTTCATTTCCAGTTCTCAAGTGTTGTTGCCATTCTTTTGCAATCGTCAACAGTTGCTGTGAGTGTGTTTTTGTGAAGTGATTTAGTATTTTTCAGGATGACAGGTGGTGTATAAATGAGCCTCATCACATCATGCTCTACTAATAAACTCTTGATTGTGTTAAGCCACTTCTCAAATTCTAAGTCAGCTCTGAAAGCTTTATAGAATTTGGAATTCCACCCTCCTTCCGTTCCCCTATCTGCCGTAGTGCGAACACACAGGTTTCTTCCACAGAAAGCATTCTCTAATCCAAAACTTGGAATTTTTGTAGGAGAGATGATATGCAGGTGATCAGTGTGCTCTGATTTCAATTGTTTGGCCTCTACCACCATGGTATGTGAGCACTGTGCTGAAATTACATATACAAAAATATTGTAAATACAACTGATTAAGCACTGACAATAATTAAGGATTAAGTAATGGCTGATAATGTTCTGAGAAGTAAGAACCAGAGGTTATAAATTTCCCTCTGGTCCTTACCTGTGTGTTTTGGCACGAATAGGATTGCTGTTGGAAGTCTGTCTAGTTCTGGTGTCTACAATTCAATAAAAATGTTGATACATTTTAGAGGATTTAGAGAAGAGCCATGAAAATGATTGAAAGATGATACTTTATAGTAAAAGACTCAAGGAGCTCAATCCATCTACCTTGGCAAAGAGAAAGTTAAGTGGTGACTTGATCACAATCTGTAAGTGCCTACATGGGAAATGGCAATTTGATAATAGAGGACTCTTCAGTCTAACCCACACAAGATCAAAAGGCTGGAAGTTGAAACTATGCAAATTCAGACTATAAATAAGGTGATTAGTTGTTGGAACATCTTACCAAGGGTGAAGCTGGGCTTTCCATCTCTGGAAATTCTTTTATCAAAATTAGGTGTTTTTTCTTAACAATTGTGCTTATAGGTCAAACAGGAATTATTTTAGAGAAATCCTATGACCTGTGATATGCAGGAGGTCAGACTAGATAATCACAGCAGCATCTCTGGGCCTTACAGTCTGTGTATCCATGGAGAACATTTAGGCCTGATTCCCTAAGGAGAACTGAACCTGGTTAGCTTTCCTGTTCTTTCGTCCTTTATGTGTGTGTCCTCTTCCTGAGCAGGTTTATTTTAGTCCAATGCTTCTGATGGTGTATTATATGGTGGAATGCACAATCCTTAGCTTTTTCTCCATCATGTATGTAAAACAGACACACACACAGTTTCCTCTGTGTCTTCTTTCTGCCAAGGGATGAACTCATAGTTTCACTGGAAATAGGTTGGAGCTTTGCCCTTAATCTGTCATCAAAATGGAATCAACTCTAACATCTGCCATGTGGATACCAAAGATGGCTTAAATTCTGCTCGGGAGATAAAGATGGTGTGAGAGAATATCTGCTTGTGCTCAAGTAGACTTTTAAGTGGGTTTAAAGTCTCTAAGGCTACCTTAGATAGATAGATCAGGTTGTTCATTTGAAAGGCTTAAAGAATGGGAAACGTGTTCCTTTGTTCAGTTAAAATCAGGAAAATGGAAGATCTTGATTCATGAACCCTTCTACCCGTTTGAAAGAACAATTGTGTATTTACTAGATGCTACTGAGTAAGCATTTTTGCTTCAATCATTATCCTGAACAGGTGAGATGCGAGATGCAGAAAGCAAAATTTCAGGTCACTAGTGTCACCAACTCTCAAAATTTTATCACTACTCTTGTGGTGATGGGTATTTTTCTTAAAGCTCTAGCACCTGGATTAACGTTATTAGATTAGATGTTTAGTTTACTTAATTTTTTTTTAGATGGAAAGTTGTGGTTAGTGCTTCAAGATGTGGTCTTTAAAGACTCTAACACCTGCAGGCAAATAAAAAGTTCCCAACATTTATTTTAAAAATTGCTAATGCAATCACATTATATTTTGGAACCTGAAGCATGATTTTTGGAATGCATAGGGTTGGTGCAAGAATTTCACCCTTTCCCATGCTTGAATTTGTATATGTTCAGAGGAATATCCATTTTTATTACTGTTCTTTGAAGTCTTATACTAAGACTTGTAAGACATTTGACTTCATCTTTCATGACATTCTGATTTAGGAAAAACCAACACTGCAAAATCAGTGTAGCCCTCATTAAATAGATTAAAAGCCAATAAAATTTAGAAAATAATTGTAAATGAAGAATCATTTTATGGAAGCATTACTAGTGGGCTACCACATGGATTGTCCTTGGCCAAATGCTGTTTATATTTTTTCACTGATCTGGAAGAAACTGTAAAGTAATTGCTGGTAAAATGTGCAGATGGCACAAAAATTGGGGGAATGATAAATAAAAAATGGGGATGCATCAGTTACCTAGGCCAGGATCACTTGGTAAGATGGGCACATTTGAGCAATGTTTATTTTTAATGGAGCCAATTTCAAGGTCATACATTTAGGAACAAAAAAATGTAGATTGCGCTTACAAGATGGGAGAGGGTACTCTATAATTCATTGGCACTGAAAAGGACTTAGAGGTTTAGTAGATAACCAACTGAACATGAGCTCCCAGTGTGATGCTGTAGTTAAGAAGGTGACTATGGTCCTCGAAGGCATAAGCAGGTTGTAAAGTTAATTTTCCAAGTGTGAACCTATGCAGTGCTTTGAGCCTTTAGGTAGAATTGGTGTTTCTGCTATGCTCATACCTTTGCCAGGCAGCACTAGAAAAAACAAGCAAAACTGATTAATTTCACAGCTGTCAAGTAGAACACTGGGCTAGAGTTATATTAATTTCATGCTCTTTTGCTTTGTTGAGTTTGTTAGCCAGTATCCTGTACATGGTTCTCTCTCATTGGTAAGAATCCCCGTCCTTGTCTTCTGAATCTACTTTTGCCTAGCAGATTTAATCCTGTGATTAGTTCGATGTTTGGCAAATTGGGAAGTGCTTTTCTAAAAATAAGGGGAAACTGATATCTCAGATACATCATCATTATAAATTATGGCAAATGCTGACTTTTTTCATGGCCACAGTAGTTCTAGATTGGCTGGTCTAGAAATTGAAACCACCTGTTTGGCCGCAAAACAGATTTCAAAAATAGGGTTTCAGATTACTTCATTCTGCTCTGGTAAGGTATCTGAATTGAGACCTACCTCTTGATTTGGTGGCCTGCTCTCCACGTGTATTTGGTCTTTGGACTCTGAGACTGTCAAGAAGAATGCTAATTAAGATCTTTGTTTCTGAGTTGTGGATGTGTATCAAGTAAAAACAGAACTAGGCTGGACTTACAGGTGAAGGGCACCGTATCCCTCATACCTGTTCTTTGAGCAGTCCATCTTTTAAGATCTGCTTGTTTGTTTGTTTCTACCTAAACCATCAATGACCAGGATTCCCTCATTCCTTCTATATGTGTGCAAAAGAAATGCATTTTTCTCAAGTGCTGCATGAATTTATAAGTGTTCTTGAGACCTTGATGGTCAAGACTAGTAAACTGGTGAAGTGGACTGGGCTTTTGCACAAGAAGTCGGTTAATGGGAGCCCCAGTGTGTCACTGGTAAAGGATCCATCCCTGAGGCCCTCTTGGAATATTAACATAATGAGAACTTTGTCCCTTATCTTCTTTAGTACCTAGTATAGAAATGGAAGTGTCAGAAAACTTCTTATCCAGATAAAGTGCCTGGTGGAACTATATACAGTCTAAGTGTGTGATTTTTTTTTTTTCAAAAGTTCCTTAGTCGCTTAGAGCTGTTAACTTTCAATTAGACTTATGCTTCTTAGTCATCTTAGGGCCAGATTTTTAAGGGCATTTGGGCACTTAAAGATGCAGATAGGTGCCTAAATGCTTGTGAAAATTGCTCTAACTCCCATTGCAATCAATCTTTAAAAATCAGGTACTTGAGCATTTTTGGGAATCCCAGCCTAACATGTTAGAAAAACCAAAACATGCATTGTAAAAAATATCAAAGCAGCATACGTTTTCCTAGCAAAGGATGCTCATGAGATGACTGCTTTTGAGGTTTTTTAAAATGTATTTTGCATCATTTAAATTATCTTGCCACTGCCTCTGTTTACTGTTATCCTAATGGTTAATCATAATGTGGCCTACGAGTTTTTGGGGCTGTGTTTTTATAGGTGCAATCAACTGCAGTTACAAATGATAGCCTAACCGTGTAACTACCTGGTCTGTGGATGCAAATGACGATTAAACCACAAAAAAGAGAGTTCAGATTTGTGTGTGCGTGTGCGCGTGCGTGTGCGCTTGTCTTGTTTACTAAAATTTGGCCCTAATCTTGAATCTTAAAACTGTACATATTTTGGAACATTCAGTTGGATAGAATCTAATATTTAACAGTTTCATGGGGTTGTTTCTTTGGAACTAAAAGTGTTTCTCAAGAGCCTTTTTTATCAGCTCCCAGTGAAAAGAGGAGAGCAAAGCCATCCGCTTACCACAAAGCAGTGCCACCACAAAGGAAAGATTAAGGGTTTAGAGAGAGGTCAATGTGGGTTTTTCTCTAACTAAACACTTTCCTAAAGTTTCCTTGTGGAAAAAATAATGAAGTCATCTAAGAGTTTTTAAAGAATTTTTATTTCTTTTTCACCGTCTGCATTCGCTTGTCTTCCCAGCATGGATGTTTAATCTTTCTAGGCTTTGTGAATTGGCCCAAATGAATAAGTGGTGAGCTGTCTCTCTAGGAGCTAGAGGCTTATTCTAAGGCCCTAATCACTGAGTAAACACATCTTTGCCCTCCCTCTCTTACAACTGCTATATAATAGTCGAGATTCTAGCACAGTAACCTGGATATTGCAGGGATCGATGCTTTGAAATGCAGAACGGTTGATCCTCAAAAACAGACAGTGCCTGATCTTCCCCTGCCTCTTTCTTCTTTTTAAATTAAATATCACCAAAGAGATGCTGTTTTATTGCTTGATATTGTGCATTAGTGCCCTGGATTTTCAAGTTTAGTTTCAGTCAACACTGTTGGCTGCACTTATATGGAACTCTGCATGTCAGGCTTATTAATGGCCTTTCCAGGCACATGTGTATTTGGTTCTGAAGAACATTTAAATTAAATCAGACAAACATTAATGTATATTACTAATCCCGTTCCCAAAGTCTAATGTTCAAATGTACTCTTCTTTTTGTTTAAACAGGCATTGCTAAGCTTTACCCATAGCCAGTGTTCTAGGTTATAAAAATGATTTTTCTAAAAATGAATTGCTCCAAAATTGCACCCCATATCTTGATATGTTAATGCAAGGAACCAGATCAATATCCCGCTTTAGATGTTACTGCTTATGGATAGATTTTCAATTACCTTTACAAAAATTACATGTAAAAACCATTTGCTGCACTTGTCATTTGCCTTCTCAGCCTGGATATTTAAGCAGTATTTTAAAACAAGATCCCTGACTGTTTCTGTGGTGCTTTTTAAAAATTGTGCTTTTGATTTATTCAGATACCAGATATCAGAGTATGTTCTTTCCCCTGCTCCATCTTTTCCCCTATATTATTCCCTTACATATACTCAGATACACCAGTTACTTCCCTTCCTGACATGTAGTCTGCCATTATATCTCCATTATGGGGAAGATGCACAGTTGCATTGTTGTCTCTGGTTGATGCAGATTTAGGTATTGTTTGGTGGGCTCTCAGAAGAACGATGCAGACGTGATCCTTTCCTTTGCAAATACATACTCTCTAAAATACTCTGAACTTCAGTAAAATGGGAAATCACAATTGTTTCCTAACTTTACTGTTATGGTAAGTGCCAGGCTGATGGCAATTCAATATCATTGTAAGCTGAATGTTGACAGTTTACTTTGTTGTGATATCAAGCATGTTTGTGATAATATTCAATACAGTCCTCTTTTGTCTTTACTGTGCAGCAAAAATAGTTAGCTTATTCTCAGAACTAAATGTGAGATGAATGTTCGTTGGTATGCATTTTAGGACACTTCCTGCAGGTACTTTAGTTTCTAGTCTCTTTATTTTTGGGTTAAAATGCATATCTTTAATATTAATCTACTCTAAGGATATCTATCCCAAATCACTTTCTGGTAATAAGTAGAAATTTTCACTTTTGATCCTTTACTAGGATTTTGAAAGAGACTGTTAATTATTCAGATTAAAAATATTTGAGTGGATTTTGGGGGAGGGAGGGCAATTTGACTTTAATTACAAGAGTTTGATTTTTCCTTTCCATCTTACTACATGTTCTGTAAAGTTCTAATTCAGTTATTTCATGAACAGCATTTGTTTATGTTGACAGTCAGTCTCACACTACAGACCATCATGTGCACACGAATACACAAACCTACAGTAGCGATTATAAATTACTAAAAAGACTTCTTAGACAGGTGTTTTCACTGATCAGTATTTTCTCCTGTCTTTGCAGAGAAAGCTTCTTGCTATCTACCTCCACCATGATGAAAGCGTACTAACCAATGTGTTCTGCTCACAAATGCTTTGTGCCGAATCTATTGTTTCATATCTGAGTCAGAACTTCATAACCTGGGCATGGGATATGACAAAAGAAGCAAACAGAGCAAGGTAATACAGTTTGAGTTGTGAGCTGAGCTGCTTTTCTTTCAAGGAACTTGCCATGTCTATGTAACAAATGTTTTGTTGCTTGGTGTCTATTTAATTAAAGAAAAATCCATTCTCTGTTCTCTAGTCTAAGTTAGCCTAGCTCCAATGAAGTCAGTGGAGCTATGCCAGTTTACACCAGCTGTGAATATGACTCTCTTTGTTCTCATTATAAGATCATTCACCGTTGTTGTTATATAGTTTGGGAAATTGTTTACTGTTTATTTCATTGCAGATATAGTTTATTTTCTTGCATCTTCCTTTGCAAGCAGTAGTGCTCTATAAACATATTTTTATGTTTTGTTTTGAGATGCCAAAATGGGTGAACCACACCAACTGTTTGACAGCGAGAGGTGATTCTGCTATTTAAGTACCTGAGTGCCCTGTCTGAACTATTTTTGTTACTGCAATTGGAAAAATTATTATCTTAAATAGACGATGTTTTAAAAATTAATTGTAAAACAAATTAAAAAGGGAACAAATCATATATTTGGTCTGAACAAAACAATTCTCATGTAGAAAATATTTTGTAGTGATCAAAAGTCACAATGAAAATATAACATTTATTAGTAAGTTAAATGGTGTCTTACAAAAATAATAATGTTAAGGAACTATTGTAGCCCATGTCAGCTAGGTAGATAAAAGCTTTAATTCTACCACAAACTGATTGATGAATTTCGCTTATACCATGGATTCTCTTGAACACATTCAGCAATCTATTCATACCTTAATATAAAAACAATTCCTTCCTGCAGATGTTGGGATGTGTTTATTTGGTCTGTTGATCATGATGTCTGTAAAAATGATGAAGGTTTTAAAGTCAGGCCTGTTTGAGTTTCTACATGGACTTCATTTCATCATGTTTGAAGTGTACATATGATTGTCACTTGCCGTGATGCTATTTTGGGTGTAAACAACGAGAAGTTCCTTAACATTATTATTTTGGGTGTGTTAATGCTGCAACAATGTGCTGTTTTGTGAACAAAAGAGGTTAAATTCATTCACTTAAGGGCAACTTCATTGTTCTTACCTAATTCAAATGATTATTGGACAATTAGAAATCATCCAGTTTTGTGTTCCTGTTGCCCTGTGGCTCAGTAATTGGATTTCTGAATATAGACGTTATCTATTCTTATTCCTCAAACATGCAAACTCTTGTTAGTGTTTCTTTGGGTGAAGAGTGTGAGAGGAAAAGCAGCAATATTCTTCTGCAGTAATTTTCTCTCTCAAAAAAAGCAAACCGTTTTGATCTGTTTCACAGGGTATATTAACTTAACCTTGAATATCTTCAGTGTTGCAAACACCCCCCCATCCTTTTAATTCCTTTTATTTGTTTTAATGACATCATTGTATTAATCACACTTAGTTAAAGATGATGAAAAAACCAATGCCAAACACAGATAAAAATGAAGCATCTAGGGTCTTTCATGAGGCCAAATACAGAGACTGGAGACCTGGTTAAATCTTTTGGTATTGCCATTCATTGGCAGTAAGAAGCCTCCTCCTTTTCTTTTATCCCCCAACTTGATGTAAAAGGAAACACTATTTCTAAACCATCTGTAGTGGCTAAGTTCGGTTGACTACCTGCTGTTATATTGTTCTGTTCTCCATTTAATTCACTAGTTTCTTTTATTTTACAATGACAAAAAATTGCAGTGTAGTTTCTTTTGAAAAACTGTGTTTGAGGGAGTTTTTATGACTGACAATCAACAGCCATGTAATTGCTTTGTTGTGTGTTACTAAAGAAGTCTATTAAGTAGCACAACTTTGATACACTAGTAATAAGAGATTGCAGGTTACAGAGACACCTGTGGTGACCAAAGCGACAGAAGCTGCTTGTTAGAAAGAGCCTGTACAGCTGTGTCCTATTAACTCCTTATGACACTTTTAAAACACAAAATAAAGGGCTTGTTTAAGGCTTTATAGCTATTCTCAATTAATCTAGTCATTGGTTGTGTAGGATGATAGGATTCTTAAGCCTTCGTTTTTTGCTTTCTGGTAACATTGTACAACAAAGAAATGGTCATATTACCAGTGAGTTTAAAAATGAGAGAGGGGTAAATAGGACACTTTTTAACACAAAATGGTATGATTCATTGTTTATGTCTAGTGTCACATTTTACTTTTTAGGTTATGAACATCTTGGGGCAGGAACTATGCCTCTTTCTCTGTTTGGAAAGTGCCCAGTATATGGTTGGCATTGGCCTAAATAAATCAATGCTCGTTAGCACCATTGTTTAACTAATAAACTTGGAGAACGATAAACAATATACAGAATGTTTCTCAATGAACAAGAGTGGACATTGATCTAATTTTATTGTGCATCTCTGCAATTCTACTTCAGGCAGAAGGGGAAAAAAGAATATGGACCTACTTCTCTTGTGCCAGTTTAATTCAGGAGTCATTCTATTGATGTTAGTGGAGCTGACTGAGTATAAAAGTAGTGTGATGCAGAGGAGAATCAGGTCCATTTATTTTATAAATTTTGATTGATGAAATGCAATTTTGTGGAACATCTCAAACCAGGAGTACTTACTACTGTGCAGTAAAAGGACAGCTTTCGCTGTGGTAATAGGGATGTTTAATCAGTTAACTGGTTAAGTGTTATGTTTAACCAGTTAACTGCGTAAATGGGGGCAGGTGGAGGGCTGCTCCAGCCTCAGTGGGCTGTGGCAGCCCTCAACCCACAGTGTGGCTACAGTGGGCTGGGTCCCCTGCTTTCAGCGTGGCAGGTTGCTCTGGCCAGGCCCAGCCCACCAGTTGACCATAACTAGTAAGCATCACCTGGTATGCATTACTCTGAGTAATGTAGCATAGAGCGTGTCTGTCTGCTAAGGATAATTTCTTTCTCCATTTAGATAAAAAAATGATTCAGCCTCTCCTGAGATTCTGTTATTTTCATGGTGTTTAACAATTGGGATCACTAGCATAGACTGGCAGTCCTGTAGAGAGTCCTGGTGGAGTAAACAGGGAGTCTGAAAGGGCATAAGGATCTGTGCTAGCAGGTTCCATTACAGGATGAAGGCCTAAGACGTAATCCAGTCACAATACAGCCAGTTGCCTGTGTTATGAGGACTGAGCATGTTACAAATGGTCACAGCTTCTCAAAATGTTTCATTCTAAGGCATAACAGCCTAGCATATTGTATTTAGCTCTATCAATGGGATAACTTCATGATCTAGTGACTTCTGGGGCTCAAGAAAACAGAGTGAGGACCTGCATGTGAGAGAGAGAACCATAAGTGTTCTCAGCTATTACAGATGGAATGTTGCCATGATCTTTGGTTAGCAACAATGACATTTCCAATTCAAAATATTTAAAAAATGCTCTGATACCTATAGAGTTATTTTTTAAAAAAAAAAGAATCCTAGGTCAGACCTCATAGTATGGAGGTCTATTCATCATCAGAAAATTGTCAGTAAAGGTTTAGGTTTAAAATATGATTTAAAACATGGGTGGGCAAGAGGCGGCTACCACCAAGCTGCCAGATCCAGCCTGCAGCCACCTCGCTGGCACCCTTACTACAGAGAAGCTGCAGCTGCTTTAAACATCAGGCTGCTAATTGTTATGCAGTCTGGACAGGGAGGAGAAAGCTTTGTGTTAAAAGCATTTCCGGAAAATCATGCCAGTGTAGACGTAGCCATACTGTCCAAAGCCAAGCCAGTTCACTTAATCCCATGCACCAATCATATGTCAGGCCCTAGAGTAGGTGATCTGTAGTGATGTCACTTCTTTACTGCACCAACATCCAGCTACTAGCAGAATCTACTAAGATGTTCACACTGAGAAACACTATAAAAGGCCAAACTGTGAATATGTCCTTGCCATCCTTGGAATTAGATGGTTTGGGGAGGGTCTGCCAACCAGGTGCAATTCAATAGGATGATCAGCAGAGAGGATGCAACCTTCCTGCATCATGGCATAGGACTAGGGATACTAAATGTCGGTCAGTGCACTGTATTCCAGATACCAGTGTGGGGTCCCAGTTGCATGTGCAGTGGAGCACATATCCATTTGAGAAGTAGCCTTTCTTTAATAGTAGCTGAACTTGGGCATTTTTCAGCCATTCTCAGTGTTTTCATTAAAGAAGTTTTTTGAGGTGTGTTTTTTGTACCTTGCTGGGAATGCTCATGTATTATTGTAGTAAAAGCTGGTGGTAGCCCTGGTATTTAGCTTCCCTAACACTCTCCATTATGAAGATCACCTTTCCTCCCCCCCTTTCTTTCTTTTAGAGAAGCCCTAACACCCTCCATTATTTGCAGACCTTTGAAATTCAGTAGAGGCAAAGCCCTGGGGGGATGACATGATTTGCCCTGTTAAATTCCATTCAGGTTTGGCTGAGTTATAAACTGTTAAAAAATGACCATTTCCCTTTGTCACTTGTGTTCCTTACGCCAATAAGTGACTATGAATATCCTGAAGAACTGGCACCATGCCACTGCCAAAACAGCAGTGACGTGCACTCCTCTAGGAACACCTGTCAGTGTCATTGTGGCAGTGATGGACAGAGAAAGTCCTGACCACACCACAGGGACCTAGTGCCTGGCAACACCAGCCCGCCCCCCACTCTGGTGGCACCACAAGGAACAGGGATTCTTCAAATTGCCAGATGGGTGTGAGACACACACACAGGCCTGAGTACTCCCAACGACTCCTGAATTTAGCATATGGCATCACCAGACCATACACTGCCCTTCTGGAATAACAGCCTTCTCTAGCTGCTGTCTGATATTGTTATTCCTGTAGATAAAACACAACAAGTCTGTGCTGCTGTACTGAAAGTTTAGGGTTCCAACTCTCCTTATGACATATGTTGAGGGTACTGTTAAAATTATATCTGATAACATTTGTTTTAACTTTTTCCTTTAAAAAAAAAAACACCCTCGCGATATAAAAATCTAAATTAAAAGACCATTATTTAGATTGCAAAGTCAGGCACTCACAAATTAGCAAATGCCAGATTCCATAGATGATCTTACTTGTGCCCAGTGTATGTTTTCATTATGATGAGGTGTTTAATTATGTGATTACAAAATACTTTATCTACAGGACCTCTGTTTCCTGCAGTGCACAGGATAGACACAGAGGGGACAGAGTAAATCTGGCATTTCTCAGCTATCAGATGCTTGACTTTGCAACCTAAATAACATTGTTTGTATGTAGTGTGTGTGTGTGTGTGTGTGTGTGTGTGTGTGTGTGTGGGGCATGAATGAACACAGTAATGTATATGCACGTAAGCACATACACATACTATATAAAAAAAATTCTTAATGCATGCACAAAAACCTAAAACAAGCAACTAGAGTGTCTTGTTAGCTTCTTAGCTTTTGAACCCCAAGCACTTGGGTGCAGTATTTCAAGACAATGCCAACTCTCCTCAGTTGTGCTGACAGGTGCTTGTTAGTCTTAATGTTCAAATGATAGTTTTTCACTTTGATGAATCTTAGGAAAGAGTTAATTGACTAAAGCACTTCTCAACAAAGATTGTCCTCACCTGCAATTTCCATCATCAAGTAATTAGCCATATTCACAATTGTTGACCCTTAGTACTAATCTACTGAATGATGCATGCCTGGGTGAAGAACAGTTGACCATAATATTCTAACACTCCTGTCCATATTTGATCCTCCAGCAAATGTACTGCAGGTGTAGGGCCTATGTGTTCTGGATTCAATGAGCGTTAATTTCTGACTGCTTCCCAGGGAGTGAGTGTAAATTCTGCATAGGTGGCTTGCAAACCAGATGGACTTATTCTTCGGGCATTAAGATTTTCAGTGCACACTCAAGCTTTTTATACAATTTTGTCAAACCTACTCATTCTCTTTGCAACATTTTGTTTAATATCCTTTAAAGGAATACAGTGCTACACACTAGAATCAGCCAGGTCAAGAGTCTAATTAATGTTTTTAAAATAAAGGTTCCCAAACACCAGGCAAGTTTGTCATTTTCTCTATGGTTTGTTTTGAGGAGGAGGAGGAGGAAAGAAGGTGAGGAGGGAACCCTCCTGTTCCATGATTAAATCCCACCCGCTCATTTTCTCCTTTTCTACTTTGCTTTTGATTTTAGTGGCGGTCTTAACAGAATGTCAAGATCAATTTGCAGCATGGTTTAACTCAAGGTTTGCATTCTGCCAGCAGCAATTGTCCCTACAAACAATACCGTGTGTTCTTGTAACTTCAGAAGCTTTTAGAAGGATCATGGCAAGGGCAGCATCTAATGACTTTATTAGTGTAGGGTTTCAAAATGGGCTCAGTAATTGTTCACATCTCTTTGTCATCTAGTCATAATTACTGCATAGTATTGTTCAGGGTTGTGCTTGTGAATAGTTTCCTAATAGCACCGAGATGGAAAAAAAAAAGGAAAAGGATAAAAGGTGATTGTCTCTTTAGATTGTGAATAACCCAGCCTGTATATAGATGATGGTTAAACAGTTTATAATACTTCAGACTCCCATCAGAAAAGGTAAAATATCCTTATTTTAAAATGCATATTCTTTGAGATGATTTCCAGTTGCTTGTTTAAAAATATTTGTTAAACAGGCTAAAAATCCTAAAACCAGAATGTATTTTGTTTTTGATTGCTAGACTCCATCTTATATCTGGGCACATGAGTGGGGAGGGAGGAAATTATCTCCATTGATCTGATTAATACAAATATTTTTTCAGTCAATGTGTGTCCCTCGCTATTCTCTGGGCATCTACTATATAAATTAACATGTAACTTTGGTGCATCAAGTATCCACACCTCAAAATCAGATCTGTAAAAAAAATAAATTCACATCCACTGGCCTTTCAAACCTCTTCACACACAAACCTCTGTGAATAGATAGTAGTTGACTGAAGGTAGACAAATTTGAGCTCAGCTGGACCAGTGAGCCATGTGAGATCCAGAGCTGGGAATGCTGAGCTTTCAGTCCTGGACATAGATAAGTACTATCAGTCAGAACTGTCTTCCACTATTGACGTGGAGCACTGGAAAGTTGGTCTATTAGTTAAGACAATACACAGTATAAAACCACATAGGACTTTAAAGAACAAAACCAACACCTACAACTGAACCCCACATGTGTTGGAAATGTGGGTAGTTGTGATGTGCTCCATATGAAAAACACACTTACGAAAGCAGGTAAATGCATTTTACGCTACAGTAGCTGGAATTGGAAGTGGACTTCAGACTTGTGCTGTGAATTGTCGCAATCCAGTGTGAAATGACAAAGTCATGAGTAACTGGTGAAGGCCACATCTGGAAGGAAAAGTCACAGTACTTCATTATGTCTAAACTTAGACTATGAGTTCTTTGCGGTAGGGACTTTGTCCTTTTTCTGTTTAAGCGCCTACTACTTTTTAGGTAGTTGTAAAGATGATGACCTCTTCAGCGCACGCAGATGGCTAAAACAATCTTAGCCACTGTTCCTACCTGGACATCCAAGAAGATCTGAGGATCCAATGTGACTAACAATTTGAAAATAATTTTTTTTTTAACAAAAAATGATGTATCCCTTACATTGAGGAATCTGAGCTAACCAGCTTTAGTTCTGGAGGTTTCTCGTAATCCAACTAGCCTCATGTCTCTCTTAACGTGTTCATGTCTTAGCCAGCTATCTCTTATCCAACTCTATCTCAGCCAGAGGTGACCATATCTACCAAGTGTAATGAACAGATGTGGGTTATAAGCCTATCAGTGACATTGCAGCCTATGCACTTTCATGATCAGTTCTCATAGCTTCTCACCTTTGCTAAAGAAGGAGCATGAGAACATAGAATTTTGTGGTCCCACGTGTGTGTGGCCGGGGGGGGGGG
>JANRFK010004893.1:52863965-52874526 GCA_030068395.1 Apalone spinifera
AAGTGTGCTGCTGGACTCATCTTTATACCCATAGGGGCCCGTATCCTCTTTCTTCTCTAAGACGCCAAATTGTACTAGTCCGTTTTGTGGCACCAGTTCTTACAAGGGAGTTTTAAATAATTTACACTTGTAAGAGAGAGAGCTAAATTAGGAGTACAGGACATTCTTTGCTGGGCGGAAGATTCCTCCCCCCCGGATGAGTGTGTGTTCGTATCAATATAGGTTTCAGTCAAGGGCACTCCTCTGCAGCCTCTTGGTCAGCAATTAGCTCGATCACCCTCATATCTCTGCTTATAGTCATCCAGAGTCTCAGTGAACTCGCATGTCTGAGCCTCCTGTTCAAGGCTGTCAAAGACCATACTGTTTTACTGCTCTGTGTGCCCTGTGTAACATCCATTTTTGCTTGCCTGGAGCACAGGGGGGGGTTCCTGTCTGGCTACAACACAATCTTAACCTTAAAAGTACTTGTGATTCTCCTTTCACAATCCTGTTAAAACCTCTTACCTAATTTTTCAAGTCCAACACCATATAAGTTCTTTGTGGGCACAGCGTCTTTGGGATCACGGCTCGTAACATGGCAGAACAGTATTGCCATCTCCATTAATGCAATAATCTTGCTTTGGGCCATCAAAAATTGTGAACTAGATTTAAAAATCGTGAGCTATTAAAATCAATACATTTTGGAGTCTTATTTTTGCCTCTGAGCCATTACCAGGGCCAGACATTTTTTAAAATAAAAGTTGATTTTCTCATAATCACAAGATGTAGAAGGTGAAGATTTAAAAAGAGACATCAAATACTGCCTAATTCATGATAAAATTGCAAGAAATGCCTACTGAAAATTACACTATTTTTTTGTGATTTGCCTTGTGGCATCAGCTGTTCTTGAGGTGATTTTATTCAAATAGTCAACTATTTCCTGTGGCCTTTTATTCTCTTGTATAGGGAATATAATCCTATTTTACACTGAGACCCATACACATAAAATATTTCAGAGAACTGGAACACCTTGTTAGTATTATTTGGAAGGGAGTACATACGTGTTCTGCACCATCAGCAGCCCCTCAAAGGCCATGCCTTTATTTTTCCTAAGCAAAGATATTTCACTGCTGGTTGATTTTAATTTATGGGCATGATAGGTCTAATAATCCAATCCCTTTCCAGATGACTTCAGACAGAAGATTTGAGATAAGAAATTTTATAAATCTCCTTCAGTTTTTGGTTTTGCATTTGTTTTTACTAAACTGTGGTCAGGGCCTATATGTTTATTTCCCAGCTGTATTAAGTGCTGATTTAGTTACACAAAGTTCCCAGGAGAAGTGGAGAATATGCTACTGCTTTAACACTAAATTCTTTTTGATGCAATTTATTTTTGTAATTTTTTTGCAAGAGTGTTTGTTTTTTCTTTTTTCCCCTGTAGAATTTTTTCCCCAAAGAATCTTGGCCTTTCTCTTACTTCTCCACCCCATTGCATAGCATCTCCCCCACGTGCATGCTAAATATGTTTGTAATTAAAAAATAAAGGAACTAGTAGGGTGCTATTTACCCTCCCTTTCTGCCAGTAGTTCTCCATTTCCACTTTTGGTTAGAGATCACAGTAATCCAGTTTGTTGTGGAAAACAAGTCTTCCGGTAGTGACATCTGGTTCTTTGATGAGCACCACAGGTATTTGTAATGTCACTTCTGTTGGCAGCTTTGGCAATCCACTGGAAGAACTGGCACACTTTTATCTAGATGAGAATGAGAAAATAGTGAGTGAGTGAGTGAGTGAGTGAGTGAGTGAGAGAGAATAAAAGACTTGTTTTCTCCATGCCAGTATTAATTCTCTCAGAAGTATGAAAGTAGTCCTGATCACTGCTTGGTAGCATGGTATGCTTAATGAGTTTGTTGTGTGATATTTTGATGAAAGAATATAGCCTGTGTACACACAATCCACTTTATAATCATTACATTGCTTTGCAGAACTGAATGAGAAAAGGACGAGAATGTTATATTTATATGTGTATTGTGTGTGTATGTTGGTTTAACAGTGTAAAAGACCTATTAAGTCATGCAATCTAACTCCCTACTAGTTGTGTTTATCTTATGTCTTTCTATGGTTTTGTCCAGTAAAATTGTACGTTCTGTGCAGTAAGGCTTACACAACTTCTTAAGAGACGGTTCAACAGTCTTAGTACAAATCACCGCCTGGGAGTTTTCCTTGCTATACATCTTCAATTTTTCATTCTCTTAGTTTAATTTCATTACTTCTAGCTATGCCCTGGGACTGAAATTTTGGCTTTGCTGAAGTCATTTTGCCATGGAGTATTGCCATTGACTTCAGTGGATCCAGGACTTCATCTCAAGTGTTCATGCTTAAAAACTCCTCTCCTTACTTGAGTGTGTGTCTGTGTAGGTGGTCATAAGGTTCCTTTTTATTGTTGCTTAACTAAACTGGGTGTCTTTAGCTTGTTAATTATTTCTAATAAATCAATCCCTTGAAAACTTGTATTGCTGTAACCGAGCTTCTTTCAGATAGTGAATTTCATTTTGGTAATATGGTACTCAGAAGTCAGAGCAATATTCCAGATTGTCAGCATTCTGAAAAGGTGCAGTTTGGGTAGCATAGGACTTCACTTGACCTGTAATATAAAGGGTAGCTACTCTGTGACACCTATGCATTCTAGTAGCATGAAAAGAATATATCTGGGAGTATGCGTGCTGTTTTATATTCTCCTAACTTGAACAGATTTTCTATCACCCATAATGGTTCTGGATTGCAAAAAACTGAAACCTGGATAACAAAGAAGGCAATAGAATTTCAGGCTAGAAACATGTTTTATGGCTTTCAAATGTTTTAATAGCCACGCCCTGCTTGTTGTTACCAAACTAAAGGATGTCTTTTCTCCGTGTTCAGATTATGTTGTAGCAGAAGTTGACTTGATTTTTTTCACACTTTGGGCACTTTCAACACCAAATCAACTTTTTTCAATACTGGACATTTTCAATTTTCAGCCCAATTTCTGAGCCATTTTATTAGCCAGAAGTAAACTGATTTAAAACTTGTGATTTGAATCTGTTTTGGATTTTGATATCAAATGATTCAAAGCACATGACATTTTAATGCAGTTTGTCTCTTCAAATAGATTTGCCTTCTAATGCATGTGACAACAGGACTTTGCTCATCAGTTAAAGCATACATTTCAGAGCAGTTGTTACCTAAAATATTATCATAAGGCATAAGAAAACACACGATTTAAGTTGCCTTTCATGAACATAATTAAGAATTAATAAGCCTGTACCAGTGGCTAGTCCTCAGATTTTCCACTGTTTTGCCTTTTGTGACCTGTGTTATTAAAAGTCCATTATTTTTACAGACTTTATTAAATTGGATCTTATTAAAGCATTCTATATTTGCATTTGGTCTTTCATAATTCATTATTATTATGACATTTACTTTTTACCATCAGATCTGAAAACATATCATAAGCTACCCTTTTCTCTTGAAAGAAATGCTAATTTCAAACAGTCCTCTAATGGAAGAGAAAAGCTTTATCAGTTTTTTCATTTATTCAAGATCGTGTTAAGAATACTAATGCTAGACTTCTGTATGCTAATATCTGAGCGCTTTTTTGGTAAAAGCATAGAATTATTGTTTTTAGTTCATACTGCTAAGTGTGAAACTGAAAGAGCTACTACTCTGAAGGAAAATACAATTCTAAAGTACAGCTTTTCAATTTTTGTCCTATTAAAACATTTTAATATTTTCATTGTTAAATTATTATTATTCCCACAATAACAATAATGTTATACTTTTTTCATAGTTTAAGTAATGTCCTTTATTTGTTTGTTTTAAAAAAATCTGTCATCTTTGAAAATTTGGTTTGTCCGGTTTTTTTTAGTTTTGTATTATGTATAGAACAGTTTGGTAGATACTGTGGAAATATGGGATTCTTCATCAAAAGTAAGTCACTGCCAGTTAAAGATCATTGTAATGCCTCACATCTGGAGTCTGTCATCTTTGAAAATGTGCTTTTTGTGATAAATTTTGTGGGGTAAGGAACTCCACAGTTGAGCACAGCAACCCAGGTTTTAAGCAGTATATAGCTCTGAATTAAACTGTCAAATTTTATTATTTCTTTAAGAAAGAGATTTGTATTAGCTGAATTATTTTCTAAAAATCCCACCATAATTTAAAGAAACTCTACAATGTAAACTTATACTGTTTTTCTATACTTTTTAGGTTTCTGACAATGTGCACTAGACACTTTGGGAGTGTTGTAGCCCAAACAATTCGAACTCAGAAGATGGATCAGTTTCCACTTTTCCTTATTATTATGGGAAAACGATCATCTAATGAGGTGTTGAATGTAATACAAGGTATAATTGTTTTTATGTTGGGAAATTATTTCGTATATGGGCATTGAACCTGTCAGACCTATTTGTTATCATCTCTAAGACTTGGTCATGAGATTTTTAAAATTTTTATTATTAACCTGTAACAGAAGAAAAACAACATTATAGAAAAATAAATAGCCCCAATATATAAATATGCTATGTTAAGTAATACTAAAGAATCAAGTTGTCGTACGTGTAATAAAATCATGGTTTAATATTTTTTTAATAGAGACTTACATTAGTACTAATAAGCTGTCTGGGTCAGGTTTTCTAAAATAGGAGCTAAATATAGGCTCCTAAATCCATATGTAGAAGCGATCTTATTTTTTGTAGGTGCAGAACACTAAGCAGTGGTTAACCCCATTGTTTATTGTGAACTAGTTTTGGTCCCAAAGATGGTGCCCTTAGACTGCAGTTCTTCAATAACTCTGCAAATTAAAATGCCTCAGAGGAAGAATTCTTCCATCCATTTTCAAAAAGTCTGAGAGAGGCAGTCGTGTTAGTCTGTAACTTTAAAAACAATGAGAGGTGTCACAGGACTACTTGTTGTTCCTCCCATCTGTTTTGCTTTACCCTTCAGTTTGCCTTTATGACATTCTGTGCTCATTGGCTTTGTTCCTTGTGCCTAGCTCCATTCATTCTAGTTCCCTTGCATTTTTCTTGGAGGGTCTCAGCCTCAATTTCCCTCCCAAGAGAAGGAAAAGCTGTTTTCTGTTGCAATCATTGGGGCGGGGGAGGCGACGGGGCTTCTCTCATTGCCCTTTCCTTCTGTAGAGTGGACAGATGTAGAGGAATCCCCGTGTTCTTCCATCAGCTGGCCAGAAGAGTTACTTTTTATTTATGCATGTACTTTCCCTTTTAATGCATCTGAACAGGATACTTCCAGATCTAAGTTTTCCACCATTGTTCATGGTTAAGTATTTTTGTTCTTTGCTAAATCTGCTTATTCCATACAAATAATTAAATAAATATATTATTTACTCTGGTTTGTTGGCTACACTTCAGCCAGGTACTTAAACCATATGAGTGACTTTAAGCATGTGAGTTATCCCACTGAAGTCAATGATGCTTGTTTACTTAGAGTTAGTTAGAAAAGCTCCTTTTCAGAAATGATGAAGGCACTTGATAGCCTAAGTTTTAATGACTTTCAGTAAGCCGTATGCTCCTAAATACCTAAATCAGTTTTTGGACAATGAGAATTCAGTTCCTAAGTGTCTGAGGCGTTCTTGACAATTCTGATTCAAGTCACCAGTTCTAGCTCATGTTGTCAGTAACTAAAATGTATTCTCATCTGAAGGGTGTGTAGTTGCCCATGTTAGATTACTTTAAATTCTATGCCTAGTCCTAATGGACAAGTGGCCTCATACCTAAATAACCCTCACAGGTGGCACTAGTTGGCACTCTGCTTAGCAGTTCCAGGTGAGAAACCAAAGACTGAGTCATGGTAGGAGATTGAACTGATCTCTCTAACCTACTGAAGAAAGTTGACACATATTGGTAGGACAGCATAGGGAACTATCCGCTACCAGGGCCTGTGCTGGATTTGTTTTGTGAATAGATGTAGGACTTCTGTATCCAACGCTATTCAATCTGGAATAGGTATGCTCTAAGAGAAATAAAACTTGTCATAACTGAAAAGAAAACTGACTTTGAGTTTAATGTTGAATTGAATCATTCATGTGTGATCACAATATTCTTCTTCCTCTTTTAACTTTATTTATTTTTTACCCTAGCCACCAAAAGAATAATGTCCTATTCCATGTGAACCTCACTAAGAAAATTAGTCTGCTTAGCTAAAAAAGCTTAAAAAAAAAGTCAGTGATTCTCACACATCATTCTTTTCTCTGAGATAAGTGATGAAAATTAGCAATAAATCAAGTTAGAAATGCCACTGCTGAGTACAAAAACAAAGACTCTAATTTGTATCACTTAATATCTCAGCTACATTTGCACTTGTTAGGATTTGCTGTTGGAACATTTTAAAACTTTTAAACAAAAACAAAAAAAAAGCAAACTAAAATATTCTGAGATATTAGCATTTTCTAATCGGCCAGTTCTCAAACACTAGCTATTCCTTATGGATTAATTCTAGAATGACTTTCCACTTTTTAATAACTTTTATAATATGAAGTTCGGCTATCTTCCTTTGTTGCTAGGTAACACAACAGTAGATGAGCTAATGATGAGACTGATGGCTGCAATGGAGATCTTCAGTGCCCAGCAGCAAGAAGACATAAAGGATGAGGTGAGAGTTGACAGTTACTGCAGACTTCAAATGGATTTTGAGGATGATGGGGAATATAAAGATAAACAAAAGTCTTTTTATGAAAGTAAAAAGTAAAGCTTGTGTTTTAATCCACATCTTCCATCAGTGAGGGAAAAATAGTAACTCTCCTATATGTATTAGTTGCTTCCTTCAAAAGAGGAGCACAATTTATGTGTTGGTTTTATTAATCACTTTCAAGGTCCTGGTTTTCGTTCTCTGAATATTGGCTATGAGTAATAGTTTACATTTCCAATCCTTATTATAGTAGGTTAATACGATCGTACCAGGAAATGACAACTACAAACACTCCCCAGGCCTATCTTTAAAATCACAGATGGAAAACAAAACTTGTTTGACTTTTTTTTTAAATGCTTATATGTGGAAGGAGTAAAGTACTCGGCTTGAAAGGAAGCCTGAGAGCAAACAGACTCGTGAAGTGCCATTGAATCACCATTTGAAACAAAGTAATGTGTAAGTGATGATATGAAGTTTTCAGAAACAGTGTTTCAATTACATAGAAGTAGACACAAGCCAGGTATACAGTAGAGATGTTTATCTGTTACTCTATAAATTGAGAGTGACATTTTGAAGGAATGAAGTACTTAGTTAGGAATTTGTAATAATAGGTGTGTTGCCATTCAAGATTATTGTTATCCTTATGTATAGACATTGATTGACAATAATTCACTAAACACATTCTTCACATTTAAGTCTTGTGGCTCATTAGTACCAGATTTACTGATTATCTTGTATAATCATGTGAATGCACACTATCTGCATGTATATTTCCCAGTTCATTTTTTTCCTTCATTTGTGTTCCCCATAACTCATTGGTAAAGAAATTAACTTTAATTCCTTTAATACTAAACACAAATTTTAATATGAGGGCTACAAGACAAATCCAAGGCACAGTATAATTGAATTTTTGATTGCATTTTAACAGCAAATTGTCTGGCTTTTATTTATTTATTTTAAGTGCTAAATGAGAAGATAAAATTCAGGTAACAAGTGCAAGTACTAAGGAAGATTCTAAGATTTGAAATCTGTGTTGTACTGTCCAGTATGGAAAATATAGATTTTTGCATTAGTAAAGCATGAAAGTATAAAGTCTGCTGCTATTGATATTGTAAACACGTGCAACAAATTTAAAAACTAAGATGAGAATCATGTCATGTGCTTCTGATTAAAATCAGATGAATGATTTTTGATGGGTGGTTCTAGAAGCTCGTTTCGTTGGTTTTTTTTAATTTAACAAAGATTCTGTACTACCATGTTTACTGAGTGATGGGGAGTCATCACTGCACCATTGGATGCAGGGAAATCCTCCTTTTGCTTAAATCTTAGTAGTAGTATCTTAAAAAGTCTAGATTTGTGGCAGTATAAGAACGTGAAATATCACTCATTTTTAGATCTACTGGTGAGAATAACCGCATACTATAACACTGTTATTTTTAGAACAAGAATAGGCTACCTACTAAACTGCAAATTCACTAATACTCTTTGGAAAGTAACATTAAGGTTCAGAGAGCAATAAAACCAACAAAAGTTATTTAAAATTGTAACAGGATCCCTAACATACCTCAACATGTCCTTGTATTAATCTGTGTAAGACATCTAACAGCTTTCTTGGGGCTGGGAATCATTGGCCGATAGCACAATATCAAGGCACAGCCAAGGGAACTCATGCTGTAATGGCTGTTCTGCTTTAAGAGCATCAGATGAAAGGCTCTAAGTATGAAAATATAAATTTGATTATGGCAGCTTTTAGCATGGAATTTCTTTAATCTTTATTGGGTCAAGTATTTCATCACCCAGGTTTTCTAAAACTCTGACTCCCATTCATTCCATTAATAGCTCAGCTGGTTGGTAGAGTGGCGGACTGCAGCTGAAGCTCAGCAAGTGATCCTGACGTGGTTCAACTCTGGCTCGAAAGAGCTTCTTTTCTTTGGATATTAGGAAAAACTTCCTAACTATCTGGGTGGTTAAACGCTGGAATAAATTACCTACGGAGGTTCTGGAATCTTCAACACTGGAGATATGAGAGCAGGTTGGATAGACATCTATCAGGGATGATCTAGATGGTGCTTGGTCCTGCCATGAGTACAGGGGACTGGATTCGATGACCTCTCGAGGTGTCTTCCAGTTCTAGTGTTCTTTGATTCTGTGATTAACCTGACCGAAAATGAGCCTTCTGACAGGCTCCATACCATCTCCAATTCAGGTGCATAATTATACTTTCTCATTTATTTAAGTGGGAATCCATGCACCAAATCCAGCTCACCTTAGTCATGACTACTCACATAACTAAGGTGAGCAGGGTTTGCTTTTAGATATGTAAATACTGTTCGTCTGGTTGCTACTACTGCATATAAACATTTATGAAAATTACCAACTGTTTGTGCCTGTTGCTAATTGAAATTTCTTACTCATTTCAAAATTTATTATGTTTTTCTCTCATAGCTAATAGCAGTCAGATCTCTGTTGGGACTAATTTTCTGGAGCTATATATTTAAGCTGTTTTTTACTAGGAGACTCAGGTAGCAATACCTGTAGTTAAAGTTGGAAACCATCTTTTCATTTATAAAATTCTGTTTTCACTTGTTTATAACTTTATCAAAATTACATAATTGAGGCTAAAATTTTCAATGGGAGATGCCTGCCTCACGCTGAACTTTTTTGAAATGTTTCAGCTAAAATGATCGTTCCTTCTGAGAATGAGGTTAGGGTAAAATACGTGTATTTTCTCTTCATTAAAGGAATTCTTTCCGTCATTTTTTGAAGTGCTCTAGAATCTCCATGCTTTGGATCAGAGAACTTTGAAATTTGGGTGTGCATGGCAGGGAGGGGGGCAGGGATCATCCTGGTGTCAAGGATGTGTCTTTGGATGTCCCTGTGAACATTTGTCCAAGTTATAACTGTCTGAAGTTATAACATGCTCAGTGGAAGGTTTTAGCTAGAATCTCTGGAGAGTCCATCTGCTCTGAGCATGCCTCATCCTCTCTCAACTCCTGTGTGATGGCTTGACTGCAAATGCACCATCCACACCAAGCAACTAAGCATTTTCCACCTCATTGCTTGGGGACTGAGCAGGACTTTCTCAGCAATTGCTTTTCCTGGCTGCCAGGGATTACTGGCCTAGTAACTGAGCTCTGGAGGGCTGATTTGCATGCACTCTGAATGCTCACCCTGTGATGCCCAGACAGTAAGGAGGAAACCTGGCTCAACTACAGAGGAATGAGAGTCTGAAGAGAGAGAGTGAGAGTGGATAATACAATAGGAACTTGGTAGGAGTTAGAAGCAGGAGCTGGAAGAGAGAGGGGGAAAAGGACAGGAGCAGAGATGGACAGAAGATAGGGGAGAAATGTAAGAACAAGTAAGGGAGAAAAAGTCAGGAGCCATGGAGAAGTGGGAAGATAGCAGCAGAGGTGAGAGGGGAATAGGGAAAATGGGCAAAAGCCAAGGATGGGTAGGAGTCTGTAATGAAGGAGAGAAGTGCAGAGGAGATTAATAGGATGGAGTGGGGATGGGCAGGATCAAAGGGAATAGCAGCAGGTAGGGAGAGGATAAGGAAGACGGACAGGGGTAGAAAACCTCAACCTAGAGTCCAGAGTCTGACATTGCTTTGCTATCAAACAAATAGGTGCAGAACCCACTAAGTACTTGTCTTCATCTTGTGGATTTGATCTTAGGAATTTGATTCTCCCTAAATACTGTATGTAGAACTTCAGTTTTGTCCCTAGCAATTCTGAATGTGCAAGATCTGCTACCATCTGTTGCTCTAAAAGCAAAATTTTGTCCGGGTCTACCCTGGGAAGTGTTTTTCTCCTATTTCCCCCGTTTCTTCAGTACTGTAAGCATGCTGACATATCTGCACCAGAGGGAATGTGATACAGTCTGCCGGGGGGGGGGGGGGGGGGG
>JANRFK010004893.1:52874536-52904254 GCA_030068395.1 Apalone spinifera
AGATTAGTGAAAATATTTGATAAACTTTGGAGGCAAATTTACAAATGTTATAAATTCTGTGTACACAGAGTTATTTAAATATAACTTAGATGTATTTGTTGTAAAATAAACATAAAAGGGTAATCTCCAATGGCCTTTGAAGTAGAAAGTAAAATTAAAACAGTGTTATGTAAGGTATTATTCCAAAATGGGAGTATTTAATAAGTAGTATGCACATTATCTACTTAATAGAAGGTGTTGGCATGAGGGGAAAAAAATGTCTTTTTGTGGTTTGTTACATAACATGTAACTTTATTATAAATCTTGACCTTGACAACTCATTATGTTCAAACCTCAGTGCGTTTTTTCTTATGTGTTGAAGTCCTTAATGTAGTTGTATGTAATTTCTTTACAAATATAACAGTAGCAAACAGGATATAGATTCCGGTTTCTGTTACTGTTGTTTTAATAGCAACAGTAAGTCATCATAAAACCACACGGGGAAAAAACAAACGTTCCTTTGTGTTTGAAAAGTCAGCAGTATATCTTTATTGTAAATAAAGACCTAAAAGAAATTTTTACTGAGAGAGAACTGGATACACTTCCTGTAATTAACAAAAATTTACTAATGAGCAACAAAAGCAGCTGAACTTTGCTTTTGTGATGGATTTAGAACTTGTATGCACAGAAAAGCTTCAAGACACCTCATAATTCATGTTAGCATAGAACATGCTGCATCCCCCTCTAGTGGTTGTTCCACCACAGGATAACTGCCTGGTACTTCTGTTAGCTAATGAAGTTCCTTCTTTAGCTCAAATGGGAGAGGTGCATGCAGTGTTGCTGAAAGGATCTATTCAAACACCAATTTATGATCACCTCCGCACTCGCATGTTATTGGTTGGTATGGAACGTGGGCTAGTCAGCTCACAGCACAGGCCTCTACTAGCTGAGTAAAGGAGCAAGTCTGCTAGTTGGTAACAGTAATGTAGTTAGCAAAACGTTGTGCTTTAGTGTCAATGTTTGAGGATACTGTACTGGTTTTGCTTCACTGGATTTTTATAAGAGCAATTTGGATGCATTCTTTCAATGTGAAGTGCAAACATCTCACCATTTAAGCACCTATTTTGGATTTCACTTCTGGGTTTATTTGATTTTGATTGGTAAAACTTTTGCTTTGGAGATGCATAAGAATTGCCTTACAGGAAAGTAAAATGTATTTCATTTATTGGGATAGGTAGTCATGGTGATTGGATTTCCTTGTCACAGGACAGAGGGGCGCACACCATATATTTTGATAGGTGTAGCTGGGTTGGACCTCGCCCAGGAAAGGTTCTGTTCAGCCACCCTATCTTCTTTCTTTGCTCCCTCTCCAGGCAGCCAAGTCTGCCTTCCCTGGTTTCTCTCTTCCGTCACTCCCAGGTACTCAGTCAAGTACCATCGCTTCTCTCCCTTCCCAGCTAACTCAGCACTCTACCTGTGCTTGGTTTGAAAAGATTTTGGGGACCATTTCCCTTTGGACCCCAGTGCATCTGTGCCACTGTTACCATGTTGACTATCTGTCATACTGTCCTGTCTAGCACAGCATGAATATGCCAACTTCATCTCTTTTGATTCTGAATTAGCCATGCTACCATACAATGGGTTTATAAAGCATAATCAGTGGTACTGAGTGCACGTTAGCATGGCAGATTTGTAAAGAAGAGGCCAATAGAAGGAGATGGCAGTTTCGATCCCAGCACAACCAAGGAAGGAAAGAAGATGGTTGGCTTAACTAAAAGGAATGGTTGGACTGTCGTCAATATAGCCAGTTCTAGAGAGCCATTGACCAGCTCTATGGAGCAGGCAGATGTGAGATTACCTCAATGGATGGATGTAGATATAAGCACACACAGTATGAAGGGTTTTCTTTTTCTTTCCCCCTCTTTCACTACTACTTCTCTTTTTGGGCCTGGCAAAGTAAAATGAGGTACTTATGTATCTGGTAGACAGGGATGATGGGTCACAATGACCCTAGTGAAACAAGGAGTTGCACATGGCAATTCTCGGCACAAAAGAAAGCCACTGTGTCCCCAGAAAAGATTCAGCTGTGCTTGTTCCCACCCACCCTTCTTTGATGGTGATTTCACCAAAAGAAGCTTTAAATACCACTGTTTGTCCTACTTATGTCCCTTCCCCTGGCCCGCACTACACACTTCTGGGGGTGCACTGTCATCTTTGGGCCCATCACAACTTTCCATGGAGGGTTTTCTGCTCTTGGGGGGCCTCGAACTAAAGACTGGCAGAAGCTGGCATTGTGTAGGCCAACAAGTGAATAGGCCTTCTGGGGCTGCATGGCAACTCTCAGTCTTCAAAGTGCTGATCTGAGAAAAGCAAGAAAAAGTAATAATTTAATGTGTCTTTTGTGTTTGGGTTGTGTACGGTGCTAAAAAAATGTCTACAGATTCTTTGTTTACATTTGTTGGCTCTTAATTTTACTGTTGACTGATCATTTCAGCATTGCACGATAGTCCACAAGGGCCTGAATTAGTCACATCTGAAACTAATGTGAAGGGATCCATGATTAAATACTGGCATTACAATGCAACACACCTGTTCTGAGCCTATCCTATGCATTTTTCCTTTCTTGCCTGAGGAGGAGTCTTCTCAGTGGATTACAGTAACACTTTTTGACAAGCTTATACTGGGGTGGAGTTCCCGTATAATGACAGGGCTAATGTGATGATATCTCAGTAATGCCTTTTTTTTTTAATTTTTGCTGTCAAAAATTATTACTATAAAAACATTCACTGTTACACACCTGGTCCAGCTTCTCTGCATGTTATTTAAGTAACAGTAGGGCTAACATAGTGTTTATTTTTCTGGTTATGCAACATTAATATTCTTGCTTTTGAATTAGACTTCCAGGTATATAGATTTTACCTACAATTGCTTGAAAAAGCACTTTTTTACAAATCCAAATTAAAACTCCCCATTCACTTTAAATTACTCTCAAATGATACTTCACGTTTACTTGCAAAAAAGATAGCTATTGAGTGATTTACCACAGTTTTTTCCATTTAAAAAGACATTACAGCTGCCACTAAGATTTACCAAACCGTGGAATTGCAAAGTCAAAGGCATTCATTTTGACCACAGGTCACACTTGTTTTCTCTCGTTATTGCTGCGCTCTGAGGGGGAAATAGCAGGTTTGTTTTCTATGTAATTGTTGGATGGAGATTTAAATAATATACAAAAATAAGCCACAAATACACCTTAATTTCACTGCAGAAACTATTTATAGAAATGTGCTTTTATCTCTGTTCAGCCAGAAACTCTGTCTTTAAAACAATGTATCATTTGACCTAGAATAATATGTGCCATTTTCATAACTCTGTACTCAGTCTCCCTACTCAACATTACTACTCAAAGGGGGGGGGGGGGGGGAATCCTGAATTGTAAAGTTTTCTGCATTAACTACAAACCCTTGAATTGTCAGTACATACTCTCCCATCCTGCCAACCAGGTTGTAAGCTCCTGATTTTTAGGACATTTAGGCATTGTGGCATTCTGCATTACAATTTTTAACTGACTTAGGAGCATGAATTTCATTTTCAAAGGGGATTAGACACTTAGTAAAATCCCAGTGGCAGTGGGATTTAGAATCCCAAGAGCTTCAGTCCCTTTTGAAAATAAGACTTATGTTCTTAAACCTGTTGAGTATTGCGTTGCTGAGTGCAGCAACACCTGAATAAATATTTTTAAAAAAACCTAGAGCCAAATGTCCAGTAAGAGTGGCTCTTGAGGATCCTTAATTTGCATTGTGTGTTTACTTACTAATGCACAAAACTCAGCAATTTGATGTGGGTCTTGAAATTTGTGGTGTGAATACTTCCTTCCCTATTCAATTGTTTAGGCCTGTCTCCCCACCTTTGCTCCCTACATGACTGTCATTGCCAATGACTTATTTGATTCTGATATCTTCACTACGCTAAAATCTGCCACCTCTGTCTTCAGCAAACTCTTCCTTGATGCTGCCACTATAGTAACTACGTTAGCATATGTAACTGTCCTGGTTCAACACAGAGCTTAAGATAGGAGCCTTTTGTCATCTCGCCAATCGCTTTGTACCTAACCGGATTCAGTTTTAACATTCTAAATAAAACAACCTGACTGGGGCCAGTGTGGGGTTTTCCTTCCCCAGTGTAATGCCCAAACCCTAAGTTGTGCTAAGTGATTTCTCCCCTTAAAAAAAACAAAAAACAAAAAAAAAAAACCAAGTACAGCAGCTCTGATATTTGAAAAGTCCATTAAAACAAATGATCAACACTAAATGGCTGTTTTGTCCTCGGTACCATTTATAGTGCAAGCATGTCTTCTCATTTATGATAGGAGTATCATAACCATAGGCATCAACAAGCAAAATTCAATTTTGCATGCACTTTTATATTGTATGTGTTCCGTACCATATGTATTTAAGTTATACAATGTACAAATCTGTCATCTTCAGTGAATCAAACAAATGCCTTCATTGCACTGGTTTCTTTAGACAACATGGGTGTTTTTCTTGAATACTCCCACAAATAGCCTCAAGCATTTGTAGTTTTTAACTTCAGGAGTGGTTCAGTGAAATGAAGAGTTTATTTCAAATAAACTTTAGCATTTGTAAATGCCACTTTCTGGCTTACCTTTCCAGAGGCAGCTTTACAGATTCTGCTGCCCTGTGCAAACATGCAAATCTCTCACTCATAGTCCTCTACTCAAGTTTTGCTATCCTTAAGGTTTGGCTCTGATTACTTCTTCCTTCATGATAGAACTAACCCTGATGGGTAGTCCATTAAGTAAAGTATGGCACAACTCACTCAGGTTCTATCTACACTGCAGGCTGAAGTTGAGTTAAGCTACGCAACTTCAGCTCCGTTAATTGTGAAGCTGAAGTGGAAGTAGCTTAACTCAGCTTTTGGTGCCATCTACACCACAGGAAGTCGAAGGAAGAACACTTCCTTCTACTTCCCTTACTCCTCGTGAAATGAGGGTTACAGGAGTTGGAGTAGGAAGCCAATTATTTTGAAATAACGGGCTTACTGTGTAGAGGTGCACTCTGTTATTTCAAAGTAACATGAGTTATTTCAAAATAACACTGCAGTGTAGCAGTGCCCTAAGGCAGGGGTTCTCAAACTTTGTGATATCACGACCCCCCTCTAAGTTGCTCGCAACCCCCTGGGGGACTGGGACCCACAGTTTGAGAAACGTGGCCCTAAGGTAATTACCACACAAAACCACAATGTAGAGTTAAACCCTGACCTTCTAAATAACAGGTCACAGGAATGCCAAAGTCAGATGGAAAACTTCACAGCATTAAGGCCAGCTGATTTTGCCACCCCCTATCCTATCAAAATGGCAAAGTTTGCCATCCTATGTAATTGGCAGGACCATAAGGATTGCTATGCTAGATCAAACCAGTAATCCACGTAGTTCTGTCTCTGACAATGGCAGCCAACAGATGCTTCAGAGGAGGGTGCCAGAAACACTGCATTGGACTGTTACAGAATAATTCTCAAAGGAAAAGTTTCTTCCTGATTCTACCTTCCACTTTGTAGTTGGCTTGTGCCCAGAAGCCTCTCTTCTAAATGTATTTATTATTTTTATCCCGTCTAGAGTAATTTGGGGTGTTCTCATCCATCCAATGTCTAATTGTTTTTCTGATTCCTGCTGATTGGTCTGCCTCTGAAATCTTATAGCAGTGAGTTCCATAGATTGTGTATGGGAGAGTGGGGATCCTTTTAAAATTTGTTGCCTTCACATTTTTTTAATGTCCCCTTGCTCTTGTGTTATGAAAAAGAGTAAACTGAAACATACTAATTTCTCTAGAATCTTCATTAATTCAGTATAATTCTATCATGTTTCTTATTTATCTCCTCTTTAAAATGAACTGTCCTGTTTTTGTTTGTTTATTTGTTTTGATTTCTGTACATAGGAAAGTCTTCCCAGACTTCTGATTTTCACCTGTGAATGAACTGCCTCTACTTCTGTTAATTCCTTTCTGGAGGTAGGGTGACCAGAAGTGAAAGCATCATTCCATGTGGGACGGTGCCTAGGATGTAAAGAGTGGCATTACACTATTTTCAGTATTCCTGATAAGCCCTAACACTTGTTTTGCCTTTTGGACCAACATGGCACACTGGGCAGATATTTTCACAGTGGCGCTCAGGTTTTTTCCTTGGTTCATTGAAAAACAGGTATAGACCTCCAGTCCTGCCAATGATCCAGTACCCGTAACGGTGGCTCTTGAGGCATCCCTGGACAGCTGGGGCAATCGTGTGGAGTCAACTCTCTCCAGTCTGCTGCTGCTTCCCAGATCCACATTCACCATGGCAGATTGACTCTTTTACATTTGAGTGCCTCCAGCTCTTTCCCATTAGGGGTGGGGAACTGGCAGAATGGAGCAAGGAGCCCGCTTCCATGGAGGTGACAGGCGTCTTTCTTTTCAGCTGCTCCATATCCCTTCAGTTTGTCTCACTGGAAGTGTGTTCCTACCTCTTTCCACCCCTTACCTTCACAACCCCTTCTCTTCTAGCCTAACCCTCCATGCTTCTGCCCCTGCTATTCTTCCTCTTGCTGTCACCCACTTCCTTCCTCCGCCCTCCATGTCCCCCTTCTTTTTTTTCTCATCCTATCCTCTTTCTCCTCAGAATATGTTTTTTAAAAGAATAGAGTACTAACCACGCCTCACCGATCACTTGGCTTGTAGGTTATATCACACACACACACCTACCCCTTCCCTTTTGGCCTGTTCAGATTGTAAATTCATCAAGGTAAGAATGGAGGCTTCCATTGACTTCAACAAAAAGTGAAGTCACATGAGCTCATTCAAAAGTAGAATTTACCTGTAAAAAGTTACTTGTACAAACAGAGTGTGTTTGTTTAGTTCGTTTCATTCAGTTTTTTTGTATGTAAATCCATCCTCTTTTACCTGGATTTTCCTTTGCTGCATACAAAATGAAGTGTCTGCTCTATCTTGTGTAAGAACAGTAGAAAAACCTCAATCCAAATGAATGAGAGACTATTTTATTAATACTGTGTTGCATTCCTTTCTGCAACACACTGGGGCTTTCTTTGTATTGCAGAAGTTTTGTATAGGATAAGAGAATATATTTCTCTTGAGATATGTTCACAGAATAATCTTGGGGAAATAATACTGTTCAGTTCTCATGAAAGAAAGGTAACAATGTAAAAACTCAGTTAACTTTTACTTGAGTTTAAAAGTAAGACAGATACTTTAAACTACTTTTTATTTAGTATTTACTTATTTTTTATTTTATTTACTTAAAAGAAGACAAGCTAATATTATGCCAGCCATGTCTGAAGCTTTATCAAAAGCTGCAATCTCACAGTTCCTTCAGTATTTTAAAAATACTTCCTTCCATTCAAGCTGCCAATTAAAAGTCTTGTTATAGCATCATTCTGATACCAAATGAATAGTATAATGATTTTTTGACTTTGAATGAGGTAATACAGGCCATCCTCACCATAAGTCCAAGATATGTTCCAAAAAACGTATAGTGAAACAACTTAAAGTGGGGAATTTTTTTCCCATGGCTGACTTCCATTTGCGCAATTTTTTTTGTGCGACTTAAGAGCAGGGAATGCGAAGACTTACAACGTGTCAGTTCCTACAAGCATCAACAACTAGTGCAGAACGGATGTATACCAGGGCAACTTATAGCAGCGACACCCTGTATTTTAGTGACAACTGAACAATGAGAAGTTGCAGCAGCGGTACTTTATATTCTAATAGTTAGCTTTGTGAATCGTACTGTAATTTCCTTCCAATCTACTTGTGTATCATCAAAGAGCTCTTCCACACTTACTATTTTATTTTCAGTGGGAAGGTTTGCTTTTCACAATTTTGTAGCATGTCAGATACTGCTGCTTTTCCTTGCTTTAATTTATTTATATTTATATTTATATTTATATTTATATATATATATATATATATATATAATATCTCTGCTTACATAGCATGTATGTATTATATTAATGGTAACAGCACCTGTGATGATGTGATGTTTTTTGGCATGAATAAGATCATGTTTAAGATCTTGTTCACATATTATGCTTTTTTGCACCAATGCAAGATAAGCTGTCAGTATTCTAGTTTTGCCAGCAGCCTTAAGGGAACAATATTATTAGTCTGCTGACAAGGAGATGAAATGTCATTTACTTTCCATTGACTTGTGCAGCACTTAGCAAGTTTATCTAGTGTATCTAGAATGTATTTAGTTGCGATGCAAACTGGAATCTTGCTTCCATAATAAAATAAATTTTAAACTTTACAAATATAATATTAAAGCAAAGTGTTTGAAAAATATAATCGTTGCTGCTTGTGGAAATTCATGATCCACCATTAATAGGGAACAGTACAAAGCTTTTCTTAAAAATTCAAATGGATGGGAAAAAGTAAATAGTTCCTAAGTGAATCACTGAATAATATTAGTGTGTGGTTTTCAGTTTTGCTAGCTAAAATAATTTTATTTTCAGCTTTACAAGTGGTAAAGTATGGTCATTAAAATAATTGCACACGAATTTATAGCCAACTTTCTGCACATCTCCATTTGATTTCAGCAAGCATTGAGTACCTGTAATTGTGACCAGAATTTGGTCATTAGCCAAAATTTTTAAATGCTGTACACTTTGAGCAAATTAACTTTTTTTTTTTTAAATTGTAGGTCTCAAAAACTCCAGCAGTTCTGAATTGAAATAACAAAATCAATGTATTCATACTTTGAATTTCAAACTTCCAAATTTTTCAACATTTGTTTTTTAAAATTGATGCTTTTTTCCCTCCTCATAATTTTCAATCTGCAAAAAGCCATTTGGATATGATTGCATGCTTAATTAGTCCCAAATACAGATCTGTTGGGCAGACCTAACCTAGAATCCCCCATCCCACAGGTGAAAGAGACATATTCCCATGGATACACAGCTTGAAGGCAGAAGAGACCCAGAATTCCTTTTCACCTTTCTGCTAACTGGTGTTAATACTTTTGTGCAATTCATAACATTGTTATTATTGGCCAAGGCCTCCTCCACCTACTGTAGGAAGCAGGCTAGCAGATTACTCCACTCCACCCTACACACACACTTTTATTTATTTAAAAAAAAAAAAAGGCTGCATGTGGCATCTTTTGGAAGAGATACAACTAAAATCCAGGTCTCTATTATGAAAAAGCTAAGTCTCATACACTTTACCTCACTGCTTTTGATTGAGCAATGATTGAGCCAAATATATATGTTTCGTCGTGCAAGTCAGGATATGGACATTTGCCTAGAAAATTAATAGATAAAACTTGACTCTCTTTCACTCTTATTAATATCAACCTCGTGTTCTGTTGAAATTATTTGATATTGCAAGCAATAATAGAAGGATATTATGACTTTTCCCTTTATAAAACAACTGTTTTTACTAGGAATTCATTTGTGTGTATTCGTTTACACAATTAACCAATAAACCTGGGCTTATCGGTTAATCCCAACAATTACATGCACCTCCCCCCTTGCTTCCTCTGACATAGAGGCAGCAAGGTGGGAGCTGGCTTAAAAGCTGCCCCCTGTGCATGCCAGCATCTATGGAGCCCTCTGCCCCTCCCCACTACTTCCCACAGAGGCAGCAACGTGGGGGGCAGGTGGGAGCTACCTGTGCCCTCCCCACCCCTGTGCTGCTGCCTCTAATAGAGAGGGAGCAGCGTGCAGGGTGAGGGAGGCAAGCGGGAGCTGGTACACGCGGGATGTGGCTTTCAAGGCAGCTTCCTGTGTGTACCAACTCCCACAGAGCCCCCTGCTGCCCACGCTGCTGCCTCTGGTAGCTAGCTCCCCATGACCATCATCTCCCTCCTGCTCCCTCTGCATGTAAATGTGTAACCACTGAAAAAATTGCCAAACCTGCGAATCCTCAATCAGAGGCAACATGGGGGGAGGGGTGTCATCTCCTCTCCTCACAGTTTCTACCTTTTATTTGGCCTTGCTCTCTGAAATGCTGATGTGGCAGGGTGGAGAAGTGGTGTGTCTCTTTGGCTAGCTGCTGCTTGCTTGCAGAGTTTGATGGAGGGGGAGAATACTCTTCAGTGACGCTGCAGTTTTTTACTGAGCCACACCCCCAGCTCAGAGAGGCTAGATGAGCCAGGGTGCAGATGGCACTCCCTCCCCAAATCCCATTTTGGGCTGAAATACAGTTTATTTTAACAGAACCCCTGAAATCTGCTTGCGGCCCTTCAGGGGGCCTAGACATCTGATTGGGAACCGGAGAACTGTAGGATAGCACAAATGTATAGATAGAAACATTGTATTTGATTGCATCGCTTTCCTAGCTAAAAGGTCTAGATGCTAGTGCTAGCTAGTCTACCTAGGAATTTAAGTTTAAGATCCAAGTCTGAACAGTAAAACTAGATCTCTGCTGTGTAATTTTTACCTCCTAGATTTAGGTTTAGCTGTGGGATGTCTCATTTTTCTATCTGGATCAGCCAGTCATGCATAATAAATCTTCACATTCCTTACATCTTTTTTATAACCCATCCTCCATGAAGAAGTTCACTGCCAAGAATAGGAGGAAATAAACAATAAGGAAAATGCTTGTAACTCATTATCTAGTCTTAGAAAAGAACCTACAGTGTCAATCTTTTGGGAAGTTCTTCCTTCTTATATATAAGACATGATTTAAATCAAAGAGTACTGTGCTGCATTTGACATTTTGAAGAATTATTCAGTATTCTGTAAAATAAGTAATTGTTTGCTGTAAGTAAATAGATTTTTATCTTCAGCATAAATTGTTTGTGAACTTTGTTTCCTGTTGGCTTTTTCTTTGGCAGTTTTAAAATGCAAAATAAGAATCAATGCAGTATTTGCAGAACTTCGGTATTTGTGGTCAGAGTTTTAGTGGACAGTCTTTTACAAACTTGAAACCTGCTTTAGCTAACTTTTTGACTTGGATTAAATAATCTGATGGAATTACGGTTATGTTCTGGCCTCTTATTCTTCAGAGAAAAGAAAAAAGCAGAAGTTTGCACCTGACCTTTAGTTTTCCCCAAGGTAACACTGGACTTTGGAGTGACCTTTGAAATTCAGTTAGTTTGATGTACCAAGTTGCAAAAATTGAAAGTTAAAAAGGTTCTCTCTGAAGCAAATGTTAGGGAGGTTTTCAAAATGCCTCTGCTCCTCCAGGCTGTCTATGGTTTATCTTCTCTGTCAGCTAGTCTATGATGATTCTGTTTCTCACAGGCCAAAGGTGTGTTTTGCTCTCCATCATAACCCATCTTCAAGAAGAGTAGGGATTAGTTTACCTCTCTAATCATTCTTTTACTGTCTCATTAGGTGGATCATCCTCTCCTCTCCCCCTTTCCATGGGTTTTCCTCTAGACTTTGTCTTTAGTACCCCCTCCACTTCTCCCTTTACACCTTCTCACTAGGTGCTCATATCAACACACATGGTTTTAACAACCATCTTTATGCTGATGATGTACCAATCTACCTTTCTGCTGATGAGCTATTTTCTTTCATTCAGTCTAGTTTCTTGGCCTGTCTTTCTGACATCGCTTTGTGCATATCCTGTCATTATCTTCAACTCAACATGGCCAGAACTGAGCTCTTGACCTTTTCCCTCAAGTTTTCCCCTTGTTTCCCCTTTCCCGTATTGCCATGGACATTTCCATGAAGTTTACAGGAACCGAGACTTGACGTGTTCTGAGAGATTGTGGAAGAGAGTTTTGGCTCTGTGGATAAAGAGCCAAGGCCGGATTTTAAAGACATCGTGTAAGAAAATGCAGCAAGATTTCACAATGGCCTGAATACGTGGGTCCGTTGAAGGGGTCAAATCAAAGATGATCCCCAGGGTTTGCAGGCCTGAGTGACTGGGAGAACAATGGTGGTGTGCACAGTGATGGAGGAAGGAAGGAGAGGGGAGGGCTTCTTTTCCTGATGCTTTCCTCCACATCTCTATTTCCATTTGAAGGAATTACAATCCATGTCTCCATGTAACTATCCATCCATGGGCCAGTTCTGCAGCAGGTTCATTTCCAGCTCGTCCCCCTCCTGTCTGTGCCATTAGATCGAGAGCCCTGCAGGGCAGGGAAAGGCTCTTTGCTGTGTTTGAACGGGGTCACGCACAATGGGGGTTTGGCAATACCATTATGGTAATATTTAAAAATAATGAGCTTGCAGTGGAATGTGTTGAAGGCAAAAGGATTTTTTACCTGAAGGCCCTTCTCTTGTAGGTTAAAACAGTGGAACTAGCCAGCACCTGATGCCAACTTCATTGGACAGAGAGCTGCAAATCCAGCCTCTGAAATTAGAAAATTTCATTTCCTGGGGACATCTTTCCCATACTTACCATTTATCTAAACACAGATAATTATACCTGTATACGGGCCCATTTGAACACTGCATACAGGCAGATTATATTTGTGTGCTCTCTCTCTCTCTCTCTCTCTCTCTTACTCACACTCACACACACACGCATTCATATCCTAAAGTTGTTCTTCCATCACTTTTGCAGGCCTCTGTTGCAAACAGAAGCAGAAGTAATACAACCAATTGCTATTAAAACATTTGGTCTAACAATTTCCAGTGACTATAAAAGAAACATATTAATTATTTGCTGGATTCTTTTTATTTTAGGATGAACGCGAGGCCAGGGAGAATGTGAAGAGAGAACAGGACGAAGCTTACCGCATTTCACTAGAAGCTGATAGAGCAAAGGTGTGTCCCTAGCGAAGAATATCCTAGACGGCATTGGGAAGTAATTTCATGAAACTGACCCAAGTGTGGAGGACTGCACCACTTCAGCCCCATGTAGAGCTCTGCTTCTCTGCACACCAAGGAAAACCTCTCCTTACCAGCCACATAGGCCAAGATACAAAGCCACACTGCGGGCAAGCCAAGAGAGAGGCCACCGATTTGTATGTACATGTATCCACTGGCCCCAGCGGCCCACACAACTGACATGTAGGGCCTGTGATTGCAGTTCCTGCCAAAAGACTAGACTAGCAGCCTTGGGGCAGTGAGGCAGGCCTGCCCTGGGTTTGGGGAGGATCACTTTGCTATCAGTTCTGCACTCCTCCCTCCTGGAGTATGGGTATTCAGAGTGAGTTTCCCCTTGTGTGACAACTTCTTCCTGGATAGTTGCTTCTGCTCAGCACAAGTAGTTTAAGTAGCCAGAATTTGCTCATGAAGTGCATGTTGTGTGTGTTGCACTGATGTGTATGTAAGCAGTGTTTAGATTACTGTTCTCATTAGTATGCTTATATGTGGACTATTGAGGGCTGGGAAGCTCATGTGGCTTTATCGTATGGCACGTGCACATATTGGCCAAAAGGCTTGATCAGAGTAACAACACTCCCTTTGGCAATATGACTGGGCTCCACTGCGGGATTCATTTAATATGTGGAATGCTCTCTGTCAAGGGGCCTCTTTCCTGCCCTTGCAGAGAGATGAGTTGATCTAAGAGGCCTTTTTCGTCTGTAATCACTGGATCTATGTACAAATATCTATTTTGAATGAGAACCTGTGTAATCATTTGCAAATTTTGTATTATTCTGTTGTTCTTTATGTTCCTATTCTTACCACAGAATTGAGGGGTTTGTGTTTTTGTCCCATCTGCAAGCGGGGGAGGGGAGGAGCATGCACCCACAAAAAAGCAAATGGGAAGGATACCACTTTCTTGTGACATGCCTCCCTTTTTAGCATCCATCTTTTAGAAACTCCTCCTAGTCTGAGGCTGTATTAACTTGCACTGTTTCCAGCTGTGACAGTTGCACTTGGCCCCTTGTCTCTGGCAGGTCCATACAAACTTACCCTAGTAAAAAAGAAACATTTGAGGAGTTTTTTTTCCTTCATGTAGGTAGTGTAGTTTGCCACACACGGCTCCCTAGGCTGTCCTGCTTTGCTATCGTTCGTATATAAATGTGATTATGGTTTCTTTCTCTTTAATAGAGGGAAGCACAAGAGAGAGAACAAGCGGAGCAATTTCGTTTGGAACAGATTCGAAAAGAACAGGAGGAAGAACGTGAGGTGGGACATGTTGCTTTTGGGGGCAACTTTTAGTGTTTGTGGTGGTGGGATACTTAGGTGCCTTCACTCAGAGCTGACTAAGGTTTTTGTGTGGACATGGCATATTTTTAATCTAATGTTGATAACTTTTTATAGATCATTGTGTTCTATTGGATAAAGCATGGTTTATGACTTTTCCACTAATTGTTTATTATCTTTTGCTCTTCCCCTATCTTTGGGCAAGTCTGAAGTGCTGTCTGCCTCAGTTTCCTTGTTTGTTAAATGGATGACCTATTTTCCTACCTCACAAGGGTCTCATGGGATCTAATGCCTCATATTTGATAAAGTGGGGGTTTGTGTGCATTCAGGTCTATTAGCACTTTGATCGCTGTACTAAACAATCCTCACACCACTTGTGGAAGGGAAGTTAATATTCTTGTCCTCATTTACACAGAATATTGAATCTGAGAAGTTAGGTGATTCGACTATAGAATCATAAGAGTGTAAGACTGGTAGGGACCTCAATAGCACATTTAGTCCAGTCCCCTGCACTCAAGGCAGAATTAAGCAATAACTAGACCATCCCTAGCAGGTGTTAATCTGTTCTTAAAAAGCTCTACAATCTCCCTAAGCAAATTGCTCCAGTGCCTAACCATCCTCCCAGGAAGTTTTTCCTGGTGTCCAATTTAAACCTTCCTTGCTGCAGTTAAAGCCAGAGAAGGTGTCAGCATTAGAGCTCTGATGAGAATGCATGAGTGTCTCATGCTTAGTCCTTCTGTGATAGGCTGGGCCATGCTACTGAGTTAGACTAAGACAGTCCATTGGTTGACTGGCAGGACCAGTTCAACTGTGTGTAACTGGGAGGGAGTTTATGGTAGTTTTGTCTCTAATCCCTACAGACCAAATGACATCATTCTATAGCCACAAACTGGGCTGGAGTAACCCCGTTTTAGAGGGATCTCTGGCAGCTGGTTTCATGGATCCAAGATCCAACTATGAGCAGCTGCAAGAAAGACTGATTAATCTGTGAGCTTTAGGAAAAAACCACGACAGTCTCTTAGCCCTAATGTTCAGTTTACATTGATTCATATCATAAATATTTTATACGCATATATTTAATTATTTTATATGGAAAAGAACATACTTTTAAAATTATGAAACATGAGATTAGCATTAACATTTTGACCCCCTTAAACTGGGGTTTCTGCATCTGAAACCCCAGACATTGTCTTTGCAGATACCATTTAAAAAAAACACACAGTATCTCAGTTGCTTCTCATTTTATGGATTGATCTCTTTAATTTTGTTTTCAATATCTTGGAGCCTCGTCAGCATTATGAACAAACAGGTTGCATAATTATATTCGGGGAATTAAGCGGTTTTTAAATTTTAAGATTAAAAACTAATCCAAAGCCCTCAAAAATTCCAGTTACTTTCTTTGTACTATAATATAATTTTTAAATGGCTAATCAGATTGATACAAAAACTTTTTTTAAAGAAAAGAAACCTTTAGTCTCTGAGACCTTAAATGTCAAAGTTTGTCCCCTCAAAACCCAGGTAACAATGAAAATTTAAAACCATGTTATAATACTGATGAAAACTCTTCATTGTGATTAAATATACTGGTTGCCAGGATCACTAATAAAGTTAAATATCAGAAGAATTAGGTGTAAAAAGAGTAAAGCAAGATGAGTGAGTGAGTTTAAATCTTCAGCATACTTCTCAAAGTTCACTGCTAATGAGACACATACATGTTTTAAGATATATACATGTATTATGCCTCAGAGCCACAGTTGTGTTCACAAATCCACATCAATGAAGTACAGGCACTAGTTCTTGCTGAACCAATAGCTAATCAATTGTTATACCCATTCAGGTGCAAGAGCCACAAAAATCCTAACTCTGTCAGAGACATTGATGCATACTTGAGCACAGACCCAAACTGGCCTGTCTCCTGGAAAAATTTTGTTAATTTGTAAGATCTGAGCCATCAATCCAGGTGTGTTCCGTTCCCTTAGTCTGAGTGGATAGAAGTAGTAAATGCCTCGATAGCTGTCATCACCATATTCCTTTGACAGGTGTCCCTACCTCCATTTCCGGTCTGCCGCCATGTTGAAACATGGCGACTAAGATGTCAGCTTTTCAGGGCTAGTGTGAGGGCCTGGTGGTTAAGGGGTGAGTAAGGAGCAAGGGTCTGAAGGTAAAAGAGGAAAGGTGGAGAAAGGGGCATGAAAAATTGAATAAAACGAAATGAATTAAATGAAAGAGAATGGAATAGAAGGCTTTTAGAGATGGCCAGAGCAACAGCGGGGGTGCCTAGGGAGCTACAGTCCAAGGTAGAGGACCTTCCTTTTGATAAGCAGAAGCTTTTCGCAACCAACATGGATGAGGTCCTGCACAGCAGCAAGGATTCGCTAACCAACTCCGAACGCTCAGCATCTATACGCTGCCATATCAACAGAAGCGATATACCCCATACAACAGGAGCAGAGACAGTTACTACAACCGCCCGCAGCAGAAGCTCTAAGTATAACTGGCCCAGCCAGTGACCCCCGAGGAAGCGCCCACCTCACTCACATTCCTTTGGCTCCCAAATGGCTAAATAGCAGATTTGAACCTTTGGTCGAGGGTCTGCCCAACCTCTCCATCCATCAAGTGCCAACAAGCCAGCGCCATCTTTTCACCCACAGGCAGCATCCCTTTTTCCATCATTGGGACACCATAACATCAGACCAGTGGGTGCTAGAAATTATCTGTACAGGATATTTCATCCCCTTTACTTCACTTCCCCCACCCTTTTCCCTACCCCATACCTCTTCAGGGACTCCTCCAATGAGATTCCTCTCAGAGAAGAAATCAATCATCTCCTTCATCTAGGAGCAATAGAGAGGATTCCCAACCCATATCAGGGAAAGGGATTTTATTCCAAATATTTCCTGACCCAGAAGCGCACAAGGGGCTGGAGGACATATACTGGATCTCTGCAAACCAAACAAATTCCTATGAAAGCAGCGATTCAAGATGGTCATGTTGGGTAAAGACTACTTTCAGTAGAGTCCTACCCTTCAGCCTATCCTCTGCCCCCCAGGTCTTTTCAAAGGTCCTTGAGGTAGCGAGAGTCTACCTTCAACAGCAGGGGGGTCGTGATTTTTTTCCCTACCTAGACAACTGCCTCATAAAGGGCCAGTCTCACACAGAAGCAGCCAGTATGGTCTTGAGGACCAGACACCTGTTCAGTTGTCTAGGTCTCCTTATAAACAAACAGAAATCAACTCAGTATCCCACTCAGGGGATAGAGTTCATTGAGCTCATCTCAACTCATTCTCTGCCCAAGCTTATCTCCCACACCACTGTTTCACTACACCACGAGATCTTGTAGCCATACTATCCATGAGTCCTTCCACTATGGTACTCACCTGTCTGCAGCTGTTGGGCCATATGGCCACCACCACTTACATCGTTCAGTATGCATGCCTTCATTTCCACGCCCTGCAACACTGGGTAGCATTGGTTTACAAGCTGTCTTGTTATCCGCTGCACAAGCAAATTATCATCCCCAAGAAGGTGCTGTACTCTCTCAAATGGTGGACATTACCCCACAATCTTTTAGCAGGGATTCCCTTCCACCAACCCGAACCAACAGTACAGATCACAACAGCTGCTCCCTGCTAGGCAAGGAGCTCGCACCTGCACTAGCACACTGCGTAGGGCAGGTGGTTGCCACACAAAACCATGCTACATATCAACCTTCTCGAACTCAGAGCCATGAGAATCATGTGCAGATACTTTGCTCACACCATTACCAGTCGTGTCGTTCGCATACTCACGGACCGTATGACAACCATGTTTTATATCAGCAGGCAGGGTGGGACCCGTTCCCAATCCTTCTGTGCGGAAGTGATCTGCCTTTGGAACTGGTGCATCCGTCATGGGGTCGCACCCTGACAGCATTGTATTTACTTGGAATAAACAGTGTCAAAGCAGATTCTCTGAGTCACAACTTTTTCATCGATCACGAATGGGAATTGTATCCAACGGCGCTTGCCTCTGTCTTCCATCACTGGGGCTATCCATCAATAGACGCAGCCCATGGCAATGCCAAGTGCCCTTGCTTCTGTTCTCAGGTGGGACTGGGCGATGGATCACAGGGCGACGCCGTCCTAATCCGCTGGAAAGAACCTCTACACTACACCTTCCCACCCACTCCACTTATCCCCAGAATCCTGCACAAGATCCGATCTGACAAGGCTCGAGTCATCTTGAGAGCTCCATCTTGGTCCAGGCAGACCTGGTTCCCATACTTCCATCACATGTCCATCGAAAGGCCTCATCCGCTTCCACTCTATCACGATCTCTTCTCCCAGAATGGAGGCAAATTACTTCACCCCCAATTTGGACTCATACCCTTCATGCGTGGCTTCTGTCCGGTTCTACGGATCTGAAACAAGTGAGATCCATTCTCCTACACAGCAGGAAGCCATCCACCAGATCCACTTACCTACAGAAATGGAAACTGCTCTCCTCCTGGTGTCAACAAACACAAGGTGACCCTCACAACATAACGCCTCATTGGGTCCTTGACTATGTATACCATCTGAAGACCAGGGGTTTATCCATTTCCTCCGTCAAGGTGCATTTAGCAGCAATAACGGCCTTTCACAAGTAGGTAGACGAGACGGATCATTGGTCTTTGTACATCCCATAACCAGGAGATTCTTGAAAGGTGTCCAGAACCTCTACCCTCCGCACAGGACCCTGTGCCCTCCTGGGACTTGAACTTAGCTTTAGATTGCCTTATGAGACCCCATTTTGAGCCCATGGTGACATGTCCACTCCCATTCCTTCTAACGAAGGTGCTGTTCTTCACAGCCATTACCTCAGCAAGGAGGGTTAGCGAGATAGGAGCATTGATGGCTGGACCACCCTATATGGTCTTTACCAAGGACAGAGTAACCTTACAACTGCATCCAACATTTTTACCCAAAGTCAACATGTCATTTCGTGTCAATGAGCCCATAGTCTTACTAACATTCTTTCTGAAGCCTCAGGCATCCCTAGGGCATTTGCTGGGCTCTAGCCTTTTATATAGACAGGACTCAGGCCTTCCACAAGTCTCCACATCTTTTCATATATATTGCAGAACATTCGAAGGGTGCACCAATTTCAGCCCAACATATCTCTAAATGGATATCATGCACACTGTGATGCCATTCCCTCCACAATAAGCCATTGACCACCCCACCAAAGACACACTCCACCAGTGCTACTGCAATCTCTATGGCTTTCCTAACCAGTGTGGCCCTTAAAGACATTTATCGAGCCGTTACTTGGTCATCTGACCACACCTTTAGCGAGTGTCTTCCTAATAATAAGCAGTAATATATCTGCATCCCTGTGGAATGTGTTTGTTTGCTAAACTATGTATTTATATAACCCAACATACTTTCCCATCTTTTTTGTTCATTAATGAATGTTTTTATCTGACTCTCTTCTTTTTGCAGACATTAGAAATCTGGCATTATGTTTTTATTTAATTTTCCAGATGATTAAAGGCTATGAAACTGGTTTAAATTGAATCCTTTCCTTTCTTTTTCTTTTGTTGTTTTTTGTTTGTGTTTTCTGCCCTCAGCTGGCTTTTTAAATGTATATTTGGTGACATTTCAGTATTGTGTACTTTTCTGATATATGGAAAAATTGCATTATACAACTGCAAAAAAATGAAGTTGGTAACCAACACAATTTTTTATTCTCTAAAATAAACTTGAGGGGCAGATTGTGTCAGCGGTTCACCTGGCACACACATCCCTCAGACCAAGAGAAATGCATCCAAGAACCTGAAATATTTAAGTGCTTCTAGAAACTTTTAAACCATGTTATATTGTGAAGAGTTCATTTAGTCAGAACTAGAGATATGATAGTGTAGTCAATTAACTGGTTAACCTATAAGCTTTTGCTTATAGGTTAACTCTGTAGACTACATGCATTTTCTCTTCCCCACCCCACCAGCTACAATTTTTTAGCAGGCTGGCCAGCAGCCTTTCTCAGTCCTGGATTGCAGTGGGTCTGGGACCTACCCCCACTGTGGCTCTGCATTTAAAGTGTTATTAGGAGGTAGGTGGGCAGGCAGACCAGGCTCAGTTCCAGCTCACGCCGGGTACAGGAGCTCACACCCCACCCCTGGACAGGGGCTGCTGCCACCCCTGTAGCAGAAGCAGCAGCATGGGGTGACAGGCAGCCAGTCCACAAGGGGAGCTGGTTTTTAAATTGTCTACCCTTGTGCACCAACTCCTGTCTGGCACCCCACGCTGCTGCCTCTGTATCAGAGGCAGCAGCGCAAAGTGACAGGGGATTCCTTGGGAGTGGGACTAGAGTGCTGCCGGCCCCAACCCTGGGGACTATCAAATAGTTGAGTAAACGATAAGATATCATGAGGTTTACTTGACTATTCAATTAACCTATATTTAACATCCCTAGTCAGAACTACAGTATTAAGTGTTTTGCATGGGTTGCTCCATCTTTTCTCTATATTCTACTGTAGAATTTGCTATATTCTTAACTCCTGTTGTTACCACTGATCAAGAATGAGAGTTAAGATAAAAGACTATTAGAGGGAAACTAGAGATGTATTGCAGAAAATAGGAATGTGAGAATTCTGTTGTGAATAATTAACGGGTTGCAGTCTGTAAAGTTATTAGCAATTGAACTCACGTAAACCAGTATTGTAGCAGCAACAGCAGTAAGACTGTTGAGAAATTGCCTTGCTTATCTTCTAATTCATGTAATTAGTGTGTATTTTCTTTCTCTCCTTAAAAGTAATTGTGCACACATAGAAACAATAATTCCCTTCCGCTGCATTGTGCTTGCTACCCTACCTTTACTAATACAATGGCCTTTTGGAAACTGTTGTTTTTACATAAAAGCAGCAAAACCAGTTCACGATTCAACCTATACCTGGGCTTTCTTGTTTTAATACAAACTGCAATAATGAAAAGAATAAGATCTGTTTGCTTAGCCAAACAAAAGAGATTTTAACAATGCTGTTTACTAACACTCCCCATGTTCAAGTATACGGATTACCTATAGTCTGTTGTTCCGGAACGGTGTTTGCTTACATAAGGGGCTTTATGTTCAGTTCCATATATTTGAAATCTGGCTATTAATCTATTCACATATTGAACATCCTTTTTTATCAACAAAATTCAGCTTGCTTATTCAGATCCAAGAGTTGCTAATGTTACCCAGCTCATAATTGTTTTCTAACTTGGTTCACTAGTGTGACATATCCATTGTATAGTGTCATTTTATGTGGAAGCCTTGGAGACTGGTTACTTTGGGGAGCTAGGTATTCTTTGCACAAAGTAAAGAGCTTTAATGAGCTACTGTTGTTTATTTTTCTGTAATGTAATTGATTGAGTTCAGTAAATAATGTAGCATCTGTTATTATATTATGTGGGGAAATGTCAAAACAGAAAGATAGCAAGCAGGTGGTTGAGAAAGGAAAGAAAGAAAATGAAATAGAATCTATTTAATTATATTATTTAAAATGTAATCTTATAGCAGACGCAACAAATGAACTTGAGCCATAAGGATGTTAAAAAAATCTTGTGGATTCAGGGGAAGGAAGAGGTTCCTTAGTATCAAATAGTCCAGTATTATGCCTAGGAGTACAGTTTGAAAATAAAGAGTATTTATAAAAATAAAAAGAGTTAATGGCTTCAATTTGTACCCTTTAAGAAAGCAATTGAGCACTTGACAGTTATTCTCTCCATCAGAATTGTTGATATCTTTCTGTCAAACAATTAAATTACCCATTGCCATCATGTAATAAAATGTAGATTTAATTATGTGTTCTATAAGGAGGATTTATTTTAATTAATTGTCTGGTGGGCTGGTATTAAGAAATGCAAAAAAAAGTTTTTTTCATTGAGATATAAAGCACCATTAAAGTTCTGGAGCCATGGGACACCTCGTGGAGTTCTAGCATGAAAATGGAAAAGCTCCTGCCCCTAAGTAGTTAAAATTGAAACTAAATCATCTTTTTTTCTTTCCTCAGGCTATCAGGCTATCTCTAGAGCAGTCTTTGCCTCCAGAGCCAAAAAAAGAGAGCACTGAATCAGTCAGTAAACTGCGTATCCGAACACCCAGCGGAGAGTTCTTTGAGCGGCGTTTCCTGGCCAGCAGTAAGCTGCAGGTTGTCTTTGATTTTGTAGCTTCCAAGGGATTCCCTTGGGAAGAGTTCAAGCTGCTGGGCACCTTTCCAAGGAGAGATGTAAGTAAACATCCCTTTTGTGAATGTTGTAGTTGCTCATTGTATGTATCAAGACAGCATGTATGTCACAACATGAAAGATGAAGGTTGACTTGGTATGTTATCACGTGGTCAAGCTTGATGATGCAAAGCAAATCAGGAGCTAACATGGGAGTCCTAGGACATGTTGTTTAAAAAGCTGTATCAGAAAATCCAGACTTTCAGGCCATGTCTATGCTATAGATAAGATCGAAACAGCCACAGTCAATCTTCTGGGAGTTTGAATTAGCGGGTCTAGTGAAGATACGCTAATTCGAGGCCAGTAGTCCTGCTCCTACAAGGAGTAAGGGAACTCAAAGGGAGAGTGTGCTCCCATTGACTTCCCGCAGTGTGGTCAGCGCCGAAATTCAACTTAAGATACTTCGACTTAAGCTACGCAATTAATGTAGCTGAAGTTGCGTATCTTAATTTGAACTTATCCCCTATTGTAGTCCATGGGTCAGTGACATAGGGGCAAAAAACCTAATTTCTTAAGCAAAAAACATAAAGGATCAAAGACAGTGAGGACTGAACACACACCTCCAAAAACTGAATTTAACCCGAAAACTTTATTCCCTGTTTTAAAAGAAAGTAAAACCCCTCTTGCTTAGCATAACACTCCCAAAGTTCATTTGGTGAGCAGCATTTCATCTTCTCTCCTGGATATAAAGTTCTGTTCAGCTTGGTATTCTGCTCCTCCTGTCGATGGCCATTTTGCGTGACATAATGTGTGATAGGAGTAGGGAGTGTGTCAAACTTTACAGGAGTTATCAGGTACTTTACTACGCTTATTCCTAATAAATATTCATCTATCCCTTAATTAAGTCATGGAACCAAGTAAATAGCCATTTGTAATTCCTGCCTAAAATGTCTTCTCTTGGAGTGTATTAAAAAAAAGGACTTGTACACATCATATCTGGGGTGAGTGACAGTCATTATAGGCTGTACTAACTCCCTGATCTTCAAGTTTGCTATTTAATCAGTGGTTAAACCTGCTGGATGGACGCTGGTCACTAGAGCTTTTCTGAAACTAGATTTCTTTGAAAGTGTTCCTTTTCTGTTGCCTGCTGCATTATAACTCAGGCTTTGTTTATAGCATAGTTGTTATTACCAAAATAAAAGATAATAGGCCCAATCTTTGCCTCCAGCTGAGCTGTGATCAGTGCAAAATGTGAGGCTGGGAAGGAATCCAAAGATAGCAGCACCAATTAGTTACATCATCCACCCAAGGGTGAGGCTCAGCAGCATACCAGCTATGCACCCCATATGCTGCGATAGTGGGGAGTTCAGCTCTGTCCCTCAGGGATTGGCTATGCTGGGAAATCCTCAAGCAGCTGATTAAGCTGCTTTATGTCCTTCCTGCACCATGAGAGCTCAGTGTGTGGGACACTCTGCTACCTGCACTCTTGCTGCCTCTTCTGCAGAAAGTTCACTCAGGATAGGACTCGGCTCTAGTGTTTGCTGTGCTATTTTGTAACAACCATCTGTTGCTTCAGGATTAGTATCTAGTTTGTACAAATCATCTTAAATTACAACCCGCCCAAAAAGCTGTAGAAATATTTGTACTTCACAAGCATAGTCTCTTGAGGGCAGGGTTGATTTATGAGGATTGTGACATACCTACAAATCCCATTCACAGTTATCTGGAGGCTTATGTGAGCCACGTCTTAAAGGCAGAAAAACTGATTTCTAATCAGAGAACCTATCAGAAGAGACAGCTAAGAGATGTTAAAAATACATAGATGCACTTTTATTTTGACAGCTTCAGAGGGGGAGCCGAGTTAGTCTGTACAGGATAAACTTAAAAAACAATGAATAGTCTGGTAGCACTTTAAAGACTAACAAAACATGTAGACGGTATCATGAGCTTTCGTGGGCACAGCCCACTTCTTCAGATGAAGATGGCATTTATAACTGCTGGGGAGGAGAAGCAGATTTGAAGTGGGAAGTGAGGAAATGCCTTCTAGTCCCATAATTCTCAGCAGCCCCCTTCACCTGTTAAGCCTGCAAACCACAACCCATGCACAGACTACAGTAATTATTCGTTTAACACGTGCCCGCTTAACACGTTTTCCCAATAGCACGATTTTTTTTAGGGAATGTTTTTTGAATAACATGACCGTCCTCAAAATAACACGAAAAATAACCAAGTGGCAGACTACTTCGTGCAGTGGTACAAGTTGTCAGAAACAGTAGTAATACACATGAGCGGATGAATACACGTGGTCACAGTGCTCCTCCGCTCATTCATGTGTTTATCTTTGTGTTTTAACAAACCGTGGCGACTTGTGTTGCTAGTTATGTTATATTGCTAGATATCTAATGCTGACATTGATGACCCACCACCAACAAAAAATTGACTTTGTCACTACCACCTGAAACACAACTCCCACCTTTTCCATTATTTTTAATGGAAAAATTGAACCCGCATTGCACGTTTTCGCTTAGCACGAACATTTTCAGAAACACATATATAGTGTTAAATGAGGAATTACTGTATATGAACCTACTAGTAGTTCCATAAAGGGGTGCACCAAAGAATAACATTCAACTGCCCTGAAATCAGTGGGGAGAAGAAACATTAAGGGGCAAACCAATTAGAGCACTTTGCAGCATTCAGATCCTTCCCCTCTGCTGCTTCTTACCAGTAAGCGATCTAAGTCCTGCTCCCTTTTCCCTTTAGGCCCCACTACAGCATGAAGCCCAAGGAGGTAAGGGGTCCCATTACATGACACAGATTAATATGCCTCCAACCACCCCCCAAAATCCCACAATGGCATCTTCAATTTGAGACTTTCCAGTGCTCAAGAACAGCAGCCTCATTAAATGGAGAAAAATACACTTCCCAGTACAGACAAAATTAAGCGGTGTGCCTAGCTCCAGGGAGTGCCTTTTAATTACAAAGTAGGAGCCCTGTTAGCTTGGCAGTCCTCTCATTAGAAGAGAATAGACATCAGTGACCTTATTGTAACTTTCAAATAATGATAAAATTGATAGATCTCTCTGGATTTTTCAGGGTGAAAAGTGCTACATAAAATAATAGAGTATGATGACTGATAAAGGACCTGATTTCAAACTTGATTTCTATTTCCACATCTGCTATTGATTCAGTCGTGTGACCTTGGACAAGTCACTTAATTTCTCTGCCTCGGTTTTCTTTCTATCAAATTATAATACTGATATCTACCCACCCTTTGACATCTTCAGATGGAAAGCATCGCATAAATCTTTGGCCTAAGGTTTGCAAAACTGGGGGCTTTCATTTAGGCTCCGAAATCATATGTAGGCAACTAAACAAATAGCCTAATTTTCAAAGTTGTTGAGCATCTCCAGCAACCTTTGGAATCAATGCATAAGCTTTTGGTGCTTAGATAATGTGGTGAGGATAGCTATGTAGGTATCAAGATGTAGAAAAGTTGGAAAAAGTTAGCCTAAATATTTATTATTATTTCATAATGGAAGTGGATTGATGAGTGATCATCTGAAAATGAAATATATTGATGAGTTAGGATCTTGGTCAAAACCATTCATGCTAAGAAAAAATAGAGGGGAAAAAAACAGTAAATGAAGCAAATAATATACTGTAAGTAAATTCAAGGGCTGGCTAGATTTGCAGGCCAAAAGAGAAGGCAAGTTTGAGTGTCAGTAGAAAGGCTGATTTAAAATAATCTTAAAGGAAGCAGACATGGTAAACTGGGTGGCCTTTTATCAGTCTCATGCAGTGTTCCCTGTAAGCTGAGTACTTGGACAGCCACCCAGGAGAGAATCAGGTGCCACCCAGCTGATTAGCAGAGCACTCACAGCCACCTATACCTGGCAGCATGTGTTTCTACTGGTGATGCACATCTGCACTTGCCTTGGTGCACATAACAAAATTTATTCTGCACATACATGGAAAAAATTAGAGGGAACAGTGGTCTCCTGTATAACTATGGTAAGATATTTCAGTTTATCAATTTAGAACAGCAGCCTCTAATCCCTTGCTATGTATTTCTTGTCAAGTTGCAGTTTGCATGTAGGACTGTGGTTCTGAGGGATTTCTTCTATGAGGTGGAAGAGTGAGGGATGGGGATAAACTTTTCCACCTTTTAATGTGAAAAGGGTTGTATTTATCTGAAAAACGTAAATGACAAATCCCTAAAAACAGTATAAATGCCATACATTGGGTGCCATTGAAAAGTTCCATCCGTTTCAAAGATTCTAGTGGTTCTAACAGACTTTCCCATTTAAAAAATAGGGACTGTCTCTGGAACTAATAGACTCAAGCCAGTGGAACTTGGAATGTGCCCACTGTGCTTGTTAACACAATTAGTACATTTGCTGGCCATCTACAGAATAAGCAAAAAATACCTTGTATTGCTTATCCTGTACATGACTGAACATCTGAACACTAATCAAACACAACATGATTTATAAAGTTGGATAGCTATGAATTGTACAGGTCACAGATCATTCACAGTGGTGTGGAATTTTGCCCAGGATCAGATATTAGACCATTAATTTTATTAAATTATTACTGTGCCTTTATCCAGTCTGAATTAATGATCCCCAAAATAAAGCATTTGCTATTTCAGCAATTACTGTCACGATGGAAGATAGATAAACAACTGGAAACAATCAGCTGACGCAAATTCCAATACTTCACCTATCTTTTGACATACAAGGTGACCATCTAGTTTGTAAACCCCTCTGGCTTGCTCTGTTCTCTATTTTATGGCAAAATTAGGAGCCATTTTTCATGGTACTTTGAAACGACACCCTTAGGCTACATACATCTATACTGTAGTACTATTTTGGGATATAAGAGGTATCCCCAAATACTATTCTGTGTCTTTTGAGTGCGCCCATTATTTTGAAATATAACAGGCTTGCTATTCTGACGTCCCTATAGACCTAATTCCACAAGGAGTAAGGGAGGTTTTGGAATAGTGATTTATTTCGTAAGTGCTGTATAGACAGCGACAAATTTTGAAATAAGCTACACAATTTGTATAGCTCAAATTGCGTAGCTTATTTCGAGCTCTGGGTGCTCATCTAGACTACGCTAAAGTGGTCTGCGGAATTTGCATATCTTCTTCTGATCTCACTTTCAAAAGCAGAGCTTTTGAGGAAGAGCGGCTTTTCGAAAAAGGGGGGAGGTTTGCTGAAAAAAAACGCATCCAGACTACTTTCATTTCCTGCAGAATTTGCATATGGTCTTCTGACACTTCAGCATAGTCTAGATGAGCCCTTAGTGTCCCTAGTTAGAAAATGGAGTTAATCACACCGACCTCCTTTGCCATGTGCTTTGAGATGTACTGATGAAAAGTCCGGTGGTGGGGACAGCATTATTTATAAAGGTGGAAATATCAATGAGGTTTTCACTTGGGGCATTTCTTTAAATGTAAATTTTCAAAAAAGCCCTTTTAGTCCTTCTCTCTTACTGTGTAGCATGAATTTCAAATTTAATTTGCTGTGAAATTTATAGGGTGTGAGTTGCATCATGCACTGAAGTTGAAGTATGTCTGTATACTTTTGGGTATCCATCTCCACAGGGTACCTGAAGCTCTGCAGATAGTGTTCTCCATAGAGACTTGTGTAACTATTATGTCGGCAATGCATTTATGCTGAGCTTAGCCATGTTTAATATGTCTGGTAAAATGCAAGTTCTGAAGTCACTGGCATTTAACCTATTGGCTATGTTGCTTTCCTTGCCACAGTACACTAGATAACAAGTGCATGGTTACGGTATATTTGCTCCCTACGTTCCAGGAATGCTATTTTTCTCTTCTGAGCCACATAAGTACATCCACATGTGCTTCACAAGTGGATGCAATGATGATACACTATGCTAAACCAAAATATTTTCATTGCATTTGAGAAACAAATGTGTTAATTGTTTGTCTGTGATACAACATCCATAATTCATTGCATGGAAATGTGTGATCAGACATGAGTGTAATTTCTGGCACTTGTGCATGTGCAATTTGCTGCTTAGTTTAGCGATTAGGTGTATGTGAGTCCTCATTCCAGGAGTGAATTCATTTTCAGTTAAGGCTTCAATTCATATTTGTGTGATTAATTAGGTTACATCTTGGAGCTTAGCTTTCAAACATTTTCCCTTCTCATGCTAAAAAGAAGCACTCACATTTTAGTATAGATAAAGGCATTTAAACTTTATTTTTCTATCATCTTAATGAACTTTGGGGATCCTAATTCACCTTCTGATTTTGCTGGCCAAGGAGGAGTTGGAGTCATAGGAAACATCCCATTTCTTGTATTCATTTTACTGCTATTTTCAAAAGAACAAAGAATGTTCACCTGTGCAGCTGAAAGAATATTCTAACCAGAGTCTGAAGTAGCATGTGCAGAATCCTATTAATTGCTAATTAACTTTACTCCATCTAAACATGTAATCTTATTTTCAGTGGAACCAAAGTGAGGAGCAATCCCAAAATGTCTGCCATGTTACAGGTCTTTCAACTTCAAACAAGCCTTATGCACTTTAAGCTACATTGTTCCTGTATTTAAATGCTGTGCATAGTTAGTCCCCTGTGACATTCTCAGGTACATGGACCATGTGTCTATCCCTATCACAGATTTTTGGGGCATATAAAATGAGGTTATCAGATGGCTTTATTTTTATAAGGTCAAAGTGCTTTATTTGACTTCATTATTTCAGCTTTTATAAAGAATAACAAAAGTTAAAACAATAAAGATGAAATGCAGTACTTTGACCTTGTCAAAATGAAGTTCTCTGATAATTTTTCATTTAAAATGTTGACAAAATTGATGCATTATTGTGACACATTTTGATTTTGTCTAATTAGCATTTTCTGATGGAAAACTGTTGAGAACATTTTCAACCACATGTACAAAATGCTCTTTTTAACACTCTCAGTTCAGATGTCCCAACCAAATATTGTTGAAATACTTTCACGTCTCCAGTAAATAAAAATTCATTAGTTCTATATTCCTGTTGTTTACACAGATATCCTTGGCTAACTTCAAGTCGGTATCATAACCCTACTGTAAATACAAACTTCCACACGAGTAAATACACAGATTAACCTTTTCTAGACACTACTTGTTGTTTAAAAACAGCAGTAACATTCCAAAGCATTTAAGCACACGCAGCGACTTGTTACCAGGACTTCCTCATTGACTATTGCTGTCCTTCCGCTGACACTGAGTGAATACCAACCACCTTTTTTCCTTCAGTATTGCAGTCCAGGGCAAATTGGATGCCAAGCTGTATTTCATATCAGTGAACTTGGCTGCTTAGTGGATTCCTGACGAATACCTCTGAAAAAGTTCTTTTTTTTTTTCTGGTCACATAAGTAGTTTGTGTAGAAATGTCTGTATTATTAATACACCCTTAGCCTGCTGATTACAATACTGTGTGTACAGTAAAACTCCATTTGTCCGGTATCTGATGGTCCGGCACTCCTGATGGT
>JANRFK010004893.1:52904354-52914482 GCA_030068395.1 Apalone spinifera
GATTATCCGAAGTTTACTGTTCTATAAATGTAGCTCTATGCAGTTTTTTCATTAGATGCATGTGCAAAGGCTATCTGAATATAAACAGACCTTTTTAAAGCCCAGGGATGCTCTTTTGGTATTTGAGGTGAAATGTGCTTGTTGGCTTTTGTGCAGCCTACATGTTACGTTTTTATGGTTCCTTCCAGGAATCTCTTCACTTCCTACTGAAATGCAGCCACCTCTTGCATGTTACCACAGCAGCTATTTAATAACACTGCAAGAAGCAGAGCAAGCCCCAGAGACATGAGTCTGCTCTTTCAGCAGTACTCACTCACCTTTTGGCCTTTTCTATGAGCCCTTTTCCAGATTGAAAGCCTTCCGGGTACCCTCAGTGATAGTCTGCCAAGAATGCAAGCTCCCAGATCCACCCAGTGCCTGGTATGCTATCACTTCTTCCCATGGAGAAGTCTGCAGAAGTCTTCCTAAGGCCTTTGTGCATCTTACAAAGCAGGCTTTTCATGACATGTTAGATCAGGAAGTGAAGGATACCATATCCAATTGACACTACAGGGGGCAGTTTAAGTAAGCAGCATGGATTTATCCAGATTGGAATTTGGCCAGAATCTCAGAATTAACAGCCTGTGCTTGTAAAAGTGCTATGGCATCTTTAATCACTAACCAGAATGTTCCTGACTGTAGTTTTTCATCATATTTGAAATACAGCGCCCCATAGCACCATGGAGGGGCATTGGAAGACCTTTGCACGTTCTCTGTTTACAAGTTTCCTCTGGAAATCAAAATTAAACCCTGCGGTTCTTTCTGCCCTCTATTTCCACTTTAATTGTGCACCAATCTAAACCATTTATTTTAGAGTGTCTTTTGCAGTGAACTGGACACTTAAGCTTTTTATTTATTGTATCTGGAAGCCTTAGTAAGCTTAAGGCTTCTACAGTATTTCACATTTATTTATCTGAGCTGTGGCTTAGGATCAGGTGGCAGTTAAGTCACTTAAGGTTATTCAAATGCATCTTAGATGTTGCTTAATAATTCAGAACCAGTTTGCTCTGTTTAGAATGTTAAGATTGTTTAAATCCTTTTAATTAGCCAATTCCAGCAACGGTTTGAAGAAATGAGGGAGGGGATGGGCGGGGGGGTGTTCATCCACTCAAGATACGTGCTGATCAGGATTTCAGTAGGTGTAAGGCCAGGCTGTTCCTGAGCATTGCATAGGGGTACAAACTAGGGCAGAGATCACCATCCTCCCTATGCATCTTATGTCCCCTCCAAGGACCAAGAATGTGCATAAGCCCTGGGCTCCCCCAGAAGCAGTGACCCTCAGTGCCTGTTGTGATGGAAACCATGCCAAAGGAGGCAAGGCCATATCCCTGAACAACTCAGCATATATCGCCAGTTGCAAAGAGGCAAGCACATCACCTCTTCCTATGGGATGGTGTAAGATGCACCCCTCCCCTGTGAGCTTGGTGCTTCAAGAGTGTTTGAATAGCACTGTCCAGTCCAGAGCTACTCCTGCCTTCAAGGAATAGTGTAGCTCATTAGATAGTGTGTTGCCCTCAAAAAGACCTAGGTCCAAGAGCATCTTCAGGATTTAGCTTCCCCTGTAGCACTCTGGTACTGAGCAGCACTGTCGAAGCTTCAGTGAGGCCTACTGGCCTGCACACGTAGACCAGATCTATACTAGACCCAGAAGGTAGGCTTGAGGTATGGAATTTCAGCTACGTAAATAACCTAGCTGGAGTTGACATAGCTTAAGCCAAGCTTGGCACCATCTCCATAGCGGGAGATTGATGGGCCCAAACATTCGTGTCAACTTCTCTTACTCCTTGCGCATCAAGGAGTACCAGCGCCAGCCAGGGGCACCCTCAGCATTCAATTTAGCAGGACCAACTAAATTGAACACCAGAAGATTGATCTCCGGCATGGTAAGTATAGATGTGTCCTTAATTTCTGAGCTATAGCAGCATATTTGGCTGTGTTGATAGACACAGAGGATTCAGGGTATAAAAAGCTAAAATGTCAGCTCAAATCAAATGTTACTTCACTGAGATGATGCTCGTTTCACTGGATAATAGCTAGGATTGGGATTCTTCACTGCCCAACTCAATTACAGTATACTTGCTACTGTTACTGGAGATCATACTATAGCATCAAGGGGCTAAGCAATGGAATACAAAAATCAAGCCATAAGGAAAACTAACAAATAGGTGTGGGCCCAATATTGGATCTATTTTAAAGTTATCTGATGAGGCACATCTTCTGGATTTCAAATGTATTTTTAAATTCACATTACTCCGTTGCTGAATTTTATATGTTATATATGTAAATAAATGTTGGGCTAATTCTGTAGTCCTAGTTAATTAACAAAGTGTTCACAGAAATGTGCTAATATTACTGATGGTTCTGGAGCACAAACAAGTCATTAAAATAAACTTTAAAAGTTATCTTAATTTCAAGCTCCAGGACATAAATTGGTGTTTTCCCAGTACAAAATAAAAAAAATCATCTGGAGAAATAAATATTTTGTCAACTTGTAAAAGTTTAAAAGTTTGTCAACTTCTACAACTCTTTCATTTTATTACATGGTTAATGGTACATTTCCTCTTTGTCATGATTTCTGCAAGTTGAGAGGAAATGTAATTTGATATGTGATCCATGTAATCTCTTCAGTAGGTTTTAATCATTTATATTTCTTCTTATGTACAATAGTAACTGGATTTTTTAACATTTAAAACCCAGCTTAAGCAGAGGCCTATGGGTACTAAATTCAGGTGAACAGGGCAATTTATAATCATGGTCCGAATATTCAAATCCGTGTTCAAGTCACATGTTACTCTGATGGCTTTATGCATTTTAATGGTTCTGTTGCTCACAAATCATGAGATGCAGCCTCTTCCAGCAAGAATCTGCAAAGACAGTGGGTGAAATTCTGGCCCCATTGAAGTCAATGGCAAAACTGCTAGAGTATCTTGATGACTCCTGTTACTAAAAAGTTACATCCCAATTTTCCATAGTTAGAATTGTTGTGAGTGAATGTTGGAATGATCCTGGCTTTTCAGCAAAAATTGTTAACATTTTCTTCCTGGAAAATGAGATTGGCTAGAGCAGTTCAGGCTTGATGTTCTGGCATCAGAACCACGGATGTTCCTGGACCACAGAGCCCAGGGACAGAGAGGTCTGGCAGCAGGTCCGGGAGCATTGACAGGGGGAGGCTGGCAACTCAGCTGGGAGTCTATGGCGGGGGGCAGTCAGGAGAGTGGGGTGCTCTTGCTGTTGCCAGGAAGCTCCAGCCCTGGCAGCCGTGTTGCTCCAACCCCAGTGGCTGGGGCCAGAGCCTGAGGGCAACAGGACCTGGCACAGCCTGAAGCAGCTGGCCGCAGGGAGGGGTAGCGGCCTAGGAAGCCAATAATAGGGGACCACTCCTGGTCCAGCAAATCTCCTCATTGCCGGACCAGCGAAGTTCAATCTGTAGCTTATTTCAAGAGAAGTTTAAGCCAGGCCAGTGAACAAAAGGTACATTATATCTGTAGACTAACAGATTTATTGGAGCATTAGTCTATAAGGTGCCACAGGACTTCTCGTTGTTCTTGCAGATTCAGAGTAACACGGCTACCCCTCTGATACTTATATCTGTAGTATCAAAATACCCCAGGAAGAGCCTTAGTAACATGAAAACATTAAAAATGCTTTGTCTAGACTAGAACATTAAATGATCTCTTGCCGTTTTGGTAACGGGATAAGTGAATACATCCAACTAAATGGCAAAAACAGTCCTGGGAACGTTACTGATTCCACACAGGCTTTCATGCAGTGCTCACCTCTAGTCTGTCTGATACTAGCCTTTGAACTTGCGTTTAAATATCCTTTTGGATTTTTATTCTATACAGTCATTATATCGGGGTGCCAATAGCATCCGCGGGCCACGGGGCAAGGTGAGGGGGCCAGCTCCATGTTCGCAGAAGGGGTGCGGGCCAATGGCAGCCAGCCCTCAGTGCTGCCCAAGGCGTGGCGTGCCTTCTCCCCCACAGCTCGTAGCTGCCCAAAGTGCAAAGCGCTCCTGCAGCAATTTAAAGGGCCCAGGGCTTCAGCTGCCACTGTTGCTACTGTGGTGGTGGCCTGAGCCCCAGACCCCTTTGAGATGCCAAGCCCCAGGACAACTGTCCCCTCTGCCCTCCTCTACCCCCCCTCGTCAAGCCTGATCATAATTAAGTGCATATAAATCCCATTACTGGGATTTACTCTCTCACCTGACAATCTACATCTGGGTTTCTCAACTTTTTTTTTTTATAAAGTACCCCCTTTTAAAAAAAAAATGTAAGTACCCCCAGTACCTAGAGTTTTCAGACACACACAAAAATTTTCTACCATCGCAACACATTTGTTTAAACAACTTAATCATAGCCGGGCGGGTGATGAAATTTTTGGGTGTAAAAAATACAAAAATAATCAAGCGCTGTAAAACTTAAAACAAAAATTCAGTTTTCTCCAAATTTTACTTGTGTTGACGTACCCCTCAGAATTCTCTCGAGTACCCCAAGGGTACTCGTACCACTGGCTGAGACACACTGATCTACATCTAGAAGTCTGTGCAGAACCCTATATATTATGAAGAGTGTCATCTGGTGGAGTTTTGATTGGATGGTCATCAGGCTTGTTTAGCGCCTGGTTGAAACTTCTGTGACACAAGGGAGTTCTCTCTTTCCCCTCCTCCTTCCTGAAAGAAAATGAGAGTTTGACTTGGGTGCAAATGAAAGTATTGGAGGAGTGCAGAATGGTGTTCATCCTCCCAAGAGGGAGGGTAGAGCACACACTGAGCCTCAATATACCCTGGGGGCTGAGGCAGAGCAACATTCCTGTCTTTCTAATGACCGTGCCTTTTCTAATTGCTGGGGAGGGGGGCGACAGGGAATCTTGGCTGTCGCAAATGAGGAGAAATAATGAGATTATGTGAAGAAAAGGTTGGCATATATTGAAGCATTAGGGGAAAAAACTATTTTTACACCGTTGGCCATTCCTTCCGAAGGATTGATGAAAGCCTTAAAACCCTGTATAGACCAGCTCTCCATCTATACTTTTAATCATTGTTTCAGGGAGAACCAACAAGATAAGAGAAGTCTTATGTCCTGCTGTCCTTCCCACACAAAAAAAGGCATTAATTAAATTCACTAGGGGTCTATCTTAGCTTGTAAAAGAAAGGAAATACTATTTTTATGAATTATCCAAAATTACCCTTTCCCTAAAGATCCTGCGATCTAAAAAAACCAAATAGACACAACATGTTAGCAAATAGTCAAAATAGTGATTGGTCACATCTTGAAAGCTCCTTTGTATGATTGTTTTGTTTATTGTGGATGGGGCTGGTTGCACCACCTAATGCTAAGGCTGTCCAACCTGTTTTCAAATGCTTATAACTTTACTAATCTTCTGACTGCTCAGGCTGAAATTTTCCATGTTGGGTGTCTGCCTCAGGCTGATTTTTCTGGAAAATTTCAGCCAAATGGTTCAACCCTTTCCAAGGACAAGGCTAAGAAAAAGACATTGTTTTGCACATGTGACAATTTTCTGGTGATCTTTTTTTTAAAGAGCGCTAATGCCTACAGGTTGTCAGTGACGTACCTTTCTTTTGCTGTTCCTGTGACAGTCTGCCAAAATGTGGCCAAGTTATAAGCCTTTTAAAAATTGCAGTTGACTTGTACTCCGTAGAGATTTGTTTTAGCTATGAGAATGATTCCATGACTGTCACTCTGTCCATGTATCACTCAGAAGCCTGGAATGCTGCTGAATCATTGTGAAGCAATGGGAACAGCTATAAGTTTGTCTGTGATCGCTTTTTGTTCAGACTATCACCAGGTTCAATCATCACTAGGATGTGCAATCTATCACTATCCAATTTTTAACCTTAGCCTTTTGACTTTACACCCATGGCATGTACAGATACAGCAAGGCATGTATGTATGCCATGCAAAGTGTCCTAAACCATTGTGATATCAGAGGTAACTCAACAAATCACCACCCGTATTCCACAGCTAATTTACATGCAGCAATTTCATTAGTTGTGAGGGAAATGGTACAGATGGTGGAATACTTGGCCCAGCTGCTTTATTGTTAAATTCCCTGAAGACTGTATCTACACTGTGCTTGCGCCAGCCTGGGAATAGAAGGGGCCAAGTCCAAGCGCCTAATCCATGTCTACATTGCCAGCTAAATCAGCTCTACTGCAATTGATGCAGCAGTGTTGATTTAGCAGGTCTGATGAAGACACTCTAAGTCAATAGGAGAGCACTCTTCCATCAACATCTGTACTCCATCTCCCTGAGAAATGAAAGCTATAGCATCTCCCAATAACATACATCTGCACTGTGCTAAGACAACTGAGGTCAATGTAATTTATGTCATTTATGTAACTGAACTAACATAACTTAGATTGATTTACAGCATTAGTGAAGCCCGAGATCAGCCTGAAGATGGTCTTGCCTGTGCTGTCAATGACATCTCTGGCAGGTATACAGGAGGATACTGCCAAATTCTAAAGCGAAAGGGACAAGGCTGGACCTGCTTGGGGAATTAGATTGGGAAAAGAAGTATGGGGAAAGGTAGAAAGACGGGAACTGGAGGTTGCCTGGTAGAGGTGGGAAACTAGGATTTGTGGTTGGGTTGGGAGGGAAATTGGGATTGCTCCAGCAAGAGAACTGGGACTGGGTAAGACTGTGACTGGCAGGGCAAGGAGACTGGGAATCAGGAGAGGTGAGGGGTGGAGGACAATGGCTGGGCAAGGAGACTGAGGAGTAGGGATGGAAATGAGGGGAGCAGAAGTCAGGAATTGAGGGAAAGATGGAGATCAGATGAGGAGCTGTGGGAGAGAATTGGGACTGGCTGGACAAAGACCAGCATAAGAAGCTGGTTGGGGGGATGCCGAATGAGGTGCCCAGGGAGAGAAACTGGGATTTGGAGCCACTGGGGATGGGAAATGAGGGCACTGGGGTGAGTGGAGACCAGGCCTGGGTAGATAAAATAGCAGAGGAGCTGGTTAGCACTGGGTCTGGCTGGGCAAGGGCACTGGTGACAAAGAGCTGGTGAAGACTGGGAGTGGGATGGAGAATCCCAAGGCATGAGATTAGGACTTTGACTTTGGTGAAGAAAAAAGGGCAAGGAGTCAGCTCTGGAGGAGACACTGGATTGGGACTGGGAAAGTGACAGGCTGAGGCAGAAGGGGCCATGCTAATGGAGAATGGGCAGAAGAATCTGCCCACTAGAGCACACGTCTCTCCAAAGCACAGCGTAGAACCCAAATTTCCTTAGTCTCTCCATTCCTCCGCTGCTAGCAACTATCTGAGAGACCCACTGGCAAAGTGCCCAGTAACCTCTGCCGCTGACCCACACAGAGAATGATTTCCTCCTGTTATCGGTTACTCCGTTAGCACAGTTGTCACAGGTGTGTGTGCCAGATCTCCTAAACCTGCTGATGACCCAGGTGTGTAGCTATATGACAGCACATCATGGAATTTCTTGTGGATTTTCCATGACATCTAAGTTCTTCTGAGCTAACCAGAGCCAATCAGCAACAAATATTCAACGTTCCAGCAGGAGAAGTAGAGCCTTTAACCTTTCTGACTGGCTATCTTCCCTTCTTATCCCTTGTCAGTCTTGTTTGAGTATACCACTGGGTCTCCAGCAGGATCTTCCCATCCTGAATCCAGCCCTGATTCTTATCCAGATCCATCTGTATAGAGAGTGCCATAGTAGACGCATAGTGCACCCTCATCTCTCCGCATCCCCAGACCCACTCCCCAACATCTGACCTCTAGTGAGAAGGATTCAAAATCTTACTCATTAAATGCCATCAGATCAATAGACTTTTTTTTTAATCATTTTTTATTGTAGTATAATATTACATGGCTGCATCCATAGACAAAACACAACCGGTATCTCACCATGTAGAGTATCACTTGGATTATCCTTACTGTACAATTATCCTTTTATGCAAGATTAAACACTATACAAGGTTAAACACTCCACACTATAATTCTCACTACATGTAGTCCAATTGAAATCAGTGGTGCAAGAATTCCATTCAGTTCAGCACAAGAATTCCATTCAGTTCAGTGCACTAGGTCATCATAAAAGAAAGAGTCATGCGCTGTGAATCTGACTCCTAAGTTTCTCCCAGAACTTTGTGCAGGTGGTAACTCACGCAGGCTAATGGTGTATTCTAACTGTTCTACAACAGTCTACATGATGTAGTGAGATTCTAAAAGCAAGCCGATGTGATCTAAATATTCGAGCAAAGGCTTGGGAGCCAGTACTCCTGGGGAGACGTGGGTGAAATATTTCTGGTGAATATTTTATTCAACAAAAAGGTTGTTTCAGTTGACACAAGACTGTTTGTGAATTTGACATGAATAGTTGTAACCATTCACAAAACAGCCAGAAGAGGCAGCGGTAGAAAAGGAGGTGGTGGTCCTACCCCTTCTCACTCCCCCTCTCACCATTAGCTCAGTGATTTGGGCACCCGCCTGGGATGACCCAGTTTCAGATCCTTGCTCTGGAACTGACCTGCAACAGGCCTCTCACCAAAACTTCTGAAAAAAATTCAAATTCAGTTCAACTCAAATCAATTATATTTTCTCACCCAGCACTGCACCTGGGTTCTGTTCCCAATACTGCTGCTGGCTCATTGTGAACCTTTGGCCAAGTGACAATCTCTCTCTCTTTCTCTCTCTCTGCTACAGTTTATCCATCAGTCAAGTAAGGATAACAACACCTAATTCACAATGACCAGTTTAGATTTATAAAGAGCTTAGAGATCCTTGGGTGAAAGTTATGATGTAAAGGCAAACGTTATTATTAACATGTTTAATTTGCTCTGGGCAAAATTGCTGAAAACCACATATACTGGGGGTGGAGCTATGCTCTAAAAATGATATATAGCAGTACACTACTGCATAAAAAGATAAGTCTTCCTGATACCATTTGAATATGTGTGGGTGTGGGTTTTTTTGTTTTGTTTTGAATATTGAAGGACTTAAATACTCGGAGCTGATCTAACACTGTTTTGCAGTACAGTTGAACCTCAGAGTTATGGACATCTTGGGAATGGAGGTTATTCATAACTCTGAAACATTTGTAACTCTGAACAAAACACTGGTTGATCTTTCAAAAGTTTCAACTGAACATTGACTTGATACAGCTTTGAAACTTTAAAGAAGAAAAATGCTGCTTTCCCCTTATTTTTGTAGTAGTTTGTATTTAACACATTTATAGTATTTGCTTTTTTTCCCCTCTACTGCTGCCTGTTTGCATACTTCCAGTTCCAAAAGAGGTGTGTGGTTGCCTGGTCAATTCGTAACTCTGGTGTTCATAACCCTGAGATTCTACTGTATTGCCAACATCAACGATTAAGAAAATCAAGACCTGTTTAAAAATAATAAATATATGGCTCCTTTTATTTCGTTTCTGATGTTGTAGTCATTAAGGTTTACATGTTCAATAGCTTCTCTACAACTGCAAGGGCTAGAAACTTAATTTAAAAAAAATGAAAGTTGAGATTTTCATGTTACCACATTTTTTCCAGCAATGCTGGGGATATGTCCCAGATATCACAGGATTCACCATAAAACTGCATAGCTGAACAACTCTAGGAGTTGGTTTATTGCTATTATGTGTTGTGTTTTTGTGCTCTTTTGGTGTGCTCAGCTATGTACAAAAGTCAGAGGAGGATTTGGTCTCTGCCTTACTTAGTTTGCAGTCTAAACAGACAGGTAGTAATATAAGTCAGGCATATGTGGTCTGGATAAGCAGGATCTATGGGCAGATCTTTAGCTCATGTAAATTGTCATAGCTCCACTGAAGTCAGTTTTCACCAGAGAGCAAAATGGATTTTGTGCACAAGGATTAGTAGTGTGGAGGTCAGGTTCCAGCATATCTCTCTTTGATGTCAGGTATCATAGGGGTAGCTGTGTTAGTCTGGATCTGATGAAGTGGGTCTTTGCCCACAAAAGCTTATGCTCCAATATATCTGTTAGTCTATAAGGGTATGTCTAGACTACATGGCTCTGTTGACGGAGCCATGTAGATTAATTTACTAGACATAGGAAAATGAAGCAGCAATTTAAATAATCGCCGCTTCATTTA
>JANRFK010004893.1:52914582-52928653 GCA_030068395.1 Apalone spinifera
GAAACCTAATCTACATGGCTCCGTCAACAGAGCCATGTAGTCTAGACATACCCTAAGGTGCTACAGGATTCCTTGTCTCTTTGATGTGTTATCTTGAATTAAAGATACATCTTAGAAGAAATGTTTTGGGTGTAAAAATTTGTTTTTAAAAATATACACAAGTCCAGTGTATATATAGGTAGGGATGGTCAGTCACTCAGTGTTTCTGGATTAAAGCTTTATATTGTGAACAAGGTAATGTTTTATTTGCCATGTTTTGCTCACTGAGAGATAATATTGTTCCTTATTTGTTAACATGACAGGTTTCTTTCATTCACATTAAAACTATTTTCAGGCTAATTCCGCTAAACCAGATCCAATTGCATTTATTTCTATTAAGTATACGCTCTTTATTCGTGCCCATCGTTGAACCTATTATCCAGATAACCCTCTTACATACACAGATTATTATTTTAACAGGTAGAAAGGAGTCACTGTATTTGTTTGTGTGTCAGAGTGAAAATATGGTTTTTAAACAGATTTAGTCCTTTACCAGGTACGCATTTAAGTAATTTTCACTGCATTTATACTTAGGGGGATTAGGAAAGAGAGTAAAAGAACTCTTTGTGCATTTGATTCATGAAATGTATTCATGCGTGTATAAGTGAAAGAGAGGTTTGAGCTACTGAAAAATCAGATCCTTAGTCCTAGGGTATAGAGAGAGGGGAAGGGTGTGATATTTGCTGCTCAACTACATATTATAATATTTATATATTCAAATCATTATTTTTAAAATGGTGTTCTTGAGCATTAAGCCATTTTCTTCGTATCTCTTCTGTGCTGGGTTGGAGGGTGGGGGGAAACTGTACCTTGTAAACAGTAAAAATTGCAGCTGTACGGGGTGTGAATGTGTAGTGGTAGCACTCATAGGTGAATTCAGGTGAGCATGTAGTGCAGCATAAAATGAGTTTGGAAGGAAAAACTTTTTTTGATATAAAAATATATTAAAAAATGACATATAAAGCTCACCAATGAAAGGTGTCATAAGCTTGAGTGTTTTATTGAGTACATTATTGTACTTTGAGCTTCTAAACAGCCATTCCTGCTCCCATCATCTTCTCCCGTCATTTGTGGAGTCTCAACTAACACTACGCTGTTGGCATCGTGTCAGGCATGGAACCTTGATGGAACATGAAGTCAGCTGACAGGGCCTTTTATGCTACATAAAAGGTTGCTCTTGTTTTATATCCCTTGGAATATAGAATATTTAAAACTTTGCAAAAGACTACTTTATTTAAAAAAACATTACCTGACTTCTTCCTTGGGCCAGCTCTGCCCGATTTGGTTTGTAACCATGGGAAAATGTGCGACATCATTTGAATGTGAGCTAGTGACCACTGTGGAACTAGATGTCATAGCATCTGAGGGAAGAAAAGGAGGGGGGAAAAAAGCAAGTCTAAAACAAATATACCAAGTGCCCCATTTGAGGAGAATTTTGTAAACAGTTAGGCACTTCAGTGTGTGCTGACCATAAATACCTGAGTCTCACTGAGATCAGTGGAACTACTTAGAGGCTTAGGGTTAAGCACATGCTTAGGTTTTTCCCTGAACTGGGGCTATAATATTCATGTCACCTTTAGATAATAAGCAGGATTTTGGAACTTATTTTCTGTTCAGTTTAACAAATGTAGAATACAGTAGTCTCCAGATTACACATACACACAGCTATTACACATACATTAGCATGATGAAAAAGGACATTACACCAGAGCAAAGATTTTTTTTATAATTGCCAGAATGTTTTCCAGATTTTATTTTAATGTTGTACTAATTTAACAGATTGTAAATTAAATTAATGTAAAGAAAGTTTAAGCCTTTGGAGTTCCACTGTGAAATAGTTATATAAATCTGGCTAAGCAAAATAAATCTCACTAAAACAGTGGGATAAAGACACCTGTGTTGGTGACATTTCTTATAGGGCCTTTGATCTTTGTTGTATATAACTCTCTGGGTTTCTAATTCTAAAGATATTTTACGTTACAAGGGGTTTTAGCTTTGCTCTATATTTAATCGTTTATTCACCAGTTGAAGCATTTCTTTTGGTCAGAGGCGTGTTCTCTAATAAAGCTTCTGTTCTTTTTGGTAAACAACATATTTACAAACCACAAATAACAAAGTAGAAGCTGCAGAAGGGTTATGGCATGATAATTAAGTACAATGGCGACCCATATGAACAGAAAATGCCAAGGAGCTAAAACAAAGCAACAACAGCTTTGTTTGTTGACAGATGTAGGAGCCATATTGTTAGTTAATTGGGTAATGGTGTAAACATTTGCAAACTCTGCTGTCCCTCGGTGTATTAAACAGCACACTGAAATCAAGAGAGAAAAGCGCACAGGCTTCTTACTGTAGGTACTCAAGGCTGTTTTTATCTAACTTCCTGCATATAAAGAAATTGACAAAAGTACATTGCTCATCTTTGTTATTAAGGTAACTGAAGTTTGCAAAACCCAGGAGTTTTGATTAGGATGTGTATCATTAATTACACTCAAGTGAATAAAGGGTTTCCATCTGGTTACAGTCTGGAGGATAGTGTTCATTAACCCAGCGTTGCTTTTCAAATCAGTTTTTGCCTGATACAGACAAATCTCTCCCTCCCTCCCTCCATCTACCTTTCCTTGCTTTGCAATAAAGGGGTTGTGGGATTTGAAAAGAGAGAGGATCTAATTAGACACAGGCTTAAACTGAACAGAGAAATAAAATTGCTTCTCTCAGGTGCACCGTATCTCTTGTGCTGAGAATTATAAAGGTCCCTATACACTTCCTTTCAGTGCCTAAATGCAATGGACAGTAGCAGAAGAATACTAAAGAATTAAAAATGCAACAAGGTACTTAATTAGTATACTTCTGTAATCACAAACTTGAACACATTACTTTGGCTGTTTTTTACATAACAGGTTTGCTATCTAAGATAACAACCTTTCAATAATTTAAGCAGCATCTGTGCAGGAATGCATAATTGGAGTGTAGATAGTAGAAATCTAAAATGAATTTTAATAGTCCAGTGTCTGTACGTACCATTTTTCTACTCTACTATTCACAGATAACTCACTGTGGTACAAAACATAGGAAAATATATCTCAGTATTGGGAATTAAAAATATATATCTGTATTATTTTTTTAGTACCATTAAATTCATCAAGGTGAATGAGACTGATTTTGAATGGGCTTTAAAATGTAAATAGTGAATTATCTGTAATTGTACAGTAATACAGTGACAATAAAGTTATTTGGAATAAATGCTATACAATTAAAGGGATTGCATTTTAAAACTTCCAGTATCCCAGGATTTATATCAGAAACATACCAACATGCATTTGAGGAAGAGAAATAAAAATTAAATACAGTAGGTGTTAATTATAGTAATTTCTAATACCTGATACACTTGTATGTCACTGATTTTTTTTTAAAGCATTGACCTTTATGGAGAGTTTTTAAAATCTAGTGGCCTGATGTGGTCATAAGTAAAACAAATTTTGCTTCTAAATAAGGCTTGCCTGTATGCATTTTTCATTGCTGTTTTAGCATAATGCTAATAAAACAGTACTCATTTATATCCTCAATAACAAACCCAATATGCATGTGCGAAGAAAGAAATAAACCAGAACTAAAGATCAAACTATCAGTGGATTGTTTCAAACAATAAAGTTAAAAAGTAGTGATTAAATATGTACATCAAAACCTTGCCATTGTCCTTTTAAATGCCACAAGGGTGTTATACAATTCTGGATGTTACAAGATACAGATGTTTGATACAAAGGCTGGGCTCGTCTTTCTACTATTATGTGTATGCAAACGCATCGGTAGAAAGCATTTAGTCTTCGTTGCGTTCGACTAAGTCTAACTGCATTGATCAGGTCCACGTGCAGAACAGTTTCGAAAACACTTAAGCACATTTCAGTAAAGCACCTAAAGTACATGCTTAAGTTTCATTAAAGTTACTTCAGTGGGGCCTGAATGCTTTGTTGAACAGGGAAGAGATTACTCACAGTTTAAAGTGAAAGCCAATGGAAGGTGCCCGTTGCATTAAGAGCCAATTTGTAAAGATATTTGGGAACCTAAAGAAGTAAATAGGTGCATAGTGCAGTTTTCAAAAGACTCAGGCACCTATTTCCCCAGTGATCTGCATAGCTAGATGCATAGGTGTAACAGTCCCACTAGGTACCTATCTGAAGCTTTAAGTTCCTAAATGCCATGAAAAATCTAGCCCTTAATGCTTTGCTGAACCAGGGCTCAAATGAATCAAATATAAAGCCAGTCCCACATTCTTGCAAACTTAAATCTCCCCTTGAACTAAGTGGGCGTTTAGGATGCATGTGAGCGGATAATCTATTTGTGTGTCTCACTTTCACCTTCCAGTAACCCTTTTCAGAATGACATCCACTGTGGCAAAACCAGATATCTTCATCCTGAAGCTGATAAGGCAAAGTAAACAACTCTTCCCAGAGCGAATGGGTAGCATCTGTTTAAAATAAAGGAATCTGTTATTTCACCAGTGTACTGGGATTTCATGCACAGAGTTCCTGTTAGCACTAATGGGAATTACCTTTATGAATCCCCCGGGCAGAAATCAAAATTGCTTCCCAATGAACATTAGTCTATGCTCCTGAAGATATATAGTTCACAGGACTTATACATGTCTTTTCCGATTTCTTTTTTTATCTTTACAGGTGACTCAGCTGGATCCAAATAAATCATTACTGGAGGTAAAACTGTATCCTCAAGAAACCCTTTTCCTAGAGGCAAAAGAATAGATTAGACCAGATGGCAGGACTCGTAACCCTTTGATAAGACAGAGGCACAGTGCTGGGGGAGAGGCTTCTAGCAAAACCACCTTGTACTATCATCCAATTCAATGCAGTGTCACCACTCTGCCTCTTGCAAGAATCCTGAAAAAAATAAACCTAGCTACTTAAAGTTTCACATCCATGAGTATATGTTTCCAATCTCGTTTAAATGAGCAGAGGATACTATTCTGTTATGAACACTGAACATTACGACTCTGTTGCTCACTTCTCATCTGGCTTTTGTTATAATTAATGCACTGTTAAAATGTGAGTGATTGTTAAGTAGAATTTTTACTCCTCAGATGCCCCTTTTTCACCAAGGAATCTTGGACATTTCTGCCTGTACTTTTGACACTAGAATGCTGTATATTTGATATCTCGCTGAGCCGGCGCCCTCATATATATGCATTTTACTCTGTGTGGATTTCTACTGTGCCACCTAATTTAAAAAGGCAGAAAAAAATTAAATGGAACATTCTCAGCCATGGAAATTTAACAGTATTATAGTAGAAAGCATATAATTTTTGTTGGTACTTTCTGACTTCTTTGATAAGATGTAAGGTTTTGTTTGAAGAATATAGTTTGACATATATGCAAGATATTTATTTACTGGTTCTGCTTTGGGTTTCAGTTCTGATTCAGTTTAGGAAGTATTTGCCATTACATTGCAGTGTGTGAAACTGCTTATTGCATGATGTGAATATTTAAATAATGTTAGAAATGGGCCAGTACCAGAAATCTGGTATCTTGCCAACACTTCAGGAATCAGCTGATATTGAATATTAGCTGTTAAAAATCTTTCAAATACCAGATACAAAAGTTCTCTATTCCTCATTGTGGAAGAAATGGCAGTTCCCATTTTTGCATTTTCCTTCTTTCTGGCACTTGTTTGTATCCTATTACTCTGCTGTTTTTAAAGCACCTTGTTTGTTTCACCAAATGATAAATATCTGAAGAGATGGTGTAATAAGAAATCTGCCTTATTTTGACATTTTAACAGTAGGTTGCGGATCCCATCTCAGATTAACAAATTCTAGTTCTATTGTCTGAAATGTATGCACTATCTGGTATCTGAAACGGACAAAATTTGGTACCTTATGTACCTAAACCACAGAATGAGCATACTGAAGGTTTAGACCTTAATATATACTTGATGCCTAACCCTGCATCAAAACACTTTTGATATGCTTTTTGTTTTATCCCTGGGCTTACTGCATAGTGCACAGGAGCACTACAGAAACATCAGCTGCTAAACAAACTTCTTTTGTGACAAAAAAAAAAGCGTGGAGTATTATTTTCACACTTTGTGTTTTTATATATATATATATATATATATATATATATATATATATATATATATATATATATATATATAAATATAATGTTCTTTACCGTAGCAGATCGAATCCCAGTTTCAACACTGAATACTAATCAGAATCTTAACTGTACACATCTTCGGACTTTTTTTTTCTTTTGGGGGAATGGAGATATAAAATTAATGTATGACTATTATTAGGGTGTTAGTAAAGCTGATATATTGTTACCTACCAAAAAATGCAAACTTCAGAGTGGGGAAAGCCTTACTGTATCTTTATGATAATTCTGTAATTAATGCACACAGCACATACTTTTAGAAGTGATGTACTCATGACAAGCTAAAGGTTTAGATGTAATCATCTGCAGTCCACAACACACAAAATAATAGGCAAATGTAATGGAGAGCCAAATGCAGACACTTAATTTTAAACCTCTGTACTGCTTCACAAGAAAAATAAAAACAAAAGCAGACACTACAACTATTAAATCTAAATTTAACACAGGTTGCAAACGGGGTGACATTGTTTGCACAATCACAGTAACTTATACAGCAGGTACTTCAAAGTGATGCTTTAGCTCCCCCACCCCTTCCATTAGCTCGTCATTGTTTAATTGGCTATTAAAGAAAGGAGTTGCTGAAATATTGCTGCACATAGCAGAGCAAACTTTCAGTTAACTTTTTATATATTTAATCTGTTTAACTTTTGTTTGATCTCATCATGCTGTTTTCTCTCACTCAGCTTTATTTCTGTATTTTGACTATATATTCTTTGATACTAATTTGGTTATTAAATGTGGCTTGAATATTTGTTGAACCTGTTAAGTCAATGCTCCTGGGTTTTTTTTCCCCCCTAACATTTGTTTTGACAGTTTCTTCTCATTTTATTCATACCACAGAATACATTGGCATCATCAAAATGTGGTGGTGATAATTAAAACTGTTCTAAGTGATGGTATTGCAGCCCTCTGCTAGTATGTAAGACATCCTCCTGCAAGAACACAATTATATCTTTCTGTTTCGAGAAAATGTTTATGATTTTGGGGCTAAGAGACATTGGGCCTCATTTTGAGAAGCAGACTCCAAGGTTGGAGATCCCTTTCCAGATTAGGCCCATGCTGCAAATTAATCCAGTGTGGACACATTAATATCCTATGCATGATTTTCTGCTGACCTAAACTAACCATGGCATTCATGTCATGCTCTGCTAGTGTAGTTAATCCACCAATGATTATTCAGACTGTTATGCAATATTACTTACAACTGTAACAATGTTACTACAGAGCAAGAGTATATCTCTAATTCTGCTTTTATATCCTCAGCTCATTAATGATTAATATTAAATGTCAATGAATTTTGTTAATTAATGGAATCCTGTAACAAGGTGTTGGCTTTAACTATTAGCCCCCTAAATATTATGGTGAAGGTGGGGTGCTCTCTGCAGCTTCTGAGGTAAGGTCCTGCTTTTGGCAATGCTGTTCTAATCACATTCGAAATTATGCAATACCCAAGTGTTTCATCTGTGTTCTTGTCATCTGCACTTTTACATTTAGTGAGGTTTTTTTTTAATTAAACTATTTTTTTAAATGTAGCAGAACAGGACTTTGGCTTTCATAAACTGTACCTTTTCGGCACCATTAGAAACATAAAATAAATTTGTAGCTACAATAATGTTTCTACTAAAATGTACTTGACCTGTGTTTAAAACATGATTTCACTGTTCCTATCTGTGTGGGAGAGAAACTCTTGAAAAGTCTGTATACCTGCGAGAGAGATTTTGCAGAGATGATGCAGCATCTGAGAACTACACAGTGAATTCTTAGTTCTGTTAATTGTTCTTACTTTGTGGTTTTGTCCAGTGTCCACAATTAGCAGGTGACTCTTGCATTACTCTACACGTCTCTCACAAAATGCGTATTCTTAGCTTGTCTCCATTATGATTATTTGTATTTTACAACTCATCAATTTTAACTTGAATTTACCAACTGTTCCCTAGTCCTGGATGGAGGGGTTTTGTAACCATGCATTGGAAACATTAAAGTAATCTTAACTGAAAACTCTTCATGAGTAAAAAGCATTCCTGGCTCATCAATATCCTCATTCTCTAGACAAGTTCAAGTCTAATGAATCAATTGAGCAATCCACTATTTTCTTGGTTGATTCAATTCCCTTCATCTCTAGCTAACTTTTTTTAGTTTTCCATCAGGGGCACAACTTTGAGCAGCAGGCCTAGTCAGCCACTGGCATTTGAGCTTTCAAACCCATCTCCCTGATTAGTGACATAGGATCAAAGATAATAGAGCTCCTTCACTACCTTCTGTTCCCCCCGCACCCCCGAAACCATGTGTCCACGGCATGTACCAAGTGAGTGCCCTTGAGCAAGGGTTTTCAAACTTTATTGCACCATGACCCCCCTTCTGACAACAAAAACTACTGCATCACCCCAGGAGTGGGGATCGAAGCCTGAGCCCACCTCAGCCTTGCTGCCCCGTGTGGGGAAGGGGCTCAAACCCCAAATCCAAGCCCCAGCACTCTGGGCAGAGGGCCAAAGCCAAAACCCTCGGGCTTGAGCCCTGGTCCTGAGTGGTGGGGCTTGTGCTTTGGTCCTGGGTCCCTACAAATCTAACACCAGCCCTGGCGACCCCATTAGAAAGGCATTGTGACCCTTACCAGGGTCCCAACTCAGTTTGACAACTGCTGCCCTTGAAATAACTGGCCCGAGTTGTAGTCACACTGTTGGGTCCACGTGTTTAGAATGGAGATGTTCAAGACTCCTTTGCATTCTCACTTATCCCTGTTCTTTCTACACTGCCTGCTTTATTTCAATAAGAAGAATTGTGGTATACGGTGATATAGCTTCAATTTTGAATATGTCTGAGCACTTTCTGATACACAAATTATTGTGACTACAATGTCGGGAAAAAGATTAGGTGGTGTGATTATATCCTCTCACTTGCCAGACTACACTCTTTAAAGCCTGGCTACAGATTTCCATAACTGGCCACTTTAGGGTTTATAATGGGTATTTCTCTCACAGCATATTTCATTTAACGGTAAACGCTCTTTTCAGTGGTTTGGGGCATTTTTATTTTTTCTCCTTGATTAATTAGGAAGATAAAAATCTTCCTCTGGTAACCCTGTTCTGCGTTTGTTGTTCATATTTTCTGACATACCCTTCTTGTGTGTCCTGATCCATTTCCAGTTTCAGACTGGACGCTTGCCTCATTTGTGGAGCCTGGATAAGTTGTTTCATTAAATAATTATTATGTATGCACATGGCTCTCTCTCCATTCAGAAATGCAAGATACACTAATACATCTATTCCATCCCCGGTGCCCTTTGTACATCTCTAAACATTGCTTTGCAGTCTGGGATAAAAGATTTTTTTCCATCTCTTAAAAACAGCCTGACTTTTCAAGATGAATAACAACTACAGTTTGTCATTAGCTTTTATTGAAACCAAAAAGCAACAGGGAACCCAAATAACTCTGACAGGTAAATATATAATTCCAGATTGTCTGGTCTGACTGAGCTGTTCTCAGGGGAGAGCTAGAGAAGGGCTGTCCTAGTGCTACCCTTGTTGCTCCCTGATCCTGGAGTCGGCTTGGGTGCTCATTTGGCCACATTGTATTTTAGAAGCCATGAGGCTGCTCTAAGCAGCTACGTCGAGCCTAAAGAAACCAGTGTGGTACCAGAAGACTGCGTAACTCTCCAGCTACCCCCCCTTAGGCAAGGAAATGAAATAGTAAGAGAACTGCTGCAATACAGACCTTGTACCATCCAATTAAGTACCCTACCTAGAGGCATTCCCTAGGAGCATGATAACACTAGCTGTGTGGCCCTTTTGCATGGCTGGACTGGTGAAAAGAGGCCATCGAGCCTGTAAACGAAGAGCAGCCAACAGTGTGTACCATGAAAGCAGCACAAAGGAACCTGGAAGAATTCCTTTGGGGCTACAGTCAGTTCAGTCAGAACAGAGAATATGGGCCTATGTTGACACTGTGTCAACCTAACGACATTGACGGTAACTATATGCCACTCAGGGAGATGGATTAAGTTGGCACAGCAGGGCAGTTATGATGGCAGGAGAAAAATTCAAGTGCAGACACGTCCACAGCTAGGTTGACACAAGTTGCTTTGCATTGACTTAACTGTAAACCAGTTCTTAGTACATTGGTGGGCAACCTAGGCTGGTGAGTGGGCCGCATGAGTGGCCCTACATCTCAATAGGTTGCAAGATTGTTGTAACTAAGATGGTCTTCCGGGAGAGGGTAGTTTTGCTAACTGCTCTTGGGTACCTCGAATTCGCAGGGTGTGCTGATTGAACCATAGCAGTGCTTTGATTGAATACAGAGGGAATGCATGGCTCTCTCAGTCAATGCTGAGGTACCTCACTTCGTGTGCTCTGGTTTTAATGTGTGTCACATTAGTAATACCAGTAGGGAAAAAACTGTGGCTGGAAACCAACAGCATCTGGTAACTCTGCACATGGACAACAGTAAATAAAATATCTTGCAGGCTGCACATAAACCCCAAAGGGCCACATACAAGCCCCAGGTTGGCCACCACTGTCTTAGTGCACGTAATCAGGAATGCCCCAAATGCAAACAAATATCTGACCTCTCAGACCTTTTCCTCAAATGAAACCTGCACAACCACTTTCAAAAATCAAGCCTGGAAGCTTAAATTCATAACTTTGCTAGATACTAAAAATCAAGGCCCTGGATTTATAGTTTCCTACAACAATCTGTAACCCACCGTCCCCGCTTCTTTTGGCCAATGACTGTAGGTTACTGGACCACTTCATCTCACATGGTCTCTTGGAATACATTAACTACCTAAGCCAGCCAATCTCAAACCGGGGGTTGGGACCCCAAAGTGGATTATGAGACCTTTTGAATGGGATCTCCAGGGCAGGCTTAGACTTGCAGGGTCCAGAGCTCAAGCCTGAGCCCACTGCCCAGGACTGAAGGTACAGGGAGCTCAGATTACAGGCCCCTGTGCTAGGGCTGAAGCTCTTTTGCTTCAGCTTTGCCTCCCACACCACCTCATAAAGGCTACAGCTAGACTGCACTGCTCTTCTGGGATACTGGAGGTATCCTGAAAAAGCAATGTCCCGTCCAAGGAATGTGTCCGCTTTTTCGTAATGTTTTTCAAAAAAACGGACATGCTCTTTTGCCATCCCTGTAAACCTCGTTCTACGAGGAATAAGGGATGGCTCAAAAGAGTACTATCTTTGGCAATTTAGCACTGTATAGACATGCCAAATTTCAAAAGAGCCTCTTTCAAATTTAAATTGGGAAAAAGGTATGTAATTTGCATACCGCAAATTGCGGATCTTTTGTGATTTAACAGTGCAATCTAGCCGTAGCCCCACAGCAGTGGGGCTCAGGCTTTGGCCCCCCTACGCGGGGTTTATGGGGCTCAGGTAGGCTCAGGTTTTGATCCCCCACCCTGGGGTCATGAAACAATTTTTGTCAGAAGGGGGTTGTGGTGCAAAGAAGTTTTAAGAACCTCGGATTTAAGCTAAAAAAGTATTTAGCTGACACCCTTCCCAGACCTGAAGAAGAGCTCTGTGTGACATGAATACTTGTCTCATTCATCAACAGAAGTTGATCCAATAAAAGATATTACCTCTCTCAGGGTACATCTATGCTGCGGGCTAAAGTCAAGGGCTAAAGTCAACTTCAGCTACATTAATTGCTTTTGGTGCTGTCTACATAGCAGGAAGTCGAAGGAAGAACACTTTTCTCCTTTGACTTCCCTTACTCCTTGGCTGCGTCTAGACTGGCTGTCTACACTGGCCGCTTGAATTTGCGCAAGAACACTGACGATCTAATGTACGATCGTCGGTGTTCTTGCGCAAATACAATGACTCTCCCACTCAGGAAAAAGCCCTCTTGCGCAAATGCGTCCGTGCCAATCCAGACGCTCTTTTCTGCAAATGCTTTTAACGGAAAAACTTTTCCATTAAAAGCATTTGCGGAAAATCATGCCAGTCTAGACTCAGCCCTTGTGAAATAAGGGTTGCAGAAGTCGGAGTAAGAAACCCATTATTCTGAAATAACAGGCTTGCTGTGTAGATGCACACACTGTTTTGAAATAAGAGTGCAACGTAGTCATGGCCTCAGCATGTTACTCAAAACACAAATAAGACAATTGTGCATATGACTTCTGATTTTCACACTTTCCATGTCATAGTGTGCTTTTAATTATTACTTCCATTAGTAATGTCATGCTTTCAGGCCCTGAGGGTGGGTCTAACAGAATTGATATGACAGGCTACATTTGTTATAGAGCATGAAGTAGCCTCTAATTTAGAACCAAATGTTATGTTCAGAAACTGAAAGGCAGTTAACTAAATTGACAGAGATGCGTGGAGAGTAAGGGACTGGGGTAAAAATGAAGGTCCCAGGTTAGCCTCACTGTGACTGATGAATCAAAAGTTCCACGTTTTGATGGCACCTCCTCTCCTCCTGCCTTTGGCTTCTCCTGTGAGAACATAATCAGCAGACAACAGTGAGGTGAAAGAGATCACCTAAGAAAAAGATTCTAGTTTTGCTCCTCTTTCATTTATGTCTGGGAAAGATGGTGCCATGTAGGAGGTAGCAGAGGTCCTCCTCACTGTGTAGGAGGTAGCAGAGGCCCTGTGGGATATGAGAGGGGGGAAAGGCAGGGTGAGGGGAGCTGGAGCAGACAGCTGGGGGCCATTCCTACACACAAATGTGCAGGAGGTGGGGGGGAGTAGCCTCTCCATAGGCCCCTCAGCAGTGTTCCCTGTAAGCTGAGTGTTTGGGTAGCCACCTAGCTCAGAGCACCTACAGCTGGCAGCACGTGTTTCTACTGGTGGTGCACATCTTCACATGCCTTGGTGCACATAACAACATGTATTCTGCCCATGGATAGGACAAATTAGAGCGAACAGTGCCCCTCACCAAAGTGCCTGTCAGTGAGGCCAGGCCATGGTGACCTGAAGGAGCATGAGCCCTGTGGTACCCTGGCCAGGCCTAGGCCCAGCTCCTTGGGGCACCGTGACCTAAGCAAGTGGGCAGGCAATGCCCACCGGGCTTGGCAGCAGGGACAGGCAGCTGGGCTGACACTGCAGGGCAAAAGGCCTGAACTGGACCCTTGCCCTTCACACCCTCAGCCAGCCAAGGTTGCCTCCCCAAGTGGCCCTGGGGGCAAACAAGGCCCAGGAGTGGAAAGAAGTATCCTAGGCTGAGACTGCCTGCAGTATGTGGTGGGTGTACTGGGGGGAAGGGAGCTCCCTGTAAAGTTTCCCCTTCCCTCTGCCTTGGGATGCAACACCAGGGGTGGTGGTGCCTGGCAGCTACCCCCAAGCATGGCTATTTTCCTCCCCTTCCCCCCTCTCCCCCCGGTATGACAGAGATCCAGCCTGCCCAAGGCTTCCAGTGAGTGCCCTTCGTTGGAAGCGTAACCTGCAAACTGTGACCTGCTGGGTGTGATGCAGCGTCCCATCTGCTGGCACCCAGACTAGGACAGGGACTAATGAGTCTGGGACTGCCTGAGCCTGGAGCCAGTTGGCTTTTAGCTGCGGGGCAGAGGCTCCTGCCCTGAGTGCCAGAGGTGCCAGGTTCTGCACGTGGTGCCCCGGATTCCTGCTGCCAATCTCCCCAGTTCTAAACCTTTCCCTCTCCCCAGTTCTAAACAACCAGGAGGCCCAAGGGATGCGGCTTCTTACCCACCCGCTCCTTCCGGTACGCACCGGTACGCGGGGCCTGCCGCGCCCAACCCCCAGTCCGACCTGGCCCGGCCCTGCGCTCAGCTCCTCCGCCTCCCTGGGGCCACGAGACACACTCGGCATCCGCTTGGGGGCAGCAGAGCGCGGCTCCGGGCCCAGGGGAGCCGGGCAGGGGAGCTACGGTGCAGCCAATGCACCGGGTGCTCCGCGCTGGCTCTGGCCTGGGGG
>JANRFK010004893.1:52977593-52991016 GCA_030068395.1 Apalone spinifera
GCAGAAATTCAAGCAGCCAGTGTAGACAGCTGGCAAGTTTTTGCGCAAAAGCGGTCGTTTTTGCAGGAAAAACTTGCCAGTCTAGACACAGCCCTTGTGTCTTGCTCATAACGCTCCAGTTAATACATCCCAGAATGAAGTCTTGATGCCTATTTTAAAGTTATCACAGCTTCCCAATTTCTGAAGATTCCTGTTTCCATTTTGCTCAGCAGGGGGCATAAGAAATGTATGAATCTGACTTGTTCCCATGCAGAAACAACAAAATGGACCCCTTCCACTGAGCCTAGCAGCCAGGTATGCAGGTGTGGCTGGCAGGCAGGGAGATCTGTGCACGGCTGTAGTTTTAGACAATGGTAATTTTCTCTTTGCTTTTATCTCGAAATCGCAAAAAACTGTTTCTGGTAACGTTTAACTTACACACGTGAAAGGATTGGCATTTTTAGATTCACTGTTACTGGATGAAAAGATGATTGTGTCATGGGACATCTGTTTTATTGTTAATTAGATGAAATAGGAAAGACATCAGAAGGGTACACACAAACTATTTCATAGTTCCCATTTAAAATCTTACTCTGATCTCTTGAAATTAATGATGCTTTACAGATTTTCACATTTTGATGTGAATTTCATTTAGGAAGTTTCAGGAACAAATGACAAAGGGTAGTTATCCATCTGCGTCGCTGTCTTTACAATTCAATTACTCCCTGCCATCATACAGTCTTTCCTTTCAAACTTATCTGACAAAAGAAAATAACCCAGGAGTTCATTTGTCATTGAAAAGAAGAATGAGTTGTGATCATCCCAGCTCATGTTTTGGGCTCATTAAAATAAGACCCACTGTTTACATTGCTTTGTCTTGTTTATGACCTAAAAAAACCATCAACTTGGCTTGATAGGACAAAGTTCCTACTTGTGAAAGATGGAACCTTAATTTTTTTTATATCTGTTTTGGAAATTGATATTTGCTACCTATTCATATGCTTAGGTACTATTCAGTGATGGGCATGGTATGGAAATCAAGATAGATCATCTACTTTTGTTTTTACTTTGCAGTTGCTTTTAAAGCTGTGTACTGAACAGGGAGGTAATACCACATATACTCACTGGGGAGGCACAGGTATGCTAAGAATCCCAACCTGGTACCTTAGGCTGATTCAAAAAAATTACACCAATAGCTCCTGTTTAATTGGCTAACTGGTTAAATATAATGTTTGACCGGTTATCTGATTAAAAGGGGAGTGGGTATAGGGGCCACTCCAGCTGGCAGGAGCTGCTCCAGCCTGGCACGAGCACCCCTGCCTGGGCCTTTTGTGGACAGGGGGTACTCCAGCCCTGCCGGAGCAGCCGCTGTCCGTGGTGGGTCTTCTGGGGCTGGAGCAGCCCTTTCCCTGCAGCGGGCAGGGATGTGCACCAGCCTCCACTGCTTAATGGTTAACCAGATCTGATAAGCAGGGTGAGGCCTACTAGTTAACTGATTAACCATTCATATCCCTACCAATAACCAGTCTACAGAGCCCGAACAAACTAAGGATTCGGAGGGAAGATTTCAGTGGCAGTCACTGGAAAAGCAAGGTAACTAAGGGAGCAACTCACGGGCTGTTGTGTGGTCAGCATTTGTCAACCATAGGGTGGCTGCATAAGCATCCCATGTGCCACACGATTCCTTCTGATTTGTTTTGGCCTAATTAGAGCAGGGAATGGGAAACAATCCTGGGATCTCATTTCAGGCCTGCCACTGACCGGGAGAAGATGGACAAGTGAGGACAGAATTTTCAAGTTTAGGCACCTAAATCCATGTATAGATCCCTCAGTAAGTGGCTTTTTTTTTCTTTCTCTTGAGAAGCCATGCAATCCCTCTCCCAGAATTCCCTGGAGTCCTGCATTTCCACGTTATCTCTCCCCTCTCTCTGATGTACAGTAGCATCTAATACTCTTTCATGGTGGTGCTTGACACACCCTCCACACACCATGCTCCCTCTGAGGCCTGCAGCTGGGTCATGCGGCTTTGGTGCACCACTTGCTATTGGGATGAGGAGCTCTGCTTTCTCTGGATCCATAACAGGAATTCATGGAAGAGAAGAGGGATGGTTGCATGACAGAAAGTTGCTCTGGTTATTATCTAAGGGCAAAAAAAGGGTTTGGAGGCAGAGCAGAAGGATCAGAGGTCAACTTGAGAGTTGAAGCCTCTCCTGAGACTGAAAGAGTTGGGCTTGTTTAGTTAGGAAAAGAGAAAATTGAGAGGGGATGTGATAGTGGTTTTTAGGTATCTAAAAGGGTGTCACAAGAAGGAGGGAGAAAAATTGTTCTTCCTGGCCTCCGAGGATAGAACAAGAAGCAATGGGCTTAAACTGCAGCAAGGGAGGTTTAGGTTGGACATTAGGAAAAAGTTCCTAACTGTCAGAGTGGTTTAACACTGGAATAAATTGCCTAAGGAGGTTGTAGAATCTCCATCTCTGGAGATATTTAAGAGTAGGTTAGATAAATGTCTATCAGGGATGGTCTAGACAGTACTAGGTCCTGCCATGAGGGCAAGGGACTGGAGTTGACCTCTTGAGGTCCCTTCCAGTCCTAGTATTCTGTGAGTTTCTGGCTGTTTACCTCAGCCACACAAGCTGGGCTAGAATGCTGTTGACCTATTGCCCCTCCCCCACCCGACTCATGGAGCACAGCCAAAGGCTAAAGCCTGGGCTAAGCCATATTAAAATGCTCCAAGATAGTAAAATACAAGCTGAGAGAGCTGTAATGCAAGTTGGGAAATAATATTAATTAATATTTTAAGTAGGCTTGACAATAAAAACAAGTTAAAGCAAAAGAACAGATTCTGCTTGAAAGAATAGATTTCTAGTATGTGGAACCAGGAGATTACCGGTAGTCACATTAGCGTATTGGAAACAGTGGGAAATGTGGTAATGCAGATTGCTGGTCAGAAGGAAGTCCAGTTATGGGTACTGAGAAAGTCACATAGTTAAGGGGTTGAGACCTGAGTAAATATGGTCACAGGTATGTAACTGTATGAAAAAGAGGTGTAGCAGCCAATGCTCAACGTTCACACATGGGATATTGCAGCTCAAGACCTCTTGCGGTGTGCTTTGCTGTTTCATCTTTGCTTCCAGTAGCCTTGTCACATGAAAGTCATATGTGGGTCCTGCAGCTTAGCAGGCCTGGGATGGAAGTGTCCAGCCCTGCTGTACCCAGCTCAGCATAGTGTGGGACACTACAAGCCCAAACCACAGCTGTGCGTTATCCACTCTAACCCATGCCTTGAGCTGGGAAACTACCGAGCAGCAAACAAGTTTGACCTCGGTCTCAGCCTATAGGAGTGATGAGAATGGCGTGGAGCCAGGTACGTGCGCATCCGGTAAATAACTGTAATATAATATCACTGGGAGTCCTGCCCCTCTGAGAGTCTCAACAGGCACCTAGACCTCACAGGGTGTCCTGAATCCCTCTAGCTGGAGCTGTGGCTGGGTGCAAGGTAACTGGAACAGACTCCCCGCAGACCTGAAAGGGCATACATTTTTCCAAGTGCCTGTTAACATTTATATGCGTTGCTTTGCCTATGCTGATTTTTGTATTACTTTGCAGTAGCTGTGTAACCATCTGGCAGTATTAAGCCTGTAATAGTTGCTTTTATTAATCTCACTACTATCTATCCCTAATTGACTCTGTCTTGAAGCGAATCCACAACCCTATTGGGCCCTGTCCCTCTGACTTGACAGGCCTCCACAAGTCAGCATTGGGGGATTGTGTTACTGGGACCAGCCTACAGCTGTAAGTCGGCCTGGTCTGCGGGTCCATTTGCTATAGTTCTCATGCTCTGTCAAAGAATCATAGGGCTGGAAGAGACCTCAGGAGGTCGTCAAGTCCAGCCCCCTGCCCAAGGCAGAACCAATCCCAACTAACTCAACCCAGCCAGGGCTCTGTCATGTTTCCCTATGACTTCAGTTGTACTGAGCTGTACTAAATAAAGCTCACAAAGTCTCTGGGTAAAAGAATCTGTTTGTGATAAGTGCCTTTGCACCCCAGACTAACGTAGGCGAAAATGGGTACCTCACAAAGGAGAGGTGTGTCACTTCAGGACTATTCAAACAGCATAGTTCACGTGGACGAACGTTCTTAGTGAGCAGAGGTTTGACCTGAGCATTGAAAATTCACAGGTTCCTGGAAAGCGTAGGCCATGAGCAAGGGTGTATATGCAGCTGGGCAGTCAGCTTACATCTATAAATACTGTCAGTTTTCATGGTAATATACCCAGTGTCCCCAGTTCTGTGAGTTGTTGTGCAATGAATGAAAGTGCAAAGCTGTTGCATTCCAACATTAGTGTGAACAGAGGCTGCATGTGAGCACAAGAACAGGACTATGCTTGGTGTTTTGTTGGTGGGTGCTGGCTGTCACTGAACTTGTTCAAAGGAATATATCCTGATTAGCTGAAGACATGTTTGCACCTGAGAAGTAGCATCCCTTCATAGGTCCCTTCAAGCAGGTTTATGTTGATGCAGGTGGCTTATCCATCGTTGGAGAGGGTCCCTCACCTCTCCAGCACATGCAAGGACATCGTTCATCTCCAAGTGTGCCCAAATGTTCATGGTCATTAGGAGGAGTTCTGGGTTCTTATGAAAAGTGGGAATTGCCACACTGGATTGGGTATCTTACATCGGAAATTTGCCACTCTCAGTAGCTTCAGTGTCAGAAACCCTGCTGTAGGCAAGTCAGGACAACTTGGCCACAGGGAAAGTTTCATAGATTATAATGACAGAAGGGAGCACCGTGATCATGTAGCTGGACCTCTTCTATAGCACAGGCATTAGGACTTCTGCAACTCTCCAGAGATGGAGGTGGGCTTAAGATCTGTCGTGTGAAAGATTCTATCTCTGGCAAACCTCTGGTAACAAAGAATAAAAAGTATTCAACCTCTGGACTAATTAGGGCCCAACCTTGCAGTTAGCCGGTGTGTGTGTGTGTGTGGTTGTTTTTTTTGTTTGTGTGTGAAAGGACTACAGGATCGGTCTCATCTGTCCGCTCGAGCAGTGTCAGTGCTGAGACGGATTCTGGTTTTAGGCACAGCAGTGCTGTCACATTCTACTCTTAGCTGAGGTTTTATTTATTTTAATGCAGTCTCCCCAAACTGAAAACAAAGGGCCAAATGTCTCCTTGCTGTAACTCCTTGACTTCCAGGAATGAATTTGGCAAATGGCACTTATCAATGTGACTCGAGGAAATTTCAAGGTTTCATTTAAAAGGGAGTAAGATTGATACTCTCCATTAGCAAGCTAAAGCAATCCTTGCTTTTTTTTCTTTTCTTCTAAACTAGCTCCATATCTATTTGGCTTTCGAATGTATGCGCCTGATGAATTGTGGGCTAACTTAATGGGGAGGAAAATGTGTGCAGGGCTGTTGGAGAGCAGAAAAATGGCAAAATGTAGAATAAGAATTGCTGGAAGGGAAGAGAAAATGAATTGGCCTTCTCCCAAAAAAAGGAAATGAAGAGGGAATGAATGGCTCAAAGGAGAGCAGGAGTGAGTGAAATCAAGGAGATGGACATTAGAAGAGATGGCATCAAGACGCTGTGTTCGGATTTGGGTTTTGAAAATGCTAACGTCCGGAAGCATTTGGATCAGGAGTCTTGGTTCTGGCTCATCTTTTGTCAAACAGAGAAGAGCCCTAAAAGGTAGAAATGATGTGCAGGTTGTAAGTAAGAGAGTTAGACAATATTTTAGAACCATGGTTAGATAAGTTAGTTGGCTTAAAACCCATGAAGTTTTAAAAAAAAACACTCTTGGAGTCTTGTGTCTCGGGGTCTCTCTGAGCCTTTGTACTGCATTCAGGTAACATTTTCAAGTGTTTTTTCTACAACTGTGAGGGCAGGAAACCTACCTGATGTGAGAATCTCTGCTTTCCCCCCATCACATGACTCCAAGAATTGGAGCTTTAAGAAACATGCCAAGTATCATGAGACCCATGATGAAATCATGAGATGACAAGAGTGGTATTTTGGGAAATGTGCGGTTGTTGGCCATCCTATTTGTGGGGGAGGGGTCAGTAAATTACATTAATAGGTAGCAGGTTTAAAACAAACAAAAGGAAGCATGTCTTCACACACTACACAGCCAACCTATGGAATTCCTTGCCAGAGGATGTTATGAAGGCCAGGACTTTAACAGGGAGATAGGTCCATCAATGGCTATTAGCCAGGATGAGCAAAAACGGTGTCCCTAGGCTCTGTTTGTCAGACACTGGGAATGGGTGAGAGGGGATGGATCACTTGATGATGACCTGTTCTGGTCATTACCTCTGGGACACCTGGCATTGGCCACCATCCAAAGACAGGATACTGGGCTAGATGGATCTTTGGTGTCGCCATTCTTATATTGTTGCACTGAGTTATTGAATGCTAGTTTTGCTGTTCTTCTCTGATGCTCTTTGCAAAGTGTTAGGGATAACTAAATACCTAGGAGAGGTTCCTGACCAAGGAGTATACATCCTTTTGCCATTCCAGCAATCACATAGCACTAATGATAAGCAGTGAAACCCTGAAGCCTTTACTCAGGCTAACCTCCCAGTAAAGTCAATGAGGCTTTCACTTGGGTAAAGAAATGATTTTAAAAACAAACCAACCAAAAGCTGGGGGCCAAATAGGAGCTACCAAGGGATGGAGGGGGACAGGGAAAGAAAACAATGTTAACTGTGGAGAATTCTTCTGGAACCATTCTCTATGGCAGCAGGAAGGGTGGTGGTGGTGGTATCCAATTCTACCATGATCACTGAAGCTATATCTACGCTGCAGGCTTCTTGTGGAAGAAGCTTTTTGTGGAAGAGATCTTCCACCAAAACTTCTTGTGTGAGAGAGCATCCACACTGCTAAAGCACATCGGAAAAACGATGTGCTTTTGCGCAAGAGAGCGTCCTGACTGCATGGATGCTCTCTTACAAGAAAGCTCTGAGTGCCATTAATAGAATAGCCACCAGGGCACCTGTGCTTCCTTTGATAGGCTGTTTTTGTGCAAAAAACCCGTTTCCCGTCCCCCCACATCTTTTGTGCAAGAGCTCTTGTGCAAAAACGCTCTTGAGGTGTTGGATGCTCCGCAGGTTTTTGCGCAAAAACCCTGTAGTGTAAACATAGCCTGAGGATACATCTACACAGCAGCAAAATAACAAAATGCGCTTCTACACTAGAAGCCTTTTTCCCAAAATCTCAAGCTGGAGTACTTGTTACTCCTCGTGAAATGAGGGTTACCATGAGTTGGAGTAAGGGAAGTTGCAGGAAGAGTAGTCTTCCTTAGACTTCCTGCTGTATAGACAGTGCCAAAAACCAAGTTAAGCTATTTCGACTTAAGCTAAGCAATTGATGTAGCTGAAGTTGCGTAGCTTAATTTGACATTAGCCTTGCTGTGTAGACATACCCTGAGTTATCCAGTCCTTGCAAGGCTCTGATGCATTGCCTTGAACCCAGGTTTCTAAGCAATTGTGCTACTGGCACCAATATTCTAACCAAAGGCTGACAACTAGTCACTAGTAGCTGCTTGTGTGTATCTTCTACCGTACACTCCACGTGTACAGAATGAATGAACGTGATGATGCTTTTTCTTAGGAAACTTGCAGACAAAGACACTGAGGGCTTTGAGAACATCTAGCTGAAGTTGCAAAGGTAGCTCTCCAGATTAAATAGCAAGTGTTGGAGGCAGCTTTAAAAAGAGAGAGGATGGTGGTAAAACTTTAATGATAGAATCTTAGATAAGGCTAAAATATTTATCACCTTTTTAACCTGAGTTTTATAGCAATGAAATGTAATGTATATCTTCTATTACCTTTGTCAAGTTTATGACCATCTCACATAAATGTGTCCCCTTAAATATGTATGAGGCAGTTTTACTTATCTTGTTTACATGAGTTCTCTTTGGGCATTTGTCTCCATCACTGTATAGCACATTTATGGTAATTTACTATAATACACGTACATCAGAGGCAGTTTAAATGACATTTAGCCTTAAATATATTCAAGTTTTTTTCCCTTGTAGCCAGTAGGAAGTCGAGAGATCTATGAAAAGCTATTAATTTTTGGATGATAGTAACATAAACAACATCAAGACTTATATTTGCTCTGGGAACAGCAGAGGAAATAACCAATTTTGGGCACCATATGGTCAGTTATTAAAAATAAATAAATAAATTCAACATTTAATCTTTCTTCTGATGCCAAGGATAATCTGAATAGCAGCTTGGTGACTGGAGAGGGAGTACAAAGGATTGTTTCACTAGGGTTAAATATGAGGAAAACAGGGTGGTAAATTAGAAAACTTTCAGGTACTCTTTGTTGTCACTGGTCCTTGTTTCACGTTTTCGGGGCAGAAAACGTGAAACAAGTTTCTTTCTGGTTCAGATCCACAGGTGATATTGAGCCCCACTGAGCAAGGTGCTGTACGAATACCCAGTATGAAATAATACATACCTCAAAGATCCTATAGTACAAATAGACAAAAAATAAAATGGGGGGGAAACAGACAGAAGGGGGAAAAACAAAACTCTTGCCCAAGGTCACAGAGTAGGTAAGTGGCAGGGATAGAAATAGAATCCAGGTCTCCTGGATCCCAATCGAATGGCTTATCCACTTTCCTTATAGTAGTGGGGACTGTAAAGCTAATGATATTTTACTACGCCAGCCAAAAAATGACTTTCCTGGGGCAAGTGGTCAAAGAGAAAATTTCCAAGGCTGTTGCACTTTCATGTGACAAATGTAATCAGCCAAATTTCTTCCTCCTAAAAAAAACCCCAAATGTTTCCCCTTCGATAAATATATAAATGAAAACATCACATCTAAAGGCTGATGGAGTCCCTCTTCCAGGTGTATCCATATCGATAACTGTGATTGTTTAGATTTACTATGTAATTGGTTAGGAGAGTGGTGGAAATCAATATTGTCAGAAGCATAGAATGTAAATTCAGCATGCACCAACGTAACGCATGTAACTTTATTCAGTTTCTTTGTTCCATCTCCTTTTTGCAGCACATTTCGTTGAGTGATCACAATGAGAACGGTGCGCTTCCGTGCAATCGAGCTCTGCTCTGGCATTGATCTAGTGGCCCGTGCTATCTCCAGGATGCAAGATTCACTTTAATTTCCTTCTTCCTTTTGTTCTTTTTCCCTTGGCCCTTCAAATTAGGGCTTTTCTCCCCTCGTCCGTTTAGTGATCCCCAAAAGTTTTGCCCCCAGTTGTTGCAATTTGGCCTCTGAATAGTGGTGGAGAATTGTGGGCCCAATCCTGTGAATGGCCGAGCACCTTCAATGCCTGATGACTTCAGTTTGGCTGTAATAAAGATCACGAGTGCATAGTCCTGTGAAGAATTGAACAGGAGACCAATGTTTTTTGTGGACAGGAGGGAGCATAGTAAAGGGGGAGACAGCTGGAAAAAGGGGCTAAGTCAAGGTAGGGACCAGATCCGGCCCACCTAACACTTTGATCTGGCCCATGGACTGCATCTGGCTGCTTTCTATTTATATCCTGCTGCCCATGCCACTTAATTGCCAAGCGGTGGCTCAGACAGCAGGATCCTATTTAAATGGTTCATGGCTGCCAGTTATGGTGCTACCCTGGCAGGGGCTGGAGCTGGGAGCCCTTAGAATAGCCACAGTAAACCCGGGTGGCTGCCAGGCAATATGGTAGCGGCAGGGCTGGAGGTAGCAAGCTTTTTGCTGAGTGTTTAATTCAAAGCCTCTAGCCCCAGACAACTCTAAGGGGAGGCTCATCTCCAGCCCCACCCCTTCCACACCAGACCTCACCCCTTCCAGGGTGGAGCCAGCCTGTGACCACATACCAAAATTTAGTGGCCCCCCCCTGTGAAAATTATTGCTCACACCTGGGCTAAATCCTGATTGTGTACTGATGGAGAGCAATAGTTGCATGACCACATGCCTGGGTGGGGGAATCTGAGAAGTGGGGGAATTTGAGAGGTGCCTGGTTGAGTGGTAGGTCACATTACAGATGTTGGACAGGAAATGGTAGAGCAGCCATTGCTACCAAAAATATTCAGAGAGGTCCTGCAGGAGTTGCCTGGAGAGGTTGCCAGCCACTGTTCTAGATGACTCTGCCCCTTTCAGGGGTTTTATTTTGTCCTGTGGTTCCCCCTCCCCCATTTAACCTCACTTCATGACTTGCCTACAAAATCAGACTTAAAAATACAAAAGTGTCACAGCACACCTACTGAAAAATTGCTGACTCTTCCCATACACTTTTAAAATAAATCAATTGGAATATAAATATTGTTTCCATTTCTGTGTATAGAGCAGTATAAACAAGTCATTGTAGGAAATCTTAGTTTGTACTGCCCTCATTTGTGGCTTTTATGTGGCCTGTTCTAAAACTAGACAAGTACCTAGATGAGCTGATATACCCCCTGCAAGACTGGTGTACCCCCAGCGGTATGCATGCCCTTGGTCGAGAATCAGGCAGTCTAGAAGGTGGGATGGCAGAACATGAGCTGTTTCGGGGTTGGCAGTGCTGAAGTGAGGGTCTGTAGGTGAGTGACTTGCACTGTTCTTCATCTTCAGTAAGTTCCCTTGTGTTGGGGTTGCTAAGATCTGTGGCTGTACCATAGCAATAGATCTGCTGCACGCGCCATGTGCCTTTCTCACCTAGCCTTACCCACTCACCCTCCTCGTTCCTCTGGTTGGCTGACCGTAATTACCCCTCAATGGGCGATAGCCTGTCAGAGGAGTTGCGTGGTACCAAGCAGCGGAAGTTATACAGATGGTAAGACCCTCTTGATACCACAGAGCAAGCCTTTTGCCCATCAACAGGCATGTATCCAAAGATGAGACCGAGGGCTAGCCCCAAAGGGCATAATCATGGGGGGTTCCCAGTGCAAATGGGGAACAGGGGTTCTAGAGCAAGTCAAAGTAGAAGGAAAAAAGGCACATGGTGTGACATGGAGAAATTCATAGAACTGGGGTGGGCAAAGGAGACAGATGAAGCAGGCAAGAGAGAAGCAGGCATGGAGCAGCGGGACTGAGATAAGCTATTAGTGAGGGGCTCTATTGTAGGTGGACTGGCTCACTTCATTATTGACAATGACTTGCTCTACATTTTCACGTCAGTAAGTTCTCTCTTGGTCTCTTTGTACATTCCCTTGGGCAGCTCACAGTTGTGCATAGATAGGAAAGTGCCCTATGCCCTCCCCAAGTGTTCCCTCCCCATGCCTGGTCAACTTTGCTGTCTGGGTGGAAGGGGAACAGTCCTGCCTTTTCTGCTGAGTTTGGGGCAGCTTCCAGTCACTAGAGGGCTAAAGAAGGATCAGTCTTTGGTCTCAGACACATGGAAAGGGGGGCTCTAATCTAGCTCCAAATACAGGCTCCCTTCAATGAGGTCACTTGCATGCTTAAAACTAGGCATATATTCAGTGCATTGCTAAATCAGAGCCTAAGGAACTTTCCTCTTTTCTTAAACTAAAATGAACATTCCATGCCCATGGAATTGTGGTGAGTATTTTTTTTTTTTTAAATAAACTATTAACCTTTTCATCAGCCCCACTTACATTTCTCAACTGGGAACAGCCTGCAGGAATTTCTCACTCCTTGCTACCAATCATCTTCAGCTGTAAACTGTAATTTGTTTTTATTGCCCTTAAGGGCAATCTTTCAAAATCCAAATCTGATGGGCGTAGCAGCTTTCCATGGTCAACATACCCCTACAATAGTGATGCCCAGGAACCTGAAGTGATGTTGTGAAGGTGACTACTCCCCTACAGTCTGCTCTGGTTGTGCAAATTATCTCAGTAGCTTGACTCAAACAGCCAAAATTTGGAGTCCTGTGTATTGTTTGTTAAGAGGAGAAAGGGAGAATGGAGTGGGAGGTATTTTCTTTGATGCAATCCTGTTTAATTTAGGAATAAAGTTCTGTTTCCTTAAGTGCACCAGGGATCAAATAACAGGAAAGTTCCTTTGCTCACAGTTCAAAGCCTCTTTCAACCAGCACTCAGCCACAATTTTGAAATTGTGTCTCTGTGAAAGACAGAAACAAACATTCACTCAACTAAACCCCACCAAACTTCTCCACCAATATTCCCCTTTGTCTTGGGTGACTATGTGTGTTATAGTAGCAGCCACCATCCAAAATGCAGGCACATGTCAACTATATATTCTATACAGGAGCCTAATTGCTTTTTATGTGGCTCCTGAATGAAAGGCAGCTGTTGCACATACAGGTATAAACCAATGCATAATAGTAAGAAATGTGGAATGGCTTTTATGCCAATGTGCCTTTCATTTTCAGAACCCTCTTCTCTGTATCCTCATTAGCCAAGCCTCAAGTTGCAGACAGCTATTGCTAGTGCTGTAGCATGAGCCTAACGCAGCAAACCAGGCTCTGAGACTTGCTGCTCCCTTTTTTGGCCACGTAGGCAATATCTTTCTGCTCTTACAACAGGGGATAGACGAGGTAGGTCCAAATCATTGGTATTAAGATTTGAACCTTTCCAAACATGTTCAGAGCCAAGCTTGTGGTTTGATCCATTATGAAGGTAGGATTCAATTTGGCTCATTATACAGATTGAAACCTTCCTAAGACCTAAAAGTTTGGGATCATCTTGTGGAACTCGTGAATGTAGTTTAAGAACTGCCACTAACAGACAGCTGCCTAGAAGTGCTATATTTCGCTTTGACAAGCTATATTTTGCTTGAAGTGATGTTACCGCTCTAGGGGCATGTCTATACTTACCGGAAGATCGACACTCTGCAAGTCGATCTTCTGGTGTTTGATTTAGCTGGTCTAGTATAGGCCTGTAAATCGAATCCTGAAGGCAGCTCCCGCTGGCATCCAGTACTTGTCCTTTTGCCAGGAGTAAGGGAAGCAGATGGAAACTTTTGTTCCCCTTGGCCTCCTGCAGTGTGGATGCAGCCAAGGCGTGGCTTAACGTAAGTAGACTCCAGCTACACATTTTATGTAGCTGGGCTTGCATACCTTAAGCTGATCTTCCTGGTCTAGTGTAGACCAGTCTAAAGTACTTAGGTACATGACATTGTCATAGCATCTGAGCATCTCACAGATTTTAATTTATTTATCTTCAGTGCCCCTGTAATCTAGGGAAGTGCTTTTACCCACACAGTGCCTCAGTTCTCCATCTGCAAAATAGACAAGTGACTTTCCCAAGACCAAAGGGGGAAGTCTGTGGCAGAGGAGAAACTTAAACCTGGTCTTTTGGGTCTGAGGCTAGTGCTCAGACCTCTGGACCATCCTTGATATTTCCTTAGTGTACTGGCAATGCTAATTCACTTACACTTCAGTCATAACTCGGTGGCTGCGTCTACACTGGCGCGCTTTTGCGGCAAAGCTATGCAAATGATGCTTTGCGTTAGAATATCGCTGAGCCTCATTTGCACAACTAATGATCCGCCATTTTTGCGGACCAGGCTCTTGCGCAAGACGGGGCTGTC
>JANRFK010004893.1:52991116-53007231 GCA_030068395.1 Apalone spinifera
CTTTTATGCTGTTCTTTTATTGGGGCTTTCAGATCAGGGCAGTTCCTCAGGCTGACACACTCAACTGTAACCCTAAGCCATGGTTACAGGTTCCTGCTAATCTTGTGCTACTCTTCGGTCATTGCAGGGCATGTGCAAGCTGGAATGAAACTGCTCATGAGTGTAGGGCCCATGCAAAATGTCATTTGAACGGTGAAGGCAGCAGTATTTTGGCTGCTTTCACTCTGTGAGAAAGCTGGAACTGGACCAGTCCTGACAGACGTGCCTGGGTATTGAACAAAAGTAGCTCTGCACTCAGTGTACTGCAGGGAGGCTGTGCAGTGCTGGGGTAGCGTCAACCTCTGTAAGTAGGTAGGTAGAGATCAAGTTCACTGGCTCAAGGCTTACATCCCCCCTCTCCCACTTGGCTCTTTTTTTGGTCAGCTTGTTAGAATTTTACTAATTCTTTGTAAATTCAGACAGCTCATTAATTTCTAACCTTGGACGTATTTACATCGAATGTGTCTGTTCCTGGGAGAGGCAGGAAGTTCCTGATGGTAAAGTTCATATTCCAGCTTGCCTGCACAGGGACTGCTTTTCTGGCTGACCTTAGCAATCTAATAAGAAAGGTGTTTAAAAAATAATGCATCTGTAAATCTGAAACAGACGACATCTGTTCTGTGCCGATCTTCATGCTGCTTTTCTTTTAGTCTCTTATCGCTACCCCAGTTTATACTGAGGTACTGACAAGCCATGAAATACTCTAGCATCCCTGTAGAGAAAGCCATTCTTGTTGCTCTGTAGGTGCACAATGGCTCAGTGAGCAAGGTCATGCCAAAATCCTCCTCCTCCTCCTCCTGGCTTTCTATTTTTAGAAGCTAGCTGTGTCAAAGGACACACGCCTCACCGGGTGCTTGGAGACTTTCAAAACTGCCTGTGTTGCAGCTGTGATTCCAGACTTGTCAGGTGGCAGGGGGAACAGAACCAGCACAGCTTTTCCAAGGTCATAGAGGTAAGCGGGCATTTCCTCACATTCTGCAATAGCCGTATCTCAGCAGGCTTGCTAGGCTGATGAGAACATCACAGGCGGCACCCAGTTGCTCCTTTAGCCATAACACGAATGGCTCTATAATGGACCATAACCAGAGCTCTGCATCTCAAGTTGTGATGAAGGTGAGCACAGCGAGGTAAACCTGCTGGGCAGAGGCAGCAGGAAAGAGACTCGGTCCGTTTCTAATGAACAAACGGAGGAGAATTGCAAATGGCAGATTAATTTATTTCCTCAAAAGGAAAATATGTTTGCTTTGAAACAGGCAGTTCTAATGGGCTTTGCTATTGCTTTTTGCCTGAGACAGAGGCCAACTGGCTATCCTAATCTGAATGGACTCCGTTCTCATGGGGAATTAACAGTCGCATGTGAAAGATGAGTGCCCATAAAGAGCATCTAGGTCAGTCTTCTATTGTGTGTAATAACCAACAAAGCTGTTTTCTATACATTCTCAATACTGATGGAAAACTACCCAGCATATGTGCATAAGTCTTCAGATCTATTGAAGAAGAGCGCTATGTAAGGTCAGAAGCTTGTGTCTCACCATCAGAATCTGGTGCAATAAAAGAGATTACCTCGCTCAACTTGTCTCTCTAAAGCAGGGCAAGGGAACCTTTTTTTGGGTTGGGGGCTACTGCCCCACAGAAAAATCAGTCGGGGACTGCACACAAGTGAGAAGCAGACCTCCCCCTTCACTGTGTCCCCCAACTGAGAAGGAGAAAGACACCCCCCCCACATACAGTCTCCTTGCACACCAGAGCCTAGGGGGGCCCAGCCTAGTAGATTCTGTGTGCTCCAGCCTCGTGGGAGGCAGTGAGGGGGCTAGAGTGCCAGCACAGGCTTCCCTATGCTGGGAACAGGCCTGGAGTCTCCGAGGCCAGATCCAGGCAAGCCAAGCGCCACATCCGGCCCCCGGGCCTGAGGTTCCCAATCTCTACTCTAAAGTTCTGGACTGAGAGTCTTGTAGAATAGCATGTGGTTAACACTCTCTAAAACATCCATACATCCTAGTGGGCTTCTAGCAAGAGCTAGAATTCATTGGAAATGATGATCGAACTACTAGATTCAGCTGTAAGCATCCCCTCTTGCTGCTGAATAACACAAGGAAGAATTTCAACAATATTTACCAAGGAGGATACTGGGCTAGCAGAATTCTAAAACTAACTTTTTTTAATGGGTCACATAACTCATTAGACTGGCTCATCTGACAGAATATACATTAGTTTTCCTGGAAACTCTATACATTATCTGACATCTTTGAACCCTTTCTTGATCAATAAGAGACTGATATTGTTTTTATTCAGCCAATGTTTTGCTGTCCAAGGCTTTTTGTACTGCAGAACAACTCTCTGAAGCCTAAGACAGAGTTTTCCGAAGGCTTTATGGCTGAGTAGTTTGTTTGCCATTACTTAAATTAAACCTGTCAACTTGTACCGTATAACAGAAGCCCCTAGCATATCTTGTAGTTTGAACTGTAGATATAATTGCTTTCTCTGAAACTGTATCCAAAATGTATTTTAATTCACTGATTAAACAAGTAATGCCCAACAAAACTCTGAAAATCAGCATATGCACTTTGCATGCATGTGTGTCTGTCTGGTCCTGCATGTATACAAAATATATAGGGTAATAGCTTAGCCTTATTGGAGCCCAATGTGAACTTCATCCCAAGCATCTACTGAATACATAATTTGGTGTGGCATAAAGATTTTATTATCATTCATTTGGAATGACCCCCTTCTCTGCTCCAATGTTATATAACCACATGATTGTGTAGGTTTGGTATACAGATCTTACCAGGATGACTATTTACTATGACCCTAAGTGGGTTATGCAGTTCATCCCAAAGAAATGCTGGTAAAACCTTTTTATCACTGTGCCATGGTGCATCCTGTCTGATTATTGGGTTACCATCTTGGCTATTGATTAGTTAGGGACAGATTGAAATTAATAAAGCTTGGTTCCTTTTTTTAAAAATGGAGAGAGAACAAACTAGAAGTTTAACACTTTCCACCAAGACACTGAATTCCTAATTAGCGTTGAAAAGGCTCCTTAGCTAGGGGAAACTGTCACTTTCAGAGTGAGGAAAATGGAATGTTAAATTGTTTTGAAAGATTCACAGGCCAGGTTGGGATAACAGATAATCTCTCTAATATCCAAGGACCAACAGGGCTATAACAACACTGCTGAGGTCAGGATAAGGAAGATTTACATATTAATAGGCTCTGTCAATATAGGAAGGGGCCATGGGGTGGGGATGGTAGATAACATCTAAAGGGCCATATAGATATATACATTTATCAACTAAGTCTGAACAGGTCTCTATGTCTTGGAATAAAATAAGATTTTACTAGAAGTCGGTGGTCAGAAAAACACCATCTGTGGTGAGTGCGCTAACCTTACTGTCAAAATAGTACTACAAAAGGTGTCTTACTGCTAGCTATGGTAATGAACAAGCTAAGTCTTAACTCCTGGCTACTTAGGGGGTCCAGAGCAATAGGAATTGGACACCAGAGAGAGGGTGTCTGTCTGATTCAGGGTATGCCATGGATAGTGGTAAAAGTAAAATTACTTTTTTCCTGTACAGGGAGGGGGGCACACCAGCTAAAGGGAGGGGGGAATGTGACCCTCCAAGTCACTCTGCTTTGCCACCAGCCTGGGGCTCCCGTGCTCTTCCCCTCCCCTCTCCATCCTGCATGACCTGGTGGGAAGGGGGTGATACAAACAGCTGGAGGAGTTGCCAGCATTCTGCTCCTTTCCCAGCACACTGCTGCCCCTCCCAGCTGGGGAAAGGAGCAGAGGCCTCAGCCCTGCCCCCCACACTTCCACAGAACTGTCTCCCCTCTGGCTCTGTGCAGCAGCAGCCCTGCTGGGGGATGAGGCTGTGGGTTCTGGGAGGAGCAGCAACATGTGGGAAAAGGAGCCGAATGCTGGCACCTCCCAGTTTTCTCCCCCCCCCCCAGCCCTTCTTTCCTAAGAAAGGCTGGGGGCCGGTACAGTGTCTTCCTGATATACCAGACTGGCTGTAATAGCTTGCTGGTACAGTGTACCAGCCCTTACTGCCTTTCTGTCATCTCTGCCCATGGAGAAGTGGAAAGAAGTGAGTGAGAGAGGGAAAAGGCCTGATGAAACGTGTCCTGAACATCTGAGCCCCCAAATCCAAGTGAAGACCTGCTGAAGCCACCTTAATCTAATAATAAAATATTATCTGGCTGAGCTGTTACCCAGCATCAGGCTGCATCTGATCTCAGACTGTCTGCTTTCTGGTTGATAGGATTTCTCGCTCACTTTTTCCCAGACTTAGTTTGCATCCTCTGGACAGGTAGGAGGAGGAGAGGTACCTGAATCTGGAACACTCTGTCAAAGGCATGTGCCAAAGACCTGCTTGTCCCCATGGCGTTTTGCCAGGTCCCTAAAGCTCTGACTCCCATTAACATTGGTGGATATTAGGGATCTTAGAAATCATTTATTTCAATAACTGTGTTACCTCTAAAATTCTTGGTGGTTACATGATTACTCAGAGCTCTCCCCTGTGGGTGCTCCTAACCCTAACCCGGCAGGAGTCCCCTGCCACCCTGCGCTGCTGCCTCTGATGTAGCTTGCTGCCACCTGCTACCCCATGCTGCTGTCTCTGATACAGAGACAGTAGTGTGGGGTGGCAGCAGCCCCTATATGGGGAGGGCCCCGAACCCTCGCTGGGGAAACCTATCACACATGGGTTTGGACGCCGCCTCCCCCCACCGCTGACAGGGGCTGCTGCCACCCCGCACTGCTGCCTGTGTACCAGAGGTAGTAACGCAGGGCAGCAGGCAGGAGCTGGTTTAAAAGCCAGCTCCCCACACAGACTGGCTCCTGTCTGCCATCCTGTGCTGCTGCCTCTGTATCAGAGGCAGCAGTGTGGGGTGGCAGGTGGCTCCACTGTGTGCTCTTCATTTAAAATTTGGACTGGTGGGCTGGGACTGAGCCAGCCTGCCGATCTGAGTTTTAAATTCAGAGCACATGCAGGGGAGGTTGTTGCGGTTAATGAGTACTCGGTTGACATCCCTAGTGGATATTGGATCAGATCCTAGTGGAGGCTGGTAAGGTGAATGGAGAAAGTTTGATAAGAATAGGAAACAATAGTAGTAAAAGGTTCCATTATCCCTGTCACTGTGTTTGAGAAATACTTTACATTGAGCAGCCAGTGCTTTAGGGGATGGTTATTTTCCTGTTTGTTAATATGCAAGGATCTAATCATCTTTAACTATTTTTGCAGGATTATCCACTTTTGATAATTCAGCCTAACCAAGGCATTTGTGCCTCTAGAGAGGATGTTAGTGATGTCAGTTTTATAAATCAGACAATTTTACTTCGTCAGTGAGATCCATGGAAATCCAATCTTCAGTTGACATGTTAAACTTTGTTTCCTTTCAGTAGCAATGAGAATCTGCTCCAGGCAAATCTGGGCACCAGAGCGGAACTAAAACAAAGTGGAACCAATTCTAAATATATTTGTCTAGATTCCGGCAGACATTATGTCTTTCTGTTTTTTATGTGCTGCTTTTATATCCCTATCAGATTTTTGTGGTAAATTTACAAGAGCTTTTATTAACCTTTCTTTAACTTGTTGATTCTTCCACGTATGATAATGATGCCTTTTGCACCACTACTTGAATTTTAACGACAGGGAGTGACTTGCAGCCATATTTCTTGTAGTAGGATTTTTGTGCTGCAAACTCCAGAGACTGCAAAAGAAAACAACATAAAACAGTGTGTGCAGATAACAGCTGGATTTTTTTAATGCAAGCAGTATAGGGTCTTTGTGAGGGACTGCACCCACTGAAGTCAATGAGAGTTTTGCCACAAAATGGCAGTATGATAACGTTGTAGATAGTCTGCACTAGAAGCTCTACGGCGGCACTGGTGCCGCTGTACCTCTGTAGTGCATCTGGTGAAGATATTCTCCCACTGGCATAATACAGCCTCTGCAAGAGGTGGTACCTATGTCAGTAGGAGAGGCTCTCCTGCTGACCTAGTGCTGTGCACAGTGGTTTTTAGGTTGGTATAAATTACATTGCTCAGTAGTGAAGTAGTCACACCTCGAGTGAGGTAAGTTATACCATCATAAATGGTGTGTATACGCCCATAGATTGCTCCTGGGGGAATTCAGTCCCACAACATTAAAAATTTTGCACACAATGTCTTCAAATTCTGCAAAATTCTGCATATTTTACTTGTCAAAATAACACAATATAATCATAGAATGCTAGAACTGGAAGGGATCTCAAGGAGTCATCAAGTCCAGTCCCCTGCCCTGACGGCAGGACCAAGCACCATCTAGATCATCCCTGACAGATGTCTATCTAACCTGCTCTTCAATATCTCCAGCAATGGAGATTCTACAACCTCCTTAGGCAATTTATTCCAGTGTTTAACCACTCTGGAATAACGTCCAACCTAAGGTTTCCTAATGTCCAACCTAAACCTTCCTCACTGCAATTTAAGACCATTGCTGCTTGTCCTGTCCCCAGTGGCCAAGGAGAACAATTTTTCTCCCTTCTCATTGTAAAACCCTTTTAAATACTTGAAAACTGCTATAATTTCCCCTCTCGGACTTCTCTTTTCTAAACCAAACAAACCCAATTCTTTCAGTCTTCCCTCATAGGTCATGTTTTCTAGATCTTTAATCATTTTTGTTGCTCTTCTCTGGACCTTCTCCAATTTCTCCACATCTTTCTTGAAATGTGGTGCTCAGAGCTAGACACAATACTCCAGTTGAGGCCTAATCAGTGCAGAATAGAGTGGAAGAATCACTTCTCATGTCTTTTACACAACACTCCTGTTAATGCATCCTAGAATCATGCTAGCTTTTTTGTTTTTGCAACAGTCTCACACTGTGGACTCATATTTAGCTTGTCGTCCATTATGACCCCTACATCTTTCTGCAGTACTCCTTCCTAGACAGTCACTTCCCATTCCGTATGTGTGAAAAGGATTGTTCCTTCCTAAGCAGAATACTTACATTTGTTGTGGTTAAACTTCATTCTGTTTACCTCAAACCATTTCTTCAGTTTGTCCAGATCGCTTTGAATTATGACCCTATTCTCCAAAGTGTTTGCAACTCCTCTCAGCTTGATATCATCTGCAAACTTGAAAAACATACACTGTATGCTAATATCTCAATCACTGATGAAGATATTGAACAGAACTGTCCCAAAACTGGCCCCTTTGAAACCCCACATGTTATGCCATTCAAGCATGATTGTGAACCATTAATAGCTACTCTGGGAACAGTGATCCAGCCAGTTATGCACCCATCATATAGCAGCCCCATCTAGGTTGTATTTCCCTAGTTTCTTGGTAAGGTCATGTCAGACCATATCAAATGCTTTACTAAAGCCTAGGGCTGTGTCTAGACTGGTGCGATCTTGCGCCAGAGCTATGCAAATGAGGCTCAGCGTGGAATATCGCCGAGCCTCATTTGCATAGCTAATGAGCCGCCATTTTCACGGAAGAGGCTCTTGTGCAAGACGGAGCTATCTACACTGCCCTTTCTTGCGCAAGAAAAACCCTCTTGCGCAAAGCCGTTATGCCTGAAAATAATCAGCATAACGGCTTTGCGCAAGAGGGTTTTTTAGGCAGTCTAGACTCAGCCTAGGTGTACCACATCCACCGCTTCTCCCTTATTCACAAGGCTTGATATCCTATGAAAGAAAGTTATCTGATTGGTTTGACATGATTTGTTCTTTACAAATCTAAGTTGGGTGTTACCTATCACCTTATCTTCCAGATGTTTGCAGATGAATTCCTTAATTATTTGCGCCATTATTTTTCTTGGCACAGAAGTTAAGTGGACTGATCTGTAGTTTCCTGGGTTGTTCTTATTTCCCTTTTTATAGATAAACACTATATCTGCTCTTTTCCAGTCTTCTGGAATCTTTCCCAAAACCCATGACTTTTGAAAGATGATGGCTAATGGCTCAGATACCTCCTCTATCATCTCCTTGAGTATTCTAGGATGCATTTCATCAGGCCCTGGTGACTTGAGGACAACTTCTAACTTCTCTAAGTAATTGTTAACTTGTTCTTTTTTTATTTTAACTTCTAAATCTACCCCATTACCACTAGCATTCACTATGTTAGACATGCAGTTACCATCAGTCTTCTTGGTAAAAACCAAAACAAATAAGTTAAATGCCTCGGGCACTTCCAAGTTTCCTGTTGTTGTTTTCCTCTCTTCACCGAGCAATGGGCCTATCTTGTCCTTGGTCTTCCTCTTGATTCTAATATATTTGAGAATGTCTTCTTGTTACCATTTATGTCACTGGCTAGACTGAGCTTGTTTTGTGCATTCACCTTTCCAATCTTGCCCCTACGTACTTGCGTTATTTGCTCATATTCATCCTTTGTAACTTGACCTAGTTTCCACTTTTTATATGACTCCTTTTTGATTTTTAGAACACGTAAGATCTCCTGGGTAAGCCGAGGTGGTCTCTTGCCATATTTTCTATCTTTCTTTGCTGTGGAATAGTTTTCTTTTGGGTAGAGATGTTAAATATCAGTTAATTGAATAGTTGATTAACCTCATTAATTCTTATCGATTACTTGACTATTCTATAGTCACCAGGGGAGGGGCTGGCACCCAGTGCACTCTGCCCCTACTCCCGGGGAGCCCCCTGCTGCTCCATGCTGCAGCCTCTGTATCAGACGTAGCAGCATGGGGTTGCCAGGCAGGAGCAGGCCCACAAGGGGAGCCAGTTTAAAAACCAGCTCCTCTCGCGCACTGGCTGTCTGTCACCCTGTGCTGTTGCCTCTGATACGGAGGCAGAAGTATGGGGTGGCAGCACTCCTGTCCGGGGTGTGTGTGTGTCTGAGTCCTGGACCTGGCACGAGACAGAACGGAGCCAGGCTGCCTGGCCACTTAGCTCCTAATACACTTTAAATGAAGAGCCACAGCAGGGATAGGTCCCAGACCTAGCGCAAGTTGAGACTGAGCTGAGCTTCTGGACAGCCTGCAAAAAAATTTATTGGCAAGGGGTGGTGGCGAAATGCATGTAGTCTAGTCTTGACTATATGATTACATCCCTACTTTTGGGCCCTTAATAACGTCCTTTTGAAAAACTGCCCAATGTCTTCAGTTTTTTTCTTCTTAGTCTTGCTTCCCATGGCACCTTACCTACCAGCTCTCTGAATTTACTAAAATCTGCATTCCTGAAATCCACTGTCTCCATTTTGCTGTTCTCCCTTCTACCATTCCTTAGAATCATGAACTCTATGATTTCATGGTCACTTTCACGCAAGCTGCCTTCCACCTTCACATTTTCAACCAGTTCCTCCCTATTTTTTTAAAATCAAATCTAGAACAGCTTCTCCGCAGTGGCTTTTTCAACCTTCTGAAATAAAAAGTTGTCTCCAATGCAGTCCAAGAACTCGTTGGATAATCTGTGCCCTGCTGTGTTAGATTCCCAATATATGTCCGGATAATTGAAGTCCCCCATCACTACCAAATCCTGCGCTTTGGATTATTTTGTTAGCTTAAAAAAAGTCTCATTCACCTCTTTTGCCTGGGCAGGTGGTCTATCGTAGACTCATAGCACACATCACCCTTGATTATTATCCCTTTTAACCTAATCCAGAGACTCTCACCAAATCTGTCTCCTATGTCCATCTCCACCTCAGTCCAAGTGTATACATTTTTAATATATAAGGCAACACCTCCTCCCTTTTTAACCTGCTTATCCTACCTGAGCAAGCTGTACCCATCTACACCAATATTCCAATCATATGTATTATGTCACCAACTCTCTGTGATGCCAACCATGTCATAGTTGATTGTTTACTAGCATTTCAAGTTCTCCCTGCTTATTCCCCATACTTCTTGCAGTTGTATACAGGCATCTAAGATACTGATTTGATTTTTGCCCCTTAGTTCTCCCTTGTTCCTTCCTTTATCTCTGCTATTCTAGCCCATTCTCTCTCCCATTTCTGACTTATCTCCCAGGTCTCCGTGTTTTTACTTGTAGGCTTTGGTCACCTGCCTCCGTTAGACCTTGTTTAAAGTCCTGCTCACCAGGTTAGCCAGTCTGTGTCCAAATACTTTCTTCCCCTTTCTCAAAAGGTGAACCCCATCCCTGCTTAGCAGTCCTTCTTCTTGGAACAGCATCCATGGTCAAGGAAGCCAGCGTCTTCCTGGTTCACACCATCTTCGCAGCCAGGCATTCAACTCCAGGATGCACCTGTTTCTGCCTGGGCTCCTACCTTTGACTGGAAGGACTGAAGAGAACACCACTTGCACTCCAAACTCCCTCACCCGAACCCCCAGTGTCCTGTGGTCACTCTTGATCTGCTCAAGGTCACATCTTGTGGTATCATTTGTGCCCACATGGATGAGTAGCATGGGGTAGTAGTCAGAGGGCTGGATAATCCTCCACAATCCCTCCGTAACACCAGTTTCAATTATTTTGGCTCATGTATTTCAAAATACTGTGATGGTTGTTGTGGCGGCAGCAGTGGCCAGAACCCCGGGCTCTTTAACTCTCTGCTGGCGCTCTGTGTGGCGCAGTTTGGTTGGCTCAGAGCTGGCTGGAAGAGGCTACCCTTTAGCCCTGCCCCTTCTACCTGAGGCACTGCTCCTTCTTGGGGCCTGGAGCCAAGTCCTCCCCACCCCACATTGCGTAGGGCCCGGTGAAATCCTTTGCCAGTCCCAAATACAGAGAACAAAAGACTGAGGGAATGTTTCTGACAGATTCCTTATTAGGCAGATGAATACAGAACTCTGTGTAGTTCATTTACTTTCCATAGTGTAGTGTATTTCCCACACCCCTCTGAAGCAGTATAAAGGCGTTGGAGAATTGGGGCAATGGAGGAGCCTGAGGGAGAGGTTAGTCATTGATTGGAAAGGGCCTGACTGTGAACTTGGAGGCTTGTTGGGTATGGGTGGTGCCCGAGTCTGTCCTCCCTCATTAGCCCTTATGAGCCTCTGTCTAACCCCACCCTCTCCAGCAGTCCCATGCTAGCTGTCTCCCCATAGTACATCTCCTGACCTGGCCCCACAGACACTATGGAGAAGGTAGGCTGGGAGAGGCTGCTGTTTTAGCACCATAGTGTCCTCTGGTGGGCAAAAGGCAGAACTGCAGCAACTTTCCAGCTTTTTTTTTCTATAAAAATTAAAAATATGCATGGTCAATTTAATTATGCACATATTCAGTGGGGCAGAATTCCCCCAGGAGTAATAGATGAATATAGATACTGAACCAAATCCTGCTCACCTTATTCATGCAAATAATCACATTAACTTCTATAGAGCTAACTCATGTGAATAAGGAAGGCAAGATTTGGCCTGCCCTTAGATACTTTACTTGTCATATTGCTGTACTGCGTCAATACTGCCATAGTAAAAGTTGTTGTGTTCTCTCTATTAAATGGGGCACGGAATAATTTACTGCAGATTGCAACATTTGAATTGCATTGGTAACACTTAACATTTTTAAGCATAATTTGTCTGTTTCTATGATCTAAAACAGAATTGTTTCTGCAGCAGTGTGAATATGTTGGATGATTAAAGCCAATTCTGCTCTTGTTGATGAGTCTACAATATCAGGTTTTCCAAGGGCAAACTAAATATTGATTCCTCACATTTTAATGGCTTCAGCTGTGACAATGCAGAAAAACAATGCACTGGAGTATGGAACAGATACTTCATGTTCTATCTTTTCCTCTTTGAAGTGGTGGTTTATCTGTGGGATTACATTTTGGCTAATGCAAGGAAAATGTCAAGAGCGCCTCAAACAGACAAACTTATACATTGCAAAATCAATGTGTGTTCTTCTTTTGCAACTCAGACATTCCATTCTTGCTAGCAAAAGGAATAATTTGCCAAATGGGTAGGGTGTAAAGATCATTGTTTTGGCCTGGTCAGCCTCACAGGTGCAGAAGATACATAGGCATATGGACCAGGCCTACTTTCTTGATCATAATGTTGCTTGCAGAGAACTAATTCATCTTTCTGTGGCTTTCCGAGCAGGTACAATCAGGACCGCCAACTTCTGCTGTGTTCTTTCACTGCTTCGTGCAGGTTTTCTTCCATGTTGGGTGTTGTGGTGTTGGCCAGATTTGTCTGGAGCTATTAAAGTGATTAATGAAGATGCTAATTGTCATGGGGCACAGCCTTCATCACTAGACTAGTGTTTCCTCTTGGCCTTACTGGGCATTAGCTTGAGAGAGGCACCCATGGACTGAACACAGACTCTGTCTCTGCTCTTAGAACTGCAGCCTCCATCTGTGTTTTTCCCTTCCAGGAGTAGGTATCTCTGCCCAACAGTCTAGCCACATCCCCAGTGGCAAATAGAGGGGGATCTGGGCCCACCTGCTACTCCAGGTCCCAGCCCAACGACCCTGTACAAAGCAGCCTCCTGTTGCTCCGCTGTAACCTCAGGCCTTGTCTATACTAACCCCTGCTGTCAATCTAATCTATGTGACTTCAGCTATGCAAACAGCACAGCTGCAGTCGATATACTCACTGTGGTGGCTTGTGTGTGGTAAGGTGAATGGGGGCTGCTTCCCTATCGATGCTGCTACTCTTCTCATCCTGGTGGAGTATCCGCATCGATAGGAGAGCACTTGGGGATTGATTTATCATGTCTAAGCAGACACGATAAATTGGCTGGCAGATCAATTGCTCCAGCATCAATCCCTGGCATAATGGAGATGAGACCATAGTTAATGAAGTTCTATTTCCCTGTGCCCCAGCACTTTCTTCACCCTTCTCTCAGGTGTTGTCTACACTAAACGGAAGATTGCCGCTTCCGCGATTGATCTTCTGAAGCTCGATTTAGCGAGTCTAGTTAAGGACTCGCTAAATAAAACTCAGAAGGTGCCACTGCCAGTGTCCATACTCCTGCTTTTGCAAGGAGTAAGGGAAGTCAATGGGAGTATTTGCTCCTGTTGGCCTCCCGCTGTGGGGACACTGCCAAACTTGGCTTAAGGTAAACCAACTTCAGCTATGCATTCTACCTAGCTGGAGTTGCATACCTTCCCTTAGGGTCTCTGCTGCTTGGTCCCAGGAGGCAGCTACTGCTCTGTTCAAAGTGCTTACAGTTCTCTCAGCCCTCCAGAGATACTATTTTTTACTCGCTGGGCTCTTAGCAGCGAATAAGCCCTACCCTGCAGTTCCCCATCAATAGGGACCTGAGGGGCTCCAACTTGCTGTTTCTCACAGTTCCTTTCCTATGGGCTGTTCCCAGGGCTGGCTCGAGCCATTCCTGCTCCCTGGGCAGCGGGCGCATGATGCATGTGAGACTCCGCCTCCGGGCGCATGGCGCCTGATGGCAGCTGTAAGGGGCATCGTGCGGCCTCTGGCCCTGGGTGCACAGCGCCTGATGGCAGCTCTAAGGGGTGCCATGCAGCTGGGCGCACGGCACCCCTTAGAGTTGCCCTCAGGCGCCCCCAATAGGTTGGTGCCCCCAATAGGTTGGTGCCCCTGGCTAGCCCCCCCCCCCTTAATCTGGCCTTGGCTGCTCCCTATACAGCCACCCCAGGTCTCTACTGACCCCTTCTCTGAATATATGGGGCAGACGCCCTATCACATGACTGAAAACTCTTCTGGAGAAATTGCTAGTATGTATATAAACGAAGAACTCATCATTCTTTATGTTAAGAGAGAAAAGCTAGTCTGGAACACAGAAGCAACATTGATTATTCTTAGTCAAGGCCCCAGCCTTGCAAACACCCAAAGTATACAAGTAAATGTACATGGCTGAGTAACCTCATTCCCTTCTGTGGCGTTACATGTGGGTCTGAGTGTGCAGGATTGGAAACCAAGACGTGAAATGCTTCACCGGAGAAGCAGAGAGTGACTTGCAAAGAAAAAACCTATGGTAAAAAGTGAGAGGTGTAAAAAGCTAGGACACAAGTCAGAGATGATTAAAAATATAAAGCCTCAAACTCAAATGTTTTAATCCCTTAAATAGCCATGAGGCTATTTGGTGGTGGGTTTTTTTTTTGTAAACAATTTTTAAAACAATGGTGTAGAAAAGAATGTCAGCTCTGAGCAGTCTTATAAGTTATAACAAGTCCTGGGAAAATGCATTTCATAGCAGCAGATTACCAAATACATTTGCAGTGCCCTCTGTCAAAGATTCTGCACACTTGAGCTCTTGCTGAATTATTCACAAGATATCTATACTTCACCCAACATCTACATTTTTCATGCTGTTCTCATGCCATGCTCATCACCATGGTATTTGAGTGCCAAGTGTGCCATAATTTAAATGTAGTTCATGGCAAAACTATTTTAAAAAGAGGCTTAAGTTTACATCTACAGTTAAAAAAAATCAGATTTAAAAATGTAACCCTAAATCTCTTTGATGTGATTGACTCTATTGAAAAATAGATCCTGTGGTTATGTCTAATTATTAAAATACCATACTAAGTAGCTTCTAGTGTGAACTCAAGGAATCTGATTAGATTAAAAAGTGCAGACCCTTCTACATCACTCTGGTAATGTAAAAGGGTATTTAATGTAGGCATACATTACATTTATAGCCACTACAAGGCTCCTTTTACACTACCAGAGGCTGTAGAGTAAATGATAACCAGGCCCAATATGTTTTCTTTGTTTACAGAGGTGAAGTTTTTGTGCCATAGAAAAATAATCTTTATGGACGAGGGAGATTGCTCTATTATGGTACTAATTTATTTGCATTTGACATCCTATTCTGCTGATTGGTGCCCTAATTTGTGTCCTTGAAATATTGGCTCCTCACTTTCACTTTCTCTAAAGTACATATTCCCAGCAAAAGGCAAAATTCTAAAGCCAGGTGGCAAACCACCTTTCCTTTGCTATGAGGCACAGAGAGCAGGGACAGAGGGGAGAATCCCCGGCCCCCCAACTAGCTCATGCTATGTCAATGAGGACAGAGCCAAGAGAGAAGGTCCAAGCAGCACTGCACTCTTCTTCTGTCCCTATAGAAATAAAGGTGTGTATGGGCTGGAGGGCAGGGGCACTTTACAAGGCATTCTATCTATGTAAAGCCATATGACAACTTCTAAGGAATTAGTGAGGTCAGGAATTAGTGTTTCCTGCTTTTGCTTCTAGGGTGGGGGAAGAAGCATGGTGGAAAGCCTGTAGGATAGGGTCTATGAAGGGTTTTGCTCACCACTAGCACCTCCTTGTGGCCAAGTATGGCATAGCAGCTCTTCCCACCGGTCGCTCTAGCTGATGGCTGCTCCAGTGGTCTACATCATAGGATGTAGGCCCCCCCCCACCCTGACTTCTAAGTCTCTTCACTTCCAGGGAATTCAGCAAACAAAACCCAGGGGAATTAATACAAATAAATGGAATTCACAGGTAATTGAGGAATGGTTCCCTCTTAATGTGCCTCTGCATCTGGGCCTCTCTTTCCTCAGGGAGGGGCTGTCAGGCAGTAGCTGGCTTGGGAGCTTCTGCCTTCACTCAGCCCTCTCTTCAGGACTTAGGGGGCTGAATATCTGCTCTCCCCTCAGCTGAATTTCCTCCTTTTAAGATGCTCCCTCCAATTCTGCCATTTCACACAAGTAGGATGGAATGGAGCCACCTGAACCCACATTTGCTTATTAATCCCATGTGGTCCAAAGTCCAGAATACCACATTACAAATCCTTAGTTTCCTTGACAATAAAATTCTAGCAGCCCCCCAAATTACAAGTTCCCAGGAAAAGAGTTTTTTGTTTCCCGAAATAACTTGGTTTGTTACTATGAAAAACTGTCGTCCTGCAGTTTGCTCACGCACATTCGTTTCTCATAACATTTACAAAGCTGGGCTGGCCGACAGCTCATATAATTTGCCAGGCTGCCATTTTAAGTTTGCTTGTGAACACATGGCTTGGTGGTTTCATTCCTTTTTTTCCCAAAAAAGAAGCTTTTTGCAGGCATCTTTTTTTTTTAAATCAATTCGCCACTTTCCAGCATTGGATGAAACTGGAGGATGGAAAGGAAGCAAAAGTGCAAAGGGACTGATCGAAGTTTCTAAATTTGTGGGCTAAAATGTCCCTGTTGTCTTTGCCATGACAGCATCATCTATATAGTAGCCCAGTGTCTGAGAGTCTGTAACGCCGAAATGCTGGCTGTTCCC
>JANRFK010004893.1:53014879-53036555 GCA_030068395.1 Apalone spinifera
CCACTGGTTGTTTAGCAGGCTTCCTACTTCTGATGTACTTAAAAAACATTTTTTTATTACCTTTTGAATTTTTGGCTAACTGTTCTTCAAACTCCTTTTTGGCTTTTCTTATTACATTTTTACACTTTTTATTAGTGTTCCGTGTTTAAACATTATTTCCCCATGTCTAAAAGGTTTTCTTCTAGACTTGGGTGTTTGTAAGAAACACATAAGGCTCTGAAGGAAAAGGATTTAACAATCTCCTTCTGATTTCAGCTGCAGTGATTTTTACATCAGTTTAACTCCATCAAGTTCAATAGAGTCCTGATTGTGATAATTTCCTGTGGCAGGAATAAGTCCCATTCGATATCATAGGTGCTACAATAGTACAAATAATATATTGTATGTCTCTAGAAAGAAAAAACCCCACAAACCATTCTGGTCTGTAAAATGAGCACCCTTCTAAATTTCTGCCAATAGATGTCAGCAGTTGCTTTTGAAATGGGAAGAAAACCCTAATGATAAATGAATAAACGTATTTCCCTCCAAACTTCCATGGAATGTAAAAATATTTAGCCAAAAATCACTTTAGAAAAGTGTAAAATACAATGGGGAAGATGGGCAGTCCCATATTCTCTGTTGGTTTTTTTTGAGTGGGACAGTAGAAAATACACAGTAATCCACTTTTAAAATAACAATAAAAAACATGTTACTGTACTTGATTTAGTTTATTTTTCTAAAATGTCTTTTATTTACTCCAGGTTTGGGGATATTTTGTGCCACATTTCACCTCACTGGAACACTGTATATAGTAGCTTTTAAAATGTGAGAATTTTTTTTTCATCTGACTGGCAACAATAATCCCTGTGTGTTTTCTGTTAGGGTAAAACAGCCGGTGAGAATAGCTGTATAGTATAGTGTGTGTTCTGACGACATCAATTTCTCTGTAAAACAAAGGACATAATTATATACATTTTTGTAGCATTTAAGGTTTCACTCCATTATGTGGAATTCTTTTTTTTTTAAAGATGTGTGATGTAACAGGGACAGATTCGGCTCACTTCCTACTCCCCTTTGTGAATCAAGAGTAATTTCACTGAGGTGGGAAGTGGTAGGCCAGTGTACAGCCATTTCAGTGGGAACAAAACCAAGCCCATAATGTCTTTTGGTACCAATCTTGTCCTTTCTCATTGTTATATTATTCACAGCTCGGAGAAACAAAACCTCTTTTGCTATTCATTTTTTGTCCTTGAGCCAGTGTCATGAATAAGGTTTACAGAGCTTCTGAAGAATCTGTTCATTGTAGCTGTGCAGTTAGTGAGGAAAGCCCATGCCCATTTTTTTTGAATCCGTCAAATATTGGTTATTTAAAAAAAAACACCAAAATTGGGCCATGGTCTAATTTTAAATAAAAAATGCCATTAGGAATCTCTGCAATCTAGAATATACCTTGGCAGACAATATTTTTGAAGTGCATAAAAAAATAAGAGACACAGTGAGTAAGTGGCAAAAATTGGTCTTTTAAAAATTATTTTCTTTTTTAGGGACATTGCACTGATCCTTTTCTTCTTCCTTTCCACAGAGAGCATGTACTCAGGTCATACTGAGGCAGTGGGGATACCTAAAAATGCTGGTTGCTGAAAGGAATGAAGTCTTTCTTTGTCAGATATGCTCATTGGCTGGCTCCTTAGTGCCTGTGCAAAGTTTCATCATTATATTAATTGCAAATCTCTTGTTTTCGGGCATTTATAATTTGGCTGCTGCAATGAAATGTGTTCTTCTGAGTAAATTGTACGTTGGTTGGCTGGGTGGTGGGGTATGTGTATGTGCAGGGAACAGTTAAAATGACAAATTTTTACAGACTGGTTTGATGGAAGCAAAAGCCTACATAGAACTCCTACGCTTTTAACACAAAACAATTATTACTGTCAAGAAATTAGGCTGAAAGGCTAATCCCCCATTTGTAATTCATGCATTTTGTGCTTTTTAAAAACAGTTTTACATGAATACGCTCCCTAGAGGTTTGGGTCCCAATTGTGGGATTCCTTTTTTTGGGGGAAGGGACACCACTTGAACAAATCGGAGGTCACATCTGTGGGAGCACATCCATTGCTTTACAGCATTGCATTATCTGCTGTTCTTTTATGATACTGTCCATGCAGTTTTAAATTTTTTATGTTATTAAATATTTTCACCAGTAGAAGGAATTTAAACAAAATCTTTCTGTGAAATATGTAGACTGCTAACTGACCAGTTTCTTCCTGGAAAATATTCCCACACTGAAGAGTAATAAACATGTATGTGCTTCCCTTTATATATCTCTTAAACCATTCTATAAAGGTAACTAAGCATTCTTATCCCCATTTTTGTTCACGGGGAAACTCTGGCTTGCCCAAAATCATACACAAGGTGAGTGGCAAAATAGGGAATAGACTCCAGGTTTTCCAGATCCTACTATGGTTTTGCTCCACTGAACCATGCTGTTTTCTCAGGCAGATAAAATGACTTCCTGATTTAGTACATCCTTAAGTTTAGAGATGTTTAACATCACTAGCATTTCACCCAGGTCCTCTTTGATTGTAACTGAGAACATTTTAACTTGTTGATTGTATTGATTTTGGGGAAGGAAATAGCACAGCTTGCTCCATTTCAAACTACATTTCAAGGGCATAAAGACTTGGAGAAGCTACTTAGCTCAACAAACCTATTCCCTTTTTTTTTAGCCCGCCACGGTATAGAAAGAGTCCAAAGGTTCCGGCCCTTATTTTCCTTGTTCTGGATGGAATCCTGATTATTGTTGTTGCTCGAGGAATGGGAAAGAAAAAAAGTAATATGCTGTATAAACAGTCTTGTAATGGGCTAGCCTCATGCTACTGATACCTGGGAAGATGGACAAGCTCTAACTTGGCATTATTCTGGCTGCTCAATTTTGCACCACTTTCAGGCCAGCTAGTTTTCTGAGGGAGTGATTAAAGCTGACTACAGAGTTCCATTAGGAGCCCTAACAGTGCTTCTAAAGCACTAACCTCCTTTCCTTTGATTTGTATTCTCCCCAGCTCCTTTGTCGCACTTTGGTGTTATCTGTTTTTTTTTTTAACTGCAGCCGTGTATTATGCTGATGGCTCTTAGGAATTCTCCACAGTCAGTCGTAATGCTTCGTCCTTGTCAGCAAGTTGCCCGATTGTTCCATTTTAATCTGTGTCCTTTGGTTTGGTCAGTTGCTCCTAGACGTGTTAATTTACATTTATCTACATTTAAAGTAGATTTCCCAGTGAATGGGAAATCTATCTGATCCATCGCCTATGGAATGTTGCTCCACTGATGCTCGTCATGGGGTATTTTGGATCGGGCCCGAAGTCAAGGGACAGACTGCCGCTGACCCCACTGATCTTTGGATCAGGCCTGAGGGTGAAACTCTCATCAGTTTTGCAATGCCTGAGTGAGAGGCTTTGTGTGGGTTCCTATATATGGGCAGGGCCCAACCTACAAGGCATCCCCAAACTTGGAGGGGGTGAACCTTTTTTGGGTTGGGGGCTACTGACTCACAGAAAAACCAGTTGGGGGCTGCAACAAAAAACCCCCCCACACCTCACTGATGTAGCTCTCAACTGAGAAGCATAAAGACACTCCCTACATTCCTCTTGGGCACCAGCGCCTTGGGGGCCAGGCTAGAAAATTTTGTGGGGCCCCTTATGCTCTGGGGCAGGGCTAAAAATGAGGGGTTCAGTGTGTGGGAGGAGGCTGCTGGGAAGCAGGCTTGTAGGGTGGGGTCTGGGTAGGAGGGAAGGTGCAGGAGTAGGTTGGTGGGTCTGGGATGGAAGGTGGGTGCCAGAGCGAAGTGGGGGTGGGAGGTCTGGGTGGGATGGGGAGGCTCAGGGCTGGAGTGCTAACACCGGTTCTCTGATGCTGGGGAGGGGAAGCCCTGAGCCTTGAGGACTGGATTCAGGCAAGCCAGGGACTGCACCCAGCACCTGGGCCTTAGGTTCCCCACCCCCGCCTTAGCTAGTCCCCGCTGCTAATATAGCTCACAAAAGGCAGTAAAAGCCACAACCTGCTTTGTTCCCCCTCAGCAAGGATTTGGCAGCAGCTGTGAGGATTGCTTTGATCTCTAGTTTGCTGATGTACTCCAGACTCCACAGCAGTGTTTCTCTCTCTTTTTCTCCCCACCCGTGTGTGGAATAAATTTTGTTATATGCACCATGACGGGTGGATGTGTACCACCAGTAGAAACACATGCTGCCTGTAAAAAGGGAGGCTAGAGTTCCAAAAGAAAGCTATGGCTCCAGTTATGGCTGATAAACTGTGCAAAGAGCTTCCACATTAGGCAATTTGTTTCTATCCCTTCAGAATTCTAGCCCCTTCCAGAGGAGAGTGAGCAGGCACTCGAAATACCTGGGAATCACCATTCTGTGGCATTGGACCCTGCTGAGAAGGAGCTGTCTGGTAGGGGTGGGATAAGTGGTATTTTAATTGGAATAAGGAAGGCTCCTACTTTTTTTTGTAATGATTTTATATCTCACAGGACATAAGACTTTTCCACTCTGCACTCACTAGATGGTTTAAGGAACCCCCCCCGCCAAACCCTGCCTCTTACCTTACCCCCTGCCTGCCAGCTCTTAGATCTGTGGAGTCCCTGATAGCTGTAACATGAGAGAATGATGCATTTTAGGGTGTCAAAGTAGCTGATGTTGGCTGGCCAGAAATTGGGGGAGAAGTGAGAATAAAAAAGGCACGTGCAAAATGAATTGGGTACTGAGTATGCATTGGCTCTTGGTACCCGAACATTCACAACAACACACACAAATACATATTTGCCCCATTCTGGTTGAAATGTTGGCAGGCTGTGTTTCAAAAATGAATGGAAATGTGATCGGGACGCAATCCCTTTGCCACTCTAAAGGCAAGACAGTCCTTTTCATTGGCCAGGAAGAGCAAGGGGCTTCTCTAGGCGTGGTATCAATTAGCTGTGTTAGAGTTGGGTTATGCGGAGTTTTTAACCTTTGTGGTGACAGTCAAGCAAACTTGGGAAGTGAAAGAAGAGAACAAGAAAGATGGTAAGAAGAGCAAATACTATTGTGGACTTGAAGATCCTAGAACTTCTCAGCAAACGGAGAATGGAGCAGGGCCAGGGTCCGGGTGTTAGTCACTCAGCAAACCACCTGGACATACACAATATGGACAAAGAGAAAGCACTTACCACAGACTGAAATGTTCCACTGTAGCCTTCCCCGTTGTCTCTAGTACTAATAAACCAGAGATGTAAATATCTGTAAAGTAGGGTCTCAAATCCAATGGCAGAAAATACATGGCTAGTTGCTAGTCAAATGCTATAATTTTATCCAGAACTGTGCCCAGCTTCCTTTTTTGCAGGAAACAGAAATGTGAACTAAACACAGTTTCCATTTTTTTCTTTGCCTGAGGATGAAACTGTTCTCTATGGACTGTACTGTAAGTAGTTTGAGAGCAAGCAAGAAATGAAATGGAGTGATGTCTTGCACATAGTACTCTGCAGAGATCCCTAAAAGGAGAGAAAAAAAGAGTAAGAAACCAAACCAAACTTGTTTGTAAGGCTGACCCTTCTCCTATTATGAACACACCATTCTGAATAATCTCAATACTGGGTTAGCTCATATTATGTATATGCATAAGTGCTTTGCTGGGTCAGACAGAATGCTCAGTATCTTGCAGAATTGCGACCCAAATTCCATTTTTTCTCTCCTCGGATTTCTAACCATACTTTGAAGTCTGGAATGCTAATATCTCCTCCATTTTCTGTTTTTTACAGATCTTCGAATTTCTTCAGTTCTCACACCACATATGGTACCAGAAATTCTGAAAACATTTATTAATTATACTTTGAGATACATCTGGGAAATAGTACAATTCATATGTGTAAACTGCAGGTGGTTAACATGGGTGGGAACAGGAGGGCAAAAAAAAAAAAGGATTAAATATTTATGGACAGTCACATAATTTGTGCCATCAGTGGCAGAGCTGGGAATAGTTAGAATCCAGGAGTCCAAACGCTCACTCCCTTGGTATAACAATTAGACCAAACTGTTCTGTTCTCGTAAAAAGAAAGAAAAAGAATAGCCTCAGCAAGTAGATAATTAGAACTGTGAATAGGTGATACTTCATTTGGGTTATACAAAAAGTTACTCTTCCCATGCATGAAGGTCTTATTTAATTACCACTGTCTCTGGTTTCATCTGTGTATCCCTGTGCTAGGAACAAAACAGGGGAATATATTTTTCTGCCAGATTTGAGTGATGCCCGCTGATACTTGAAAAATTCCCTTCATTTTTGTGGGACTTAAAATGTCTATGCTGTGAAGGCTTTAAAACGTCTTTTAAAAATATTCTGCATATCATGGCTCCATCAGCAAATTTGTTTTCCACTTGGCCTGTTATGTCTGGTATCATTGCCTGAAGTCCTGTATCACGTCCAAGTGAGAAGGCAAGTTCCATCTACTTATTTGTTACTGTCATTGTTTAAATGTAATAATTTTCAGCAGCCCAGTTCTGCTGTTTGTAACTCTGAATGATATCTGAAAGATAACTCAGCCTGTGATAGTCTCACATCCTCTTGTATCCCATGTGAACTGAGCAGTTTCACATCATCATGGTCAAATGAAATGTCAAACTAACTTGATGTGCTGTATAAAAAAAAATCCAGGAGGAAAAGCCACCCTCAGGTTTTTTTTTATAAAGCCATTGTGGTGTTGTACATCCTAAATGTAAATGCTACTGAGTCAAGGCCTGCACCATGGAAGAAACCCAAACCTACAGGTCCAGTATTGCGGCTGTACACAAGATTTGAGATAGGGAGAGAATCTCTTCCCAGGGTCATGAGCATTAGCAGAGTTTTTCCAGCATCATAGCCATCATGGCTGTGTCTAGACTGGCCCCCTTTGCCGGAAAAGTCATGAATAAAGTCTTATTCTAAAGGGAATAAGAGATCTTGCGGAAAAGGCTTTCTTTTCTGCAAGAGCCCTGTCTAGACTGGCGCTTTTTTCCGTCAAAACTCTAAGACGGAAAAAAGCGGCAGCCATGTTCATGCAAATGGAGCGGGGAAAATGTAAATCCCCGCTCCGTTTGCAATTCCGACTGGCCTCCTTTGCATGACTTTTCCGGCAAAGGGGGCCAGTCTAGATGTAGCCCCTGTGTGTTTTGTGTGGGAGGCAATGGGTGTAGACATAGGATATAATTAATGTAGTGAGTGCTATTAGGAAGCCAACATCTAGAGTGCCATGGTATAATACAAAATGAACTATTAAAGTTAATTTAATAGCTGCCATTTGTTCAAAAATTGTCCTTGATGTGGAAGAACTGCATCCCCTGTACTACCTCAGTGGGAAAATCTGAGCAATGACCAGTATTTTGCACTTTTTTTTATAGAGCCTGTTATCTGCAGATATCAAGGCACTTGACGAAGAAGACCGAGTTAGTTACATTTTACAAATTGGGAAATGGAGGAACATTGAGATGAAATAGTTCACCCACAGCCATGAGGTGTGACCAGATATGAGAGTTCAGAATAGAGCTCTAGTCTCCTCCTGCCTGCTTGTACGCCCCACAATGTGTACACTGTATACTTCCTTATAACGCCTTGGGTAAGTCAGTCTTGATCTAGCAGACCAGGCATGGGGCTGGGAAGCAGGCGTGGGGCTGGGAGTGCTACTCTCTATAGAACATAAGAACGGCCATACCAGGTCAGACCAAAGGTCCATCTAGCCCAGTAGCCTGTCTGCCGACAGTGGCCAGCACCAGGTGCCCCAGAGGGGGTGGACCGAAGACAATGATCAAGTGATTTGTCTCCTGCCATCCTTCTCCAGCCTCTGAGAAACAGAGGCCAAGGACACCATTTTACCCCTGGCTAATAGCCTTTTATGGACCTAACCTCCATGAAATTATCTAGCTTCTCTTTAAATTCTATTATAGTCCTAGCCTTCTCAGCATCCATTGAAATTCTCTCATTGAAACGCTATGTGATTTAGGGCAAACCACTGAAATTCTCTGTATCTCAGGCTACGCCTACACTGCAGGCTTCTTGCGCAAGAAGCTTTTTGCGGAAGAGATCTTTCACCAAAACTTCTTGCGCAAGAACGCATCCACATTGCAACAGCACATCGGAAAAGCGATGTGCTTTTGTGCAAGACAGTGTCCATACTGCATGGACATTCTCTCGCAAGAAAGCTCTGATTGCCATTAACTGAATGGCCACCAGGGCACCTGTGCTTCTTTTGATAGGCTGTTTTTGTGCAAAACCCCCATTTCCCTTCCACGCACACTTTTTTGCGCAAGAGCTCTTGCGCAAAAAGGAGTTATTCCTCGTAGAAGGAGGAATACCTACATCGCAAAACCCCCTCTGTTCTGTCGATTCACTGTAAATTTTCTTGCACAAAAATGTGCTTGAGGTGTGGACACTCAGTGAGTTTTTGTGCAAAACCAGTTGTTTTTGCACAAAACCTCTGCAGTGTAGATGTAGCCTCAGTTACCCCATTTGATATAAAACTGGGATAATTCTGACATGTCTTCGTAAAGTGTGTTGATTTTTATGGATTGGAGAAAATCTTACATAAATGCCAGGCATTTGTTGTTCTTTTGCTTAATTGCAAAGGAAGCCGTCTTGGATATTGGTAGGAATCTCAGAAAAATGACAAAAAGGAATAATTGCAAACAGAAAAATTTTAATTAGAATTTTAAGTCCAACTAAAAGGTGCCCAGCAGAAATTTTAGAGTAATCTACCTACAGATGTTATTGCTTTAGTACTGTTTAACAAAGAAAATGTTTTATGTATGAGAGCACTAGGGAATCCTTGGATTTTGTGCTATATATGATCTGCCATTCAAATGAAAACAAGGGGAAAATACATATTTCTTGACATTCATTATTCCTGCAAGAAAACTGAGCCAGTGGAGAGGTCTGCAAAAACTGTAGCATAATATCAGTTATCTCATATAATATTGAAGAGATTAGAGAACAGAGGAAAAATGATTCCTTGCTGAAGGGTAAATAGACTCTTGGTCTGCCAAGAGAGTGCTTGAGCTGCTTTCTAGCCTTAGGAAATGACCCTTAATAGGTGAAATGATTTTTTTTCACTCTTGCGCACATGATGGACTGTGTGCTGTATAGGATCTATTGTATTAATGATTAAACTGATGAGGTTGCTAACACACCTGGAAGAAGCAGCCAGATCTGGGCTGAGGATAGAAATGTTCCGATTAGTTTAGCAACATGGCTAGGCTTAGACAGCTGTAACAAGGGTTCTCTTCACAAATATGTGACAAATCTGGGGCAGGCAGTAGTTTCTGTGTGGCAGAAAAAGTGATACTTAAAATGCTTGGAATGTGACCTCTGATCTTGCTGGAGGGGAACAGGTTAAATGTATATAGTTGCCATTTTGAATGTGACTTGCCAGTTCAGGATGGCAAAGAAAAAGCTATCCTCCATCTTTTGGCTCCCCTTTTCAAATTTGGTGCCAAAATGAAGGTAAAAGTGGGCAAAGCATTGTCTTGTGATTGTAAAAGCGACCTATGTCATCCTATTATCTACGGGACATGATACAGTCTTTCTGTCATTCTTGAGTATCCATCTGGTAAGGGTTTGGGTTCTGGGGTTCATCCCCCTTTGCACCATCTGTGCTAATAGCCAAGCTGATATTTATATTTGTAGGAAGTGCTAGTTTGCTGTACTATCCCTAATAAACATTTTTCCACCTTCACCTGCCTGTGTCTTAAACTATACCACATACAGCTGATAGATGTGGAGGGAAGGATATTTCAGATAGCCCATCTTCTGTGAGGTAAACCCTAGATCTAACTGTTTTGGGCTAACAATCTGAGTGTGGATTTGAAATCTCAGAAGATAAGTCTGCTCTTGGCCTTCTAAAGGAGCTGCATAAACCAAGTGAAGTGACACGGCTTTGCACAGTAACCTGCAAATTAGAAAATAATCTCCACCGATACACAGGAGCCATTTAACTGGGACAAAGTGGAGCTGGTAGTTTGTAGCAATATTCTACACTAGAAGCTTCCTTTTGGATGTAAAAAAATTGGTTTCCCTTAGTTGACTTCTTTGAGAAAACATTTTCCCTTTGCTCAAGCAAGATGGTCTTACCAAGGTCGAGGGTGTTGAATCAATAGCAGGCCTGCCAATGGTGGTGGTGGTGGGGGGAGGGGGGAAAGAGCGATTGCTCTGGAGCCTCATAGCAGCGGTGGTGGTTGGAGCCCTGGGCCCTTTAAATTGCTGCTGCAGCTTTGAGCAAGGGCTGGAGGGGAGGTGGCCATGCCGTGCTCCATGCAGCATTAAGGGCTGGCTGCCCTCAGCCCTGCCCCTTCTGGGAGCACAGAGCCGGCCTCTCCCACCTTGTCTGGGGACCCATGGAGGCTGTTGGCTCCACTCAGCAGCAGCAGCAGCATAAACTGGAGCAGCGAGTTCACAATCAGGCCTACAGACTGGCAGGATAAGAATTCAGTTTCCGTAGTGACTGCACAGACGTGAGCCCTGTTGCCAGAGCTTGATGACAAAGAATCGAAGACCATGGTTAATATTTTCCCCAAAGAACTGAATAGTTGTTGGCATAAGGCAGCTCCAGGTAGTAATTGGGTGGCTCCATCTTGTCTGGATTTTGAATGTCATTAAAGGATGATTGGATTCTTCGGCAGGTTCTGTGAGGAGGTTCTACTATCAGACTTTGAGGTGAAGGGGGAAAGTTCCCCATTTATTTTGTTGTCTAGCATGCCAATTGTGTGCATCCAGGGAACTGCACAAATATCAAAGGACCTTGTGGCCCAATGAGAGGAATAGCTCTTAAAAAGAAGAGTGAAAGCCAAATAGCAAAAAGAAAAAGTGAAAGAGGAGGCAGGCAAAAGAGTCAAGTGTAAGATGACCTGAAGAGAAAGGTCTTAGTCTGAGCCTCAAAGACAGGGAAACTGGGACTGCGTTGAACACAGGCAGTTCCATAGTCGGGACCCTGAAATGTTGAAAAGGCTCTGCTCTTAGCCCTAACCTGACTGGCCTTAATTGCCCGGGAGATACATAACAGAAGACAGAGACGTATCTAAGGAGATGGTCAGGGTGACCTGTGTTTGATAGTTGGTGGCAGAGTCCCAGTACTACCAAGGTCAATGTCTGAATAAGTTATCAGTGACATAATTTCAGCCTTCCTGGAGGCAGCTTTAACTTGAGACTTGTCTTGGAATAAAATCGTTCTGAATGTTTTTGCACTTGGCTTGGCCATGCAAGTGCCACCAATTCTCCCTCTTCATCATTCATCATTTTATAGTTGGCAGCCCCCAGAAAACTCCCCCCATATGGTGTCCTCCTCTTCCTGTGCATAGTAAGAAACCTGTGATTTTTTTTTTACATGACACACATCCACTGGGCGGATTTTCCATTACTTATAGCACAGTCCCTTCCAACAAAATCTCTGGCAAAACGTGAATTGTTTCTGGCCTGGGTATGTGCTTGAGTGAAATGCTCAAAACATATTACTATTGTTTAAATGTACATTGAAAATAGGAAAATAATCCATGTTTAGCTCACCCAGAAATAGGCATTTTAAATTGCCTGTGTCAGGATTGGTAGCCGAATGCATAGACATGTTTCTGTGCAGTACTATGGTATAGCAGACGGGGAGAAAAACAGCATGAAGTTAAGTAGATTTTAAAGAGGTAGAAATGGCAATTTATCACTGAAAAGAAATCTGTTACCATTACTATTTTGATTAAGGAAATGACCTCAGTTGTCAAACTGGATAATTCCTGTAGTAAGATTTTTTTTTTGTCTTTCTGCTAACCTAAGAATAATCTTTCTCTCTCTCCTCCCCTTTCCTTCTGTGCCACCCAACACTGGCATTTTTAGTGCTCTTAATTGGTTTGTTTTTTCCCCCTTCATAAGCAAGTGAACTGAAGAATTACTGCTTAGAACAGGGTATGAACTTACGTCTAAAAATCACGCATGGTCTGCATCGAAAAAAAAAAGTGGCTAACGAAAGGAACACAGTCTTCGATTTCTAATTTATACTCACTAGCTATTGCTGTAAGTGTCTACCTGAAATACAATGAATGAATATTAGTAATGAGAAGTGGAAATAATTTGTGGTTGAGTGGCATGTCTCCCTTCAGAGTGACAGGATACACAGCCAAGGCTATATTTTATTGCACAGTATTTTGAAACTGATAGTATGAGTATATGAAAATAGAAGAATGGGGTTCTTTTTAAAGAATCCCTCCCCCTGGCTAAATCTGCAGGTGAATGTGAACTAACATGCAGCGCATCTGAGGCAGGTGATTTGTAGGAAAGCTGCTCATTCTAGTAGAACAGGTGTGACTCAATTAACCAGCACAGTGGAGGTACACAGGGATGTATTAGGCCTTATCTCTGTAAGGGGAAAGACTTCTGAAAACTAAGAGTTGGCTTGAAACAAAAACTCTCAGGTCTTCTTGCATCCTGGCTACTCCTCTTCTGCATCCCAGCTACTCCTGTTTACAACCTGCACTGGTACTTCAGATTTGATTACTTGTATCCTCCTTTTTTTGGGACATCCTGATGTCTCCTTCCTTCCAGGCCATCCCAAATGGAAAGGCAGAAATGATCTTCCTTGCCCATTGCCTTGATCAGGTCACTCCCTGTTTCAGTCCCTTTTTGCCCTCCCCCTTTGCGTTTCGTATTATGTTCAAATCTCAGCCCTTTTCTTTTAAAGGCTTGATCATCCCGCCTGAGACTATAGCCATGATCTCAGGGCCATCCTTTTGTTTTTATGGGGCCCTACACAGTACTATTAAATTGGTGCCCCTATACCCAATGGCAGTCTGGGGAGGGAGGGTGATTATTTTTTAGAGATGTAATTTTATGATTGTCAGCACATGCTAATGAAATACAGGTTGAATCTCTCTAATCCATCACTCTGCTCCCTCCCTCTCTAGTCTGGCAACATCCATGGTCTGACATGATTTAATTTAAGCTGGATGTCCACTTATCATGGGCATGGCCAAGTGTCCCATGGTCCCATAAAGTTTGTTTACAGCCACCAGTCCTGGCTCTCAGTCTTCTGTGCTATTGGTTAGCTCTAATTTACCCCTCAATGTCTTCTAGAGCCCAGTAAGCAGTGGAAGTGTTGGTAATGCTGCTAGACAGTATTGACCTCCTGCTGTTGGACGAATTCTCTGGGTTGGCATCAGTCAGGTCCCAAGGGTGCCGGATTACAGAGGTTCAACCTTAGTGGACTATGTCACAGCTCTTTGGGCCAAGGTGTGCACGGCACAGCTCTGAAGGCAACTGACAGTTCAAAGACGGCTTTTGTGTTTCTCTTCTCTTGATCTCATTCTGTGTCGGGCCACACTCTGTAGCATGATTTACGGCAGCCCACGCTGCTACAATGCTAGGGGCTGATATGGCATTGGAGCATGAGGAAGGCACAGGGAATCTCCTAACGTCTTTTGTTTCCATTGACTTTCCCTGTACACCAGCTCCGAAGAGGGGTGGTGGACTGGTACAGGAGCTGCACTATGCCACCTGCGAGTCCCCCCACACACGAGTAATCTTCCATGGTCAGCTAAACGTTAGGGCCTCTTTCTGCTTGTGGTGTGATGGAAAGCAGAGGACCAGGGTCTGTACATGCTCCTAAAAGATGCAGGCGACTTAAGAACAATTGGATATTAAAAGATTTTATGAAATGAATTTTGACTCCATTATTTTTTGCTCTGGGACTGCACAGACGAGGTTACCACTCAAATCTCCTCCAGATGAGCTGCAGTACTCTGTGGAACTCATGCCAAACAATATCCATTTTGGAGTTGGCAGCACCTCTTTTCCTCAGTTGGTTAAATTAGGAAGAATGATGATCCCTCTCTTGATTACTAAAATCCATAAATAAGACGTCTTGACAAAATGTCTCTGCCAAGTCAGAGAAGAAAAAAAAAAGTCACTTTGCTTAAAGAGACAGCATTGATGGAAGTGCCGTTTTCTTCAAACGCCTGCTGCATTTTGTATGGGCATTTCAGGGAGCACAAAGCTGAATAAATATACTTTTCTACTATGGAGGTGCACAGATTTCACAAGGGGTAAGACTAGCCAGCCAATCCTAGCATGCCAATAGAAGAATAGCAGCAGAACAGAGTCCAACCTCATCAAAAGCTGGCACAGTCACGACAGCCCTGTGGAGCTGGCAAAAGCAGCAGCGCTGCCTTTCTCAGGTGGCATGCCACATGAGGGGAGGGCGGCCGACTGTGCTAGGAGCTATTCTCTCCTGCTGCTTCTTCCAGGAGCAAACTGATTGCAGGCATTGCAGCTCTCCTATACTGGCCATCTAGAACTACATCCCACCCTACAGAGCTCCCTGGCTAGTCACCTCCTGTTTGAATCTGAACGCCCCCTGCTCCTCCTGGTTGAGTTCTTAGGCCATTAGCTCACCACACCTGCCCTGCACACAGGTGGAGGGAACGTAGTGAATCACCTCCACAAGCAAACACCGGCATTGTCAATGGAGACCGAGCCTGTTTTTCAGCATCCAAAACACAAGTCCACACAGCCCGCACAAAGGGAGAGCTCCGCTAGCTGTGCTATTGCAATAATGGCTAGGATCAGTATCTGGGAGACCTTCCCCCTCACACGCTGCCCTTCTGTAGCATAGCCATGTTCCACAGTCAAGCGTTTCCTGCTCCAAACACACACAGCTAGCCCCTGCCCCTCAGAGCATACAATTTGCCCTTCACGTCTACTTTCTCCTCCGCCTCCCAAGATAGGCTTTAATGATCCTCCTTTTGCATTTCTGAGCCTCCCAAAACTGATTGTTAGGCGGGATTTGAATAAGAAGAGTATTGGGGGCTTCAGACAGGGATTAGATGGGGCTGAATCGAAGGAAGAGAGAAAATGGGAAGGCAGAAACAGGCTGAAGGCAAGAGGGCAAAGCCAGATGGCAAGTAAAGAGATCGTGCAGTGGCCCTGCTTCCTCCGGAGAGGATCTAGTTAGCTCTGGCAGGCTTTGTCACTTTTAAGTTATCAGCAGAACACAGAACCTGTGAAAATGCCATTCAAGGGGTAACAAAGTCATCCAAAGGGCATGTGCCCACCTCAGGTCCATGCTGTCGGTTTCTGAATTTACTGTCTAGTCGACAGGAAACTACAGGTTGAACCTTTCTAGTCCAGCACTCTTGGGACCTGACTGGTGCTGAACCAGGGAATTTGCTGAACCACAGGAAGTGAATATTGTCTAGCAGCATTACTAAAACTTCTACTGCTTGCTGGACTCTTAGAAGACGTTTAGGGGAACTTAGAGCTAATTAACAGCACAGAACATTGAGAGGTAGGAGTGGTGGCTGTAAACAAACTTTATGGGATTATAGGAAACGTGGCCACACCCATGATAATTGGGCATCCAGCTAACTAAAATCTTGCTGGACCATGGATGTTGCTAGATCCAAGAGTGCACGATTAGAGAGGTTCAACCTCTTCTGATATTTTTTGTTCCCATTTTATGGTGTCTTATATCCGAAGGCTCACGTTCGCAAAACTTAAGCAACCCTCCCAACCCCCATAGGAGTCTTCTATTGATTTTTAAAGAGGGCCAAACTAAGGCATAGAGAGTAACTGACTTGGTCAAGATGACAGTGACTCTGTGGCAGAGTTTTGGGGACAGTCATCCCTCCTATTCACCTCTTCTATCCATTGGGCAATTCTGTATTGCTCTGACCTCCCAAGCAGCTGAGGATTTAAAAACCATCTGGGCAGCTCACCAGCTGGACTGTTTCATTTCATAGCACTTGTTCTATTGGTCAATATTTCTTACTCCAAGTTTGAAACAGATTGAGACTGAACCCTAAAGCAGAGAAGTTGTGTGTTCAAGACATCATGGTGACCCATAGAACTGCATGTGTTCTTGGGTCTTCTAAGTTGTAGGGACTGTCTCTACTTGTGGTTTGAAAAGCATTCAGCGCAAAGGAGTTGATTGGGGGTGCTTGGATGTACTGCAATATATTGTATATGAGATCCAATCTACCACAATTGGTCTCTGTTCTTTCTGAAATGCCTTTCTGCAGTGCCTAGCTATCATCTCAAGTGTAAAGGTGAGACACATGGTTGGGGCACATTGGCAGGGTAAGATGGGGAGAATGCTGCTGTGATCCATGCCGTGCCTAGCTTGAATAGAGAACTGAGTAATCTCCAGGGCTGTTAGCTGGCACCTTTTCACCATCATAGAATTCACTAGCAAAAGAATGATCTGACTATTGAGTCATATAGATTGCTGCTTCAATTGGATATTTATCTGTATGGTCAACGTGCAGCATTCCTTCAGAGCTCTCTCATTTTGAAAATTTAGTGCTGAAGAAGTGTAAAAAAATCACTAGGAAGAATGTGCCATGAAAGAATTGTTTCAAGATACAGTCAAACACTAGCATTCCTTTTTCTGTTGCCTTGTCTGGCCTATTGTTTAAGTGTGACTGCTGCCTTTGAACTTGGAGTTGTAGCTAAGTTCTGCTATTAGTTAAATGTGAAGGACTAAATCAGGGGAGGGGAACCTAAAGCCTGTGGGCCAGATGCAGCCACCGGCTTGCTTAGATCCAGCCCCCAAAGCTCAGGGCTTCCTTCCCAGCATTGGGGAGCTTGTGCTGGTTCTCTAGCCCACCTGCCACCTCTGAATGGGGCTGGAGCACACGGAATCTACTGGCCTGGGCCCTGCTCTGTTCTGTGAGGGGAATATGGGGCGTGTTTTTCTCCTCAGTTGGAGGCCACACCAGTGAGGGTTTTTTTTGTTTGTTTGCTTGTTTGTTTGTTTTGTTTTTTACTTGTGTGCAGCCCCAACTGTTTTTTTTTCTGTGGGTCAGCAGCCCCCAACCCAAAAAAGTTCCCCACTCCAAGACTAAATAATAACTTTAACGGGATAAATTAATTAAGAATATTGACAATGACTCTCTAACTCTGTGTGTCTGAGACAGTACCATCTATCAGACAACATACCCCAGTTCAAAACAGGGAAAGGAAGGTTTAAACAATTTTTCTATTTTGGTAAACAAGGGTTGATTTATTTTTAAAGTTGTTAGCACAGCTCAGCAAGAAGAAAAGTAATGACTGATTTCCTGGGAAGGAAGGAAGTCAGTCAAATGCTGACCTTGCTGTCTGACGTGCTTTTGATTTGCGTATATAGTATACAGCAAATCAATGAGGACAATACAGAGCTATACAAAGAGAACACTTAATTATATTGACTTAAACAAATAAGCACAGACAGTATTGTGGAAGGATTTGATCAGTCACTTTCCTGACTTTTGAAGGTATAATTTTTTACTAGCAACTTTACACTTTGTGTGTTTTAGGTGGGAAGAGGGATGCTATGAATATTTATAACAAATCACTTCTACCAGAGGACACATTAAGTCTTGCAGCATAACAAAACTGAATTACCATGAAATAAACTTTCTTAATTAAACCAATTAAATTTCTTCCCAGTATGTAATTTAGAAACTCTGATAAACCCTGGTTGAAAAGGTTTGTTTTAGCCTTAAGCTGGCCTAAGAAAGAGTGAACATCTGGCCTGTATATGAAAGGCCTGTTTAGGCCTTAGGCAGTCTGTGAAACATTAGCTGCTGTTCATGGTACTGAATACTTTGACTGGCCCTAGGGTTTTTCTAAAGGACAGTGGTATTGTTAGGGTACAATCATGTTTATGGAATAAGCTGCATCTGAGATAAGTAAACACTCTACTTCTAGGATAGGCGGGACATATTGCTACATCAGAAATGTGTTCACATTTTACTAACTTTGCCAAAATGAATGTAGGCTTTTTTCCCCTTTAGACTTTAACATTGATATGGTAGTGTATAGAACCCTGCAAATCTGCAGAGATCTGTTTTATAGCCATAGGTATCTGCATCCACAGATGTGAATATGGATATTTGTGGCTCCTTTTTTCAGCTACAGAGGTGGATGAGGAGAAATTTTTTACCCAGAACTCTGGAATTTTTGTAGCTATCTACTATTTGTAGGTGTGGATGTGGATAGCAACGGGTCATTTTTGCAGATGTGGATACCAATTTTGTATCTGCATAGGGCTCTACTGATGTAAAATGACTTTTTATTTATTTTTAAAAAATATTCCTTATGTCCAGCATTTTCACAATTTCCCCAGATATCAAGAGTCACAAGGGGTATCCTTCACTCTTTCAAAGATAAGTTTTGAAAACATATTAATCTGAAAGTTCAGTGTTGGCAGCATCCTTCTTTTTCATATTCTTCCTTTCATTGATGCAGGAACTACCTTCAAAGAACTGAAAAAGGCTAGTCATCAAAGAGGTCCACTAACTACTTAGTTTGGATAAAGAAGGCATATTTAAAAATAATGGGATGAAACTGTGTGAAGGGTGGACATTCAAGTACTTTATGGGCCAAATTCTATTCCATGATGCACCTCTCAATGGAATTGAAGGAGACACAAAGGTTACTGAAGATCAGTGGTCATGAACGAGAACATGAATTCTGAGCAAGGAAGATTTCCTTCTGTGTCATTCATTGTTTTTATGCCTGTCCAGCCTCTTCCCAGATAGGGTGTTTGTATGATTAGAATCCATCTCCCACACACAAGATGGTGGACATGCTGTGGAAATGTTTAGGCAGGAAGGTCCTTCCCTATTTTATGCTCCAGCACGTATGAAGAGGTCACTGTTAAACATGGAGTTTCCCGTTCACATCTGGGCTGTGTCTACACTGGCGCATTCTTGCGTGAAAACGGCTGCTCTTGTACAAAAACATGCCGCCTGTCTACACTGGCCGTGCGTTCTTGCGCAAGTAAACTGACGTTGTACTGTAGAAAATCAGAGCTTCTTGCACGAGAACTCTGATGCTCCCTCTCAGGTAGAAGCCCTCTTGTGCAAGAGCTCTTCCAGAAGAGGCCAGTGTAGACAGGCAACATGAATTTCTTGCGCAAGAAGCCCCTATGGTTAAAATGGCCATCAGAGCTTTCCTGCGGAAGAGAACATCTACACTGCCATGGATGCTCTTGCGCAAAAGCACATGCTAGTGTAGACACTCTCTTGAGGAAGAGTTTTTGCACAAGAACTCTTCCACAAAAGAGTTCTTGCGCAAGATGCTGCCAGTGTAGACATAGCTCTGGTGTTTATTCGAGGTTTGGTGACTTGTATATAGCCCATAACCAGATCCTAGATCATTAGCTCCTTTCCTCCGGTACCCTGCCAGAGCAGTTAAGATCAGGAGACTCTTGAGGTCAGTTATTTTAGGGCCAGTGGTAGGACTGTTTCTATGGAAAGACTTTGCCTTTGGATTCACACCCCAGAGCACTTGGCCGGAGCGCAAGTCCAGCAACTTTTATGGCACAATGAGGCATATTTTTTTCAGTTCAGCTTTTGTTTACCTCTGGTTCCCCCTTTTTATCAGTTTTATGTAATTAATGTACTTTAGCTTCTTAAATATGCCTTTAGCTGATATGGTGCTAGGCATTTAAGCAAATATCAAAATCAGCACAAAAATTAACAAAGGAAAGACTCCATACTAATACTATGTATCTTATTACTGGTAATTAATACCATGGAGCAAAAGTATCAGGGGTTCTTTTTTTTAAACCCGCAGTATGGCATTTAGAGGAAAACTAAGCTCTCTTTTCTTATCTGACATTTTCATGCTTGTTTAGGAACAGCTTTTGGTTAAAAGGTTGAGAAAGGGGGGAAATTTTAAGGCAAATCCAGGGACACATGAAAAATATGCTGTCAGCTAAGATTGAAACATAACAACGTGACAGTCAGCGGCTCGCTGCCTTAGGAGAATGCTGAATGTCTCCACTGAGAAGATATTGCTCCTCAGAAATGAAGTATCCATACATGGAAAATGCAGCGTACACACAATTTACTCTAAAAATCACATACATGTGCACAAACCCATGGCTGGATAGTTAAGAAAGAACTTTTTAGAGCCGGCTAGGGCCTGGCTTAGTCTGATATAACAGTGCTGAAAAAGTCTGTCGGCATTCCAAAGAGGAGCACACTGTGCAGATCAAACCAAAGATGCTGATAAAAGAGACCCCAGCTAATATAGTCTGGGTAGAAAGAAGACTTTGTTAAAGCAAACTGTGCCCCTTTTTAGTTCATTCCAGCACCGTCCACATGGGGCAGTTATCATGGAACTCTCTGGAGCCCTGTGCCATTCAGTCCACACTACGCTACAGTTGTAGACAAACCCTGAAATATAGGCAATATGGAGTTGGGGTAAGTTTTCACAAATGTACTTTTCACAGTCTATTTGGATACTAAGTGGCTGAACATAAGAACGGCCATACTGGGTCAGACCAAAGGTCCATCCAGCCCAGTATCCTGTCTGCCGACAGTGGCCAGCACCAGGTGCCCCAGAGGGAGTGAATCGAACAGGTAAAGCGATCAAGTGATCTCTCTCCTACCAGCCATCTCCACCCTCTGACAAACAGAGGCTGGGGACACCATTCCTTACCCATTCTGGCCAATAGCCACTTATGGACTTAACCTCCATGAATGTATCTAGTTCTCTTTTAAACCCTGTTGTAGTCCTAGCCTTCACAACCTCCTGAGGCAAGAAGTTCCGCAGATTGACTATGCGCTGTGTGAAGAAGAACTTCCTTTTATTTCTTTTAAACCTGCTGCCCATTAATTTCATTTGGTGGCCCCTAGTTCTTATATTATGGGAACAAGTAAATGACATTGTTGAAGTAGTTCCTAGAGGATTTAGGCCAGGTCTACATTAAACCTGGAAGTCTGGCTTAAGGTATGCAGCTATAGCTACGGAAATAAGGTAGCTGGAGTCACCATACCTTAAACTGCGCTTGATGCCATCTTCACAGAGGGAGGTTGATGGAGCAAATGCTCCTGTTGGCTTCCCTTACTCCTCATGAGGAGTAGGAATACCGGTGCCAACCGGGGAGGGGTGCCCTCAGCATTCAATTTAGTGGGCTCTTACTAGACCCTCTTAATTGAATGCCAGAAGACTGAGCTCTAGTGCAACAAATGGAGACATGGCCTTAGACACATTTTCTATTAATTTCCATTTCAGCCCCTTTCGCTGCTTAGAAAATTTTAGCCTTAAAAACAACATAAGAACATAAGAATGGCTGTACTGGGTCAGACCAAAGGTCCATCTAGCCCAGTAGCCTGTCTGCCGACAGTGGCCAGCACCAGGTGCCCCAGAGAGGGTGGACCGAAAACAATGATCAAGCGATTTGTCTCCTGCCATCCTTCTCCAGCCTCTGACAAACAGAGGCCAGGGATACCATTTCTATCTCTTGGCTAATAGCCTTTTATGGACCTAACCTCCATGAAATTATCTAGTATCTCTTTAAACTCTGTTATAGTCCTAGCCTTCACAGCCTCCTCTGGCAAGGAGTTCCACAGGTTGACTACATGCTGTGTGAAGAAGAACTTTCTTTTATTAGTTTTAAACCTGCTACCCATTAATTTCATTTGGTGTCCTCTAGTTCTTTTATTATGGGAACTAATAAATAACTTTTCTTTATCCACCCTCTCCACACCACTCATGATTTTATATATCTCTATCATATCCCCCTCAGTCTCCTCTTTTCTAAACTGAAAAGTCCCAGTTGCTTTAACCTCTCTTCATATGGGACCCGTTCCAAACCCCTAATCATTATAGTTGCCCTTTTCCAATGTGTATCACTTTACACTTATCCACATTAAATTTCATTTGCCATTTTGTTGCCCAATCA
>JANRFK010004893.1:53041204-53066846 GCA_030068395.1 Apalone spinifera
TCCCAGCTCCAACAATGACACCTCGCTCTTAATATGACACTTGGATAAAAGTGCTTCATGAAGGAAGCAAGAAACACTACCCACAAATCATTGGATCTGGTGCAGGAATTACTGAGTGAGTGAGACTGTAAGGCAGGAATTTAGACTTGATGAGCACCCTGGTTCTTTTCAGCCTTAAAAATCATGAATTTATTGCACTGTCTGTCAGACAGTGTCGCTTCTGCTTTTCAAGTCAGATCTTAAGACCTTTGTGATTTCATTAACTTGCAGTTGAGTCTCACCTTTTCCATTTTACATTCACCCTAACCAGTCTACAAGATATCTGAATTTCATGGCAATAGCAATTATAAGCATTCATCTCGGTCATAATACCTCTTTCCCCCCGATTTATGCTTATACAAATATTTGGGCATAAATTCCTCAAATTCCTGCCCATTGCTCCAGCCTCCCAAAGCCTGCATACATGGGATGTATACAGAGGAGATGAATTTCACCAGCTTTGCTGGTTATTTTTTGGTATTCTGTGTCTGATATTTGCAAGAATTATTCCAGAGAAATGAAACCATTGTGACTAATTTTTTGAACAACCGATTATTCCTCTCCTTTAATGTACTGTGTTTTTAAGACTGAATGAATTGTATCAATACATTGGATATAGGGGAAATAGTCTAAGTACTATGTGTAAAGCTGAGTTCTAGCACGGTTGCAATTTTATTCTTAAAAAAAAAAAATCTAGGACCAACCCTTGATCTCATATATGTCACCGAAAATCCAGTGTAAAATTACTGCAGTTTGGCTGAGCTATTTCAAATTTATAGAGGTGTAACTGAGAACAGAATCTGCCTCTTGGTAATTTGCTGTAATATGAAGAGAAACAGATTTCATTGTAGCATGTCAAAATACTGCAAAGGAAATACAGAGAAATAATTTGCAAATGCACGTAAGGTGTTTACTCGCGTTCTGTGGTGATAAGGAAGAGCCTGCATTTATCTTTCAAATTAACAACAAGCAATATCATACAAGAACTGGCTTATGATTATAACATTCATATACCTCAATCTCTCTTAAATGACAAATAAAGTTATCCACCTGGCTTTTCGCTAGTCAATGTTTTTGCCTTTATTCATCAGTGCTCTAATGGTTTCATAAAATTCAAACACTCCTTGCAATTTAATAGTGACATGAATGGGCAAAAGAGAGAGAGAAATGATGACTTCTCTGGCTTTTAATTTGTCCATATGAAAGGTGAGCAGATCTTAAATTTAAAGAGAGTACATATAATAAATAAAACTTAATAAAGGAAAACAAAACAGCTTTTGGAATGACATCAGCCTCAGTTTGTTTATAGGAGCATGAAAGGAAAGGGAGTGAAATTGTTCTCCTATGGGACTGTAAATGGCACCTCCTGCTGTGGTATCAAATGTAACATTTGCACCCTGCTGTGCCTCTCTGGTGCTGAATGTAGGGGGTGGCGCCTGACTTCCTGGCGCCAGAGATCCAGCAAAGGTGTCTTAATAGATGCAGACGTAGAGATGAGGATTGCTTACTTAACCTTGCTATAACATGGTTCCACTGGGAACAGCCAGCCGATCCCCCCCACCCTGACCCAGGAGAATGGGGGAGGCTCCAGAAGCAGTTTATGGTTTTAATAATTTACATGCCCTCAGTTAATCTCCCTTACAAGCTGCCAATTAGTGGGGGAATATTCATAGCGCTTTGACTTTTTTTTTTACTGATCAATTAGTGGAAAAGTAATGATGTCATAGAATAGCAGGTGTGGATATTAATCTTTGTTCCCTTAAAAAAAACCATCCCCGTCTTGTAAACATCTCTCAGTAGAAGGCAGGACAGACTGGCAAGTATGCCTTCAGAGCTTTGCACGACTTTAGAATTCCTCTACAAAAGCTTTCAGCCAAATGTCTGATATTGATTTTTACTTATTAGAGGCCTGATTCTGCAAATTTGGGAGCAAGTCGCTTTAAACACGCAAGTGCCCCTGTTGGCGTCCATGGGATTGCACGGGTGCGGCAGTTCAGTCACATGCATCAGACGTTGCAGGACTGGGGTCCTTAATGATACGGGACAAAGAAGCATTTTAAAAATGTTTGTTCTTGAGCAGTACCTGTGTGATGAGGCAGCTACTGTGAGAGCACCATTAGCTACTTAACGTACCAGCTAATCACTGGCAGAATTTCAGGAATGCAGCTGTGCACTGGACATCCTGATACGTGTGGGTTAATGATACTGCAAGGCTTAAACAGTGTGTTGCAAGACTGAAGATAGCTTTGCTAATGACCAGAGTTTAAGAAGCACTGTCATAAGGCCTTAGACATAAGGATGACACATGAGGACAAGAATTTTCTTAAATTCACAAACACAGGGACAGAGAGAAACTAGTATGCTGTATTAGTGTTTTTGTTGTGTATTCTTTTTACTTACAACCCCCATGAATCTACGCTAGCTGTGCTGTTTCATAACTGTGTTCCCTAAGGGTGCATCCACACAACAGGGCTTAACTCGAAATAAGCTACACAAATTGAGCTCTGTCAATTGCATAGCTTACTTCAAAATAGCTTATTTTGAAATTGGGAGTGTCTACACAGCACTTATTTTGAAATAAAGCACTCTTCCTCCAATTTCCCTTACTCCTCGTACAATGAGGGTTACAGGAGTCGGAGTAAGAAGTCCTCCAGCTTGACAGTATTTTGCTATTGCTGTGTAGATATACTCGAAGGGAATACAGCAACATTAAGAGTACATCTACACAGCAATATTATTTTGAAATAACTAGTGTTATTCTGAAATAACTTAATCTGTGTCTACACAGCAGACAGTTATTGCTAAATGATATCAAAATACTGTCAAACTTCTTACTCCGACTCCTGTAACCCTCATTGTACGAGGAGTAAGGCAAATTAGAGGAAGAGTGCTCTATTTTGAAATAAGTGCTGTGTAGACACTCCCAATTTCAAAATAAGCTATTTCGAAATAAGCTACGCAATTGACGTAGCTCAATTTGCATAGCTTATTTCGAGTTAAGCCCTGTTGTGTAGACTCACCAGTATATGCTAACCACCCTCACAAATTTCGCAGGACAGCTACCTCACAAAAGGGATGATTCTGGGAAAACAGATGTGTGGCAACTTGATATCAACACAATGCTCCTTAGCGTAATTGTATTCCCCTACTAAATGAAAAGAGGAGAAACTAGGAAATCTAGCAGCGCGTCACCTGCAGTCCTCAAGAGAATCAGTATGCTAGAAGCTGCAGCCTTGCTAATCTTTCCTTTTGAGCGTAACCACCATAAAATGGAGAGGGGAAAAAAAACCCAAACAAACCCACACCCAGCAAGCAAAGATGGAACACACAATGGAAAAAAATACTTAAGAAACCAGGATCAAACACCAGCTTTAGTTTTTACTGCAAACCAGCAAGCTGATTTTTTCATAAAATAAAAGAAGTCCCTGAATTGAGAAATATGTCTCTCTTTTAGATTGGATTGTGCAGTGAACAGTAGCAAGAACTAAGCAATAATAAATCATCGGTCTGTATGTCAGAATGAGCAGTACAAGATAACCCCCTGTTGGAATTGTCATGAAGGTGACCTTAGGAGCTACCACAGAAGTTGGTAGCTCAAACAAACAAACACAGAAAAAAAATCAATGCTTTCTTTAAAACTCTGAAGCAAATCTGCACATGCTTTCGCTATATTTGTTTGTTTTCTTTTTTTAATTTGTTGTTTATTAAATGAATTATTGCTCTGTCTTGGGAAGAGTGCATGACAAAGTTATTGAAGGTGCTCGCCATGCAAAGCTATTTTGTAGCAAATGAAATCCTCTGTGTACAATTCAGAACATCATATTGAACTGTCCAGATAGGAGCATCTGTTTAGACTTCAGACCTGCTTTAGTTAGCTTGTTTTTATCCTATGTTATTGATCCAGAATTCACCATATCTTTGTACAGGGAATGGCTCATCAGGTGCTGGGAACATATTTGGAGGCAAGTCAAGTGAATTGAATAGAGGTGTAAAATCTGCTGATTCCTAGAAGATGTCAGCACTTGACAGAGCCTATAGAGCTCAAGACCTCTTAAACTGGTATTGACATTGTCCAGAAATTTGCAGCATAAAAGGAAAGTGTGCTCTGTTTCAGAAACAAGGCTTGCACTATCAGCAGTGCCTTTGTGGGCTGTGACAAATGGGATGCCACCCTCGCATTGCTTTGAAAGGTGCAGTGTGTGTTGGTTTTTGAACATGGTAGTTCAGATTAGAGGATAAATAATGTTACAAATACAAAACGTTTTAGTCATTGCATATGCCAAAGCTGTACAAAACACCATGTTCTCTTGGTAACACAGCACTCAGCCTGGAATTTAATACCCTCAAACCCATGACCAAAAAGGAAGAGGACGTTTTATTTGGGTTCTCTGCGGGAACTGGGAGAACTGAGTTGAAGTCCCAGCTCTGCCACTGACTTGTGGAACCTTGGGCAAGTCACACACTCAGAGGGGCCAACAGACCTGCCAGGCCTGTGGGTAAGGTGGAGGAGGCCAGCTCCATGCTCTTGGAAGAGGCGGGGCCTGCACCACTCCCTGTCAGCCCTCCAAGCTGCCTGGAGTGTGCTCCACAACACAGCAGTCTCTTCCCTCCTCCCCCGTCCCGCAGCAGCAGATCGCACTGCCTGCCAGTTCCACATGCCTGACTAGCTCAATGCCAGAGGAGCTGACCGTCTCCATGGGCCCATAAGCAAGGTGTGAGGGCGTCTCTGCCATCCTGCAAGGGATGGGGCCTTGGGTGGAAGGGGCGGGACAGAGGACAGGCAGCTCTCCATGCCTCTCAGAGTGAGGTGTGCCTTCCCCCCCAGCACTCAAAGCTGTGTGCAGTGGCACTTAGTGATTTAAAGGGCCTGGAGTTCTGGGCACTGCCACTGTTGCAGCAGCAGTGGCGGACAGGAGCCCATGGCCCCTTTTGAATCGTCATGTCTTGGGGCAACTGTCCCCTTTGCTCTCTCTCCTTCCCCCTCCCCCCAAAGGCAAACCTATTAAGTGCAGAGCAGCTGCATTCAAAATAGTGAGCAAAATGGTCACAATAGGTGTGACGGTTTTGCCCCCCATGCTTTATGAAATTGACTTATGGATACAAATATGTGTAACTCAAAGCTGCTTTGGACAAAATACCTCACGTAATCTATCGATTTTAATGTCTCAGGCTGCTGGATCTGTGTCTCTTATTTTGATGTATGTGTCATTGTTGTACGTAACTTTAGAAATATGGGGTATAGACCGGCTTGTGGTTTTAAACGGGCAAATGAAAGCCATCAAGGGTGTTTCCCTCAATGTCTGGGTGATCACCTGTAAACAGCCCCTTTTTCCTTTAAGTCTAAGCAGAGGTTGATCTTAGGAAGACATGTGACCACCCCAAATGGTACGGTCTGACAAGGTAATTTTCCATAGAAGGGGGGAGAGAGAACAAGAAGTTCCTGCCCAGAGTGGAATCTGTAAAACAGTGGGAAGCAAGCTGTCCCTTTGTCTTTGGCAGCATGTTACTCCCAAGAGAATAAACCAGAGACCCCAGGGAAAAAAGATCTTCCTTGGCGTGGAGGCTTAGCTGACATAAGAACAGTTTTAGGGTAAGTCTGCAGTAAGCGTTAATGTGTTTGAACTAGCTATGCGTTTTCTGTTGTTTTAAATTTGCAATTTACTTGGCCTGGTTTCATTTGCAACCACTTAAATCCTACTGTCTGTACTTAATAAAATCACTTTTATTTACTATCAAGGCCAGTGTAAATAATTGTTACCTGTGGGAGCAATCAGTGTGTACATCCTCCTTTCATTGGTAAAGGGGGCTTGCCTGGATGGCTTATTTGGGGTTCTGATCCCAGTTGGGGGTTGATTGCCTGGATGCAGCATTCTCCTCAGACCTCAGCATTGTTCTTTGGAGGGGGGGAAGAGGGGAGGTGATCTCAGCTCTGTGTCTTGGCAAGGAAAGACCAGGAGAGCTGGCCCAGCAGGACAAGGTGGTGAGAAGCCCCAGAGAGCAAGAAGATGAGTTTCAGTGGCTTTGCCAGAGCACTGTAAAGCAGCCCCAAGGATCTTCTGTGACCGTACCCTGTCACAGCAGGCATCCTGGGATACTGGGGGAGGCCAGTTATGGCAACATAACGAATAGCTGCATCTACACTGATGCTTTGTTGCTTTAACTTGGCCACAAACAGCTTTATGCCTCTCGGGGAGGCAGTTTTATTTTGTCGGCAAACTGGCAGAGTTTTTGCCGCCAGAAGTGGTTTTGTAGTGTGTACACCTCCATCATTTTGTCAGCAGAAGCTGCCTTTTGCTGACTAAACTGCGCAGTGTAGACAAGTCATTAAATCTACCTGTACCTCAGCTTGCCTGTCTGAGAGAAAACACAGATGTTACTTCTGCATCCCACAAGGGGTACTTTAAGACTTAATTAATGTTTGTAATGCTCTTTGCAGTCCAGTGTTGGAAAGCATTAAAGAAGTGGAAGTAAGTATTTTATTACTGTTGCCTGAAGGTTTTATGTGCAAGGTTTGTTTGGAAAGAATTTGCGTCAAGAAACATGGTTAATACAAGGATCTCGCATGACCATAGGGCATGCTTCTGCAGTCCCATATCACAACAGAAGAGTACTCGTTAGACTTGGTGCTTTCTTTCCCGTTCTTAATAATATGTGGCCACATTTGATACCAGTTAGCAAAGGTGTTACCAGTCTCCATGCAGAGGCCAGGGAATGAATTCCTCCTGCCCCCAGCTTGGCTTTTTGGGATACCTTGTGAGGGTAAGTGCGTGCTTCTGCTGGCCATGCTGCACCTGTTCTGTAATACCAGAGGACTTCATTCCTGAGGGCTGTTGATCCAACAGTTTTTTGAGTACTATATTCACCCCCTCTACACCCACACAGAATTCTCTATTGATTGGTGATGTCTCACAGAGCTTCAAAATAGACTGTAAGAAGCCCTTGAGAGTGGTTTTTAATGGGACCAAAGGCTGAGTCATACACTTGAAATGAGCTCAAGAATTACAAGTATTTGTCGCATACTGTGCGTTTCTTTTTAAAGACTATTAAGTGTTTAAAAGCGTTTGAATAAAGATTTAAACAGTGAATTTGTTGTCTAAATCAATGCAACTGACTTCTTAATTCTGGAGTATATATAATGTACGTGCCATCCTTTTTTGTCATATTTTCTACTTGAATGTTAAATGATGGCCAGTGGTCAGCGTTCTCTTCTCCACTCCAGCTGCAGAGCAGTCACTGTAAGACCTCTAAAATGGCCTCACTGCTAGTATTCTCAGGAATACTCCTTGTCCTGCTATGTCTACACCAGTGTTATGTCCACAAAAGTGCTGTTGACATGCAAAAGTCGCCAAAAGTGAAAACTGGTCAGACCAGTTTTTCTGCCTCCCATTGTCGATATTTCATGGCCACATGGCTAGCTCCCTGGTCGGCAGATAGAGCAAAGCATTGTGGGTAAGTATCCCACCATGCAGTGTTGTTGGAAGGCAGAGCTGATCCCTGCACTTCTTGGGATTCCCTTCTAGCCCTGTGAGCAGTCTGTGCTAAGGAATATCAAAGCAGCACCGCAGTCTCTCCAGCCCTCCCCCTGCAGCAGCAGAACAGAAGTATTTCAATGGTTTGTTTTTTGTTTGGTTCCCCAAACACAGCAGCTCACTCAGTGGTCAGATACCTCCCGGAGCTTTGAAAGGGGAGGGATGCATGTCTGCAGGCCAGCAGAGATCACAAAACACTGAGCATAGCCATTGTGGGATATTGGCAGAAGCCAGTTCTCCCGACAAATAAACAACAGTCCACAGTAAATAAATAAAGGGAGAGGAAAAGACAAAAGTCTCTCACAGGAGTGGAAGTTTTTTGTTGCCAAAACTGACCCTTTTTCCTGACAAAATTGCATTGTAGTGTAAATGCTCTCACTGATTTGTCACCAAAAGGCAGGTTTTGGCGACAAAACATGCCAATATAGACAAGGCCTCAGTCTAAAGTCAGGTGTCTAGATGAGTCTGGCTCAACTCATTGTGACAAATCCTCCCCTCTCCCTCCCCTCCCCCCGATTAATCCATTTTACACTGGACTGAAAACAAGTTTTCCTCTTGAGTAGGTCAGTGTTTCATTCACCAAACTACCCAATGTCTCGGGTCTCCCCTCTTCTTGCTCTGCTGCAACCATGCTTGCACATCATGCATCTGTTTTGCTCTGCTGGCATCATTTAGGACCATGGATGACCTAGCTTCATGTTAGATATACCCGAGGTCCAGCCAAAGTAATGAGCTAAAAACCTGCTGGGGAACTTTGTGACCACATCGTAGCAATGTCTGATGCTTAAGAAAGGCCTGACCTTGTACTTGTCATCCATACCTGCTTGAATGTCCATCTTGACCAAAAGCAATAATCCTATTGGCTTCTATCTTTATCCCTCCAGAACTTTGGCCAGGATTTTTCTCAGCACAGTCTAACAAAACCAGTCAAGTTCAAGAAGGAAGAAGGGTATAAAATTAACACTTGCAAAGGAATTGTATTGCAACAAGACCTATGATATTTAATTGGACCATGTGGTGTACCTTATATAAGACTTTAAGTACATTCAAAGCTATAGGCCGCCCAACCCAGAAGAAATTGGTTTATACTTTATCCTGCAATGTAGGCACAAAGAAATGATTGATCTGAAATGGCCATGAGACCGGATGTGACTGTCTCTGGGGTGAGTCTTTGTTCTATAGTTAAACTGCTGAGTAGGAATGACAGCAAGGGTATGGTTGTGCTGCAATGTTAGCCCAGGGTTAGTAGAATGTGAGTTAGCAGACCCTGGGTTTGTTAAAGTAGGGCAGGACAGGCAAAATATGGCGGACTGAATCTGGCTCACCAAACCTTCAGATCTGCCCCACCACTGTCCCACAGCCCAGCAGCACCCTGGGGCAGGCTCCCTGCCTGCCATGCCCTGCACTCAGAGATGCTCACGTTGGCCCCGACAGCTGGCCACTTTGAGCAGCATGTGGGGGCATGGCAGGCAGAGAGCCTGTTCCAGGATCATGCTGGGCTGCTGGTTGGGAGCCACCTAGGGCAAACACCTTCAGACCAGAGCCTGCGCCTGGCATCTTATGCCCTCCCTCCCCACAACTTCTTGTCCCAGGTCACAACCCAAACCCTCTGCATCCCCTCCTGTGCCCCTGCCCCTGTTCACAACCTCCCACCCATCTGAGCCACGGTTTTGCTTGATTTGTGTGTAGATGGAAGAGGAGTTACGCACAAGCCTGATTTCGAATGCTGGGCTTACTTTGCAATGTAGAGCGATACCTAAAGACACTTTGGTGAGGGAGGGCTCCACTTAGACTGTGGTTCTTTAAATAGTGCTGATCTCACCCACCCTATGCCCTGAACAAGATTGTTTAATGATGTGCAATCTCTTTTGGCTTTATGCAACCTTCCAACACTACTCCCTCTTGGCCCTCCCAGCCAGGGTGAGAGCCCTGGGTTCAGTTCTGTCTGATTGCCACCATGGACAATGGAATGCAAGAGAGCACCAGAGAAGATGCACTGAGCACTCCTCCCGGACCCCCAGTGATGTGCTAACGTGAGCTGGCCCAGGTGAGTCAGTGGGAGGCTCTTCCCTTGGATTATTTTAAAGGTACCCTACATAATCAGAGGTGGTTAACCTATGGCTTGGAGGCCAGATTCGGTCCCCAGTTTGCCTGGAGCTGGACCCTGAAGCTCAGGACTCCCCCTAGCATTGGGAAGTCCTACCCCAGAGCCATGGGGGGCCCATAGAATCTATTAATCTGGGCCCCCCTCCCCCAGACTCTGGTGTGTGAGAAGAAGGTGGGGACGTGTCTTTCTGCTTCTCAGTCATGGGGCATGTCAGTGAGGTGGGTTTTTTGGTTTTGTTTTACTTCTCACTGGTGTGCAGCCCCTAACTGATACTTCTGTGGGTCAGCGGGCCCTGAGCCAAAAAAGGTCCCCTCATCCCTGCCATAGATGAAAACTGCTCTCAGTGTGGGAGAATGAAAGGGGCTGACGGGCCTGTAGATAGCTCACCCACCCAAGCTTGAATGAACAAGCAGAGGAGGGATCAAAGTTGTGCTTTCTTCTCACAGCAGAGATGTGGAAAGGACCCTGGCTTCCCTGAGCTGGGGAGCCCCACGACAAATAATTGGTTCTGGGTGAGTGAAAAGACAGTGACTATGGAACAGTAGGACCAAATTCTTGCTGAATGTTGACTTGCCCCCAAATTAGGCCATGGCACAGCCACAGTGGCATTAAGCAGACACACTATTGTGGCTTGTAGCAGCCCTGTATCCAGCTTCCTTCCCTCCACCAATTTTGAAACAGAACTCTGACTAAGCCTTGTGGGTAGGAGTCATTGCTGGGTCAGGGGCTGCCTGCATAAAAACTCACTTGGACATGTTGGCTCTGCGCCATTAAGCTCCTCCACAGACCTCTGACAAAGGGCCTGCAGAGCAGTTTCTCCATCGATTTGTATTGGGAGCCAAAATTACAGAGACAGTTTATCACCCACGTTCCTCTTGCTGGGCACTGATTTTCTGGCAAACCCCTCTGTGTCGCACTGCTGGAGCTTGACCTGTGTTAAGAGCTGAATATAACCAGAGTTGATGTTGTGACCCACTCTTGAAAGCCTTTATTACAATCAGAGGCTTTTCAGACTTCTTCCTCCTGACTTGTCCAGTGAATTGTATCTTCATAATAACAAAGCTGGACTCTTGTCTTGCTCTGGATGCCGGTTACAATACTTGCTCTGTATTTTAATAACTTCTTTCTGCTTTCTCCACACCAAATGCTCAACAGCTCCTGATTATGCTTCCCTTTGCCGTAGCGTAAACATAGTAATGAGCCTCATATTCTGGTCTAGTCTCAAGCATTATAGGCAAAAAAGCAAGAGCTAAGAGTGGTTTTGTGCAGTGCACCATTCCATCTTCCTGGTGTCAGCTCTGCCCCCGTTTCTGGAATTGAAAAGGTGTAAAACAGCAAAAAAAGTAATTTACTTCCATTGTTAGCCTTTGGCATCAGATTTAAATGATGTACATTAATTACTGCTAAAACCTCATGAGACTTAGCTCTAGCATTTCCTCTACATGCTAGAAAAGGTCTCAGCAGACTAAAGCTAGAACTGAGTTTTAGTTATGTTTTAAACAAAACAGGTTTCTAACCAAAAACAATTTTCAGATCATCGGAAAATTGCATAAACTTGACCTGAAATCTGAGTAATATATCTGAAAGCTTAACTTAGTTTTAGGGCATTTGAAAGGCACTCAGCGCATATAGTTTCACTCCCTCACCTGGAGCTACATAAAAGCAATTCTTCCTGCCAGAGCAGATGTCATACTGGGTACTGGTTCTAAACATTACTCAATATATTTTCATATGGCGATACATTTTTGCATCCGGTTTTTGGGTTGTAAAAGCACTTGAAATGTTTGCATCAATTGTGTTTCTTAATGTTGGTTAAAAACGCTTATCTTTTAAATGACACGGGCTGTCAGTGAAGTACTGTTCAGAGTTGGCGGGAGAGATCTGGTGCATTTCGGGAGGGGGGAAGGTTAACAAAATCTGCTAGATATTGGATCACTTATTAGAATTATTGACTGACTTGAGAATTAAAGCTGAGCTACACTGACCTTTTAATTCTGCCTTGTGAGAGGTGCATTTTTGCTGTTATTAAAGATTCTGCTGCTTGCGGTGATGGGGCAACCCTTTTTGTGAGGTCAGCAGAAGTTCTCAGAGAAGATGCATACTAGAACTGGCCAGATTTTTTTTTCACCTTTTGTTTTAAGTTAAAAAGGGGAGTTCTCAAAAATGATTGTTTTTTTAAATTTTCTTTAAACATGCACAAAATTACATAGAAAATTTACAAAAAAATGTACCTTATTTTCCCCAAATTTTCTTGAGGAAGGGAGTGCTTTGCTAGACACCGGTAGCACACAAACACTGTGTGTATGCATGCACGCTCTCTACAACTTTACTTTTGTTTTTTTATTAGTGGGTTCTTTTCTGGAAACAAGGTTATTCTGATTCAAAGGGTGTGTTGCTCTTTGAATATGGGAGGCTACAATAGTGTGTTATCACTCATTTGACTATGGCTTCGGAGATTAAAGAGAGGGGCTGTTGGGAATAAAAAGGAGGAGAAGAGATCAACCTACAATGTGTTGCTGCCCTCATTGCTAATAGTGACTCTAGATTCCAGCATGGTGTATTCCAGTTTGAGCCAACCTGGGACCGTGCTCTTGGAAAGTTGGGCTTTTGTATTAAATAGGAAGGGACTCCGGTCATGCCAATTGCCAAGTAGTTCGCAAGGGGCAGTGTTTGGACCCTGCTGTGACAGCCTGTGCAACACAAATGAAAATTAGCTGCTGAGACTGCCATGTAACGCACGGCTGTCAGGACCGAACCACTTCTACATGCATCAGACTCTACGTTTGCTTTCCTATTGTGAGCACTTTGCAGATATTTTTTCCTTGCCTCCATTCCTGGTTTCAGTCAATAAGATTGGTGTCCCAGTTAGGAGACAGGGAGAGGTAAACACAGAGACCTTTGAAGTAAATTACTTCCCTGATTTATTTCCACCGCTCCTCTACAGGAGGCAATGTGGCAGCTATTTTTCATCATGGTGTTTGAAATATTAAACGCTCCAACTAGACATTTAGTCACCTATTTTCACAATGTTTACTCGCAGCGAATCAGGGATTCATTTTTATTGCCTATGCCCTAGACCCTGCTTTCACCAGGTTCAAAAAAGCAATGAAAAAATTCCTCAGCAGTGGCATCCGCTATGCAGCTTTTGGGTGAGTGGTCGGAAAGGCCCCTTGTAATGAGCATGTTTTATCCTTGCTATATGTAAACAATGGACCAAAATGCTCATGCTTGATTGGGGGGACTCAGCTAGGGACTGTGGCGATGGCAGTGGGAGCAGCACCCAGGTAAGTGAAGATAACTTGGCTCAGGGCAGGACATGGTGGAGATAGCGGGGCTCTACTGGAGCTCTGTGCAGGCTGGGGGGAAAGGAAACCTTGCCCTGATCAGCTGCAACGTGGCAATGGGGCCAGCATACCCTGTTCTGGGTGCAAAAGCTCGGTCGCCCACTCCTAACCTGACCCTTTCCCTGCACCAACCGCACGCTCCTTGAATGTCGGGGGAAACAAAAGCACCACTTGGGGGCATGTAAGGGCATGTCTATACTAGGAAACTATTTTGAAATAACGAAAATCGATGTAATAACTCCCAAAATAACAAAATCGGAATAGTGGATCTTCACTATCCTCAAAATTAGTCCGAGGCAGGCTCTGTTCAAATGGAGGTGCTGACTTGACTTAGCGCCCCAGGAAGCATTGGGGAGTAATTCGTTTGAATTACTCTGGAGAGTCGTTATTTCGAAATAGTGGCATCAGAGCATCCGCACGACCGCTACTTCGAAATAACAATTTCAAAATTAGCTTTATTCCTCAAGGAAAGCTGGAGTACAGATTTTGAAATAAGCGGCCTCTTATTTTGAAATAACGGACTTGGCAGTGTGGACACTCTGCTTATTAAATCGACCTAAGGGGGAGGGGAGTTATTTCGAAATAAAGCCCTAAGATAGACAAGGGCTTTGAGATAAGGAGACCCAAATCCTGGTCCTCTTTCTTCAGTGGATGTACAGTTCTCTCTCTCTCTCTGTAATGGGTGTCCCAAACCATTCTCCTCATGGGAGGGCGAAGGAGAGCAAATTATCCTTAGCACCTGAGCATATCCAGGTACCCTCTTCATGCTGTTTAAATGGAAAACAACCAAGGGATCTCACAGTTGTCTCATAAATAAAATGTTCCTACAGATTTACCCAAGAAGCAGATGAGCTGACAAATGCTTGGTGAAGGATTGCTATAAATCCTGCATTAGAGCAAGGAATAACCCCTCACACTAACTTTAGAAACATGCATGGCATGCATGCTTTAAAAAATGCCATTTCTCTAACTGAAAATTCTGACAAAGGGGCCAAATCAGCAGAACTGCTGCTCACTATCTGGAAAAACCACACTCATCCCATATAATGTACAGTTAGTAACACCTACTGCATTGTGTAAGGTCTCTTGGTATTTACTACAAAGGTGAAGATGCTTTAATCTATCCTTTCCTTTTATCAGCAGCATCTCTATGGGTACAGATGAGGTTAAGTGGCAGCCAGAGGATGCATATGCCAGAGATGCTTGGATTGCTGGACAGCTACTGGCAGTAATATAGCTTCTTGTGTCTCGCATGGTCATTGTGGATTTTTTACATTCACTTGTGCTGGCTGACTATTTTCTGTGCCTCACCTTTATCTTCTAAGGACTTTTATCATGGATCATTCAGGTAGGCTACTACACATGCTCCTAAGAAATCCTCATACAGGCTTTCGGTGCTTTTAAAAAAGAAGACTTACTCCAGTGCTCCCTTAAGAATGCATGATTCCACAAGGCCCTTTTCTATGACTTCTGGCTAAGTGCTGTAGTCATAGACTGATTCCAGCAGGAAGGAAGTAGTAGGCTCTTCTGGCTGGCCATTGCATATTGTGCAGCTCTCAGCGTAAGTCAATTTGCATCATGGAGCCTGAGATACTAATGAAGAGACTGCAAAAATCACAATTGAAGATTGGCAGGAAAGAAACACAATGAACTGTAGCTGATTTACAGGTTATATAGGGGGTATAACTGGGATACTGAGCTAAACCCAGGGGATCATTATCCGTGCATTCTGTCTTCTGACCACAGCCAACCTGGCTGGAAAATGCTGCTAAGATGGGTGAGCTACATGTCATTAGACGGGAGAGTCCCTGGGTGATGAAGTTTAGGCCGTAGAATGGGTGTTAGGGTTTTACTTCACGTGTAATGATTTGTCTCCCATCTCAAATTTCTATACTTTGCGAGAGAAACTTTTACTTGTTTTCACTTGAAACTCTTCTAAGCTCTGAGCATTAAATGAAGCAGTGAGCTGAGCTTAAATTCTTCAGCTGGCTCAAGCAGATCCTTTGGAAGGAACGAATTTATGAACACTGAGGATATGTCTAGACTACACCTCTCTGTCGACAGAGAGGTATAGATTAGGCACATTGAAATTGCTAATGAAGCCGGGATTTAAATATCCCGTGCCTCATTAACATAAACATGGCCGCCTCTTTTTTCGAAAAGGAGTTTTCTCAAAAAAATGGCAGTCTAAACATGGATCTGTCAAAAATAAAGCCTTTTTCTACAGATCCTGTACACCTCATTTTTTGAGGAATACAGGATCTGTCGAAAAAGGCTTTATTTTCAACAGATCTGCATCTAGACTACTGGGGTTTTTTGAAAAAAAAAATGCCATTTCGAAAAAAAAGTGGTGGCCATGTTTATGCTAATGAGGCACGGGATATTTAAATCCCGGCTTCATTAGCAATTTTGATGTGCCTGATTTGCATCCCTCTGTTGACAGAGGGATGCAGTCTAGACGTAGCCTATGTGTCTAGTGCACACAGGGCTGGGCATTCAGATGGGACCCACAAAGTATTCTGGATGGAAGTGGGTTCATCCCTCACCCATAGAGTGATGGCAGGGCCTGCGTAAACCTGGAGGGCAATCCTTGTGCTGCCAATGGCAGAGTGAGACAGGGAGCTGACCTACAGCAGCTACCTGAGCTTCCCTGTTGCAAGAACAGGATGTTGTGAGGAGCTGACAATCCTGAGTATACCCAGGGCGTGTTCCCTGTAAGCTGTGTTCTTGGGTGGCCACTCAGGAGAGATTCAAATGCCATTCAGCTGATTAGCAGAGTGCCCACAGCCAGCAGCATGTGTTTCTGCTGGTGGTGCACATCCGCACATGCCTTGGTACGCATATCAACATTTATTCTGAATATGGATGGAAAAAATTGCCCCCAGGAAGTGTCTTGCTGGTCCTAAGGTTTTCAGTACTTCTTCATCTGACCAGGTAACATGACACTAAGGCTACATTTTCACTGCAGCCCAGAGCAACACTCTGAGATTAACCCATTGATGGTCAATTTAGTGGGTCTAGCGAAGACCTGCCAAATCAACCACAGATCACTCTCCCATTGACCCTGTTACTCTACCCTGGATGAGAAGAGTAAGGGAAGTCTATTGGAAGTCCTGTTAACCCCCTCCCCTCTGCAGTATAGGACCCATGGCAACTTGACTTAAGGTATGTCAAGCTTAAGGTGCGTAGCTTAAGGTGAGTTTCTGCTCTAGTGTAGATGTAGCCTGATGTGTAGTCAGTGACCCAACCCAGTAATTATGAATTATGCCCAGCTTTGTATTTTTACAGCATAGACGTTTGTATTTGAATTATATTAAGCAGCAAGTAAATCTGAATTATATTAGGTGTGACTTGAGTATAAGGGGTCAAACCAAATTTTTCTTAAACATTGCATTTGCGATTATGCTAATGATTATACAGTCTTTTAATAAAATGAAATAACTGTGATATGACACATTCAAAGCAGAGGTCAGGTAATTAATTCACAGATCATACTGTTTTCTCTTCCAGCTTTCTGAAATTCCTTGGAGTTTGGTGTATCTGCCTCTAATTCTCTGCATTTTAGTATAATCTGTACATTGGTGAGCATTTGCATTCAATATGCCAGTATTCTTGTCATACAGAATATTTTCTAGATTGTATGCCTTCCACTGAACATATTTTAGCCATGGATGGCTGATCTTATAGACTTTTGACTCAACTTCTGTTTGAAGCACTTGATTCAAGGAGTGAACCTCAGGACATGTTATAACATGAAACTCTGAATACAGATTATCAAGGATCCTTATTAAAGTTCTGATTATGCAGTCAGCTGAAGAAACCTATCCTTAGAATCAGTGAAGATGTAAAAACTCACATGATGGAGTTCAAAAAATGTATGACTGATAAATGAAGATGAAGGAATGGAAGAAAGATTGATTTGACATTCAACTTTCAACTGAACTATCAGAGTCCATATGAAATTGCCTTCTTCAGCCACAATGAGATCAATTTGATTCTTTACGCTATGAGTTAACTACAGTAATGTAAATAACATCTGAGTACAAACAATACAGCACATAGCAGAACAATGTCCTGGTTCATGATATCTAAGTTAATCAAACCTGGTTGAGTCAACCTGTTCCTAGGGGGGAAAAAACTTTGACCCCTTCTAAATTACATTCACTGTAAGAGTTAGAAGGAGAGGGCAAATAGCCTTTGGAGAGCTGACCTCTGTTCTGAATTTTCTCTCAGTCACAAACCAGTCTGCAAAAAAGTCCACCATCCAAAGCAATACTGAGAATAGCCCTTAAAAGATGGTGTTTTGAGTAGTTTAGTTAATGCCCGTTAGACAAAGAATCATACATGAAAATGTATAGAGAAGCACCTATCTCAAGAGTTCAGAAACTGACTTTTGACCTTCCCACTTCACCAGATTTAAATGACCTTCAATTCTCACTTGGACAAACACTCCATCCTGGTCTGCTCTGTGATTATGGACACATTCTGCTACCGTGTGATTGTCATCTTCCAATGTCTAAACAAGGGCTTGTATCAGGAAGGCAATATAGTATATACACATTCATCGGTTCCCATGCTGGCACTGTTTGCTCACCCAGCGGTGGGCATGATATCCATCTGTTTTCTCTTATTAGTAGCCTACTCTTGGTTCTCTTCATTGCTGCCCCTGCCTATCCATGCTTACTATCTTTATGACCAGTAGAAACCTTGCAGAAAGCCTAGTCATAATAACCTACACTTGAGCTATTCTTGGTAAGAGTACCAAGGTCCTCTCCATCCCTCATCTGTGAATTTAATATTTTATTGCCTTCCATGAGATAGATATTTAAAAATGTCTTTTCTAAAGCACTGCTTTGTCCTTCAGTAAAGCTCATGAAAATCACTCCCTTCTGGTCCATTGACCATGTCACTAGTCATGGGCAGGAGGCTTTCAATGGAAATAGTAACCTTTAATGGTAATCAAGCTTCAACTCTAAACCTTTAAGAAGTCTTTTGTCTTCCTCTCCGCTGCCTAGTCAACATTTAAAAGAATGAAATGGACTTAGTTTCATTAAAGGCTTAGAACTTATTCCTCTCTAGTCCTTTTGCCACATAGTCATCTGAGGGTGTCCTCTGCAGAGAACATGATGCAGATGGCGTTGCCCACAGACGAGGCCTACCTGTAGCCTGACAGGATTCTCTTGCACTGCAGTACAAGTTTATTCCAAGGGTACAAATGCACTTTTATAAAAGGCCTGCAGCTGTGGTTGTCTCAGGCTAGTTAAGTTTCTTGGGCTGCAGGGCTAAAACCTGCAATGTACATGGCTAGGCTGGAACCTGGGTTCTGAAACCATTCAAGGGGTTTGGGGGGGGGGCGGGGGACGGGGGGGCGGGACTTGGAATCTGAGCTCCAATCTAAGTCCAAATATCTACACTGCAATTTTTAATCCTGTGCCTCAAGAACCCAAGTCAGTTGACTCAGGCGCTGAGACATGAGGCCGTGTTTTGTTTTTTTAAAAATTGCAATGTAGATGTACCCCAACTGACCTTAAGTACATTTTAATTTGGATCTGTCATGTGTCTGTGGCACAAATTAGTCATTTTCCTCCCTTTCCCAAGCACTTTTAAATGGAAACACAATTTAAAAGAAGCAAAAGTGAAACACCTTCAATTTCTTACAAACTTTTGGATAAGAGATAATGTTGCTTCATGGGGTGAAATTTTGCAGCCTGAGCGAAGTCTGTCCATGAGAGGACAGAATGTAGATTCAATGCAAGCACCAGTCTGGTGCTATAGCCTTCCTTATTCTCACCCATTTAAAGCACCTGGCTCTGGTTCCTAAAAGCCAGGTTGAATAGCTCCTTACTGGACAGAACCATGTGGGGAATCTCCGGATGGGGACTTCAAGGCACTCCCAGTGCCTTGTGGGAGTTTCACCAGCCCACCTGTTGTAAAGCATCCGGTCAATATGGTCAGGCCTCTATTCACCTTGACTTCCCAGATTGTTGTATCCTTTCTCATCTACGAGAGGGGTAGCTTGCACTGTGATCTCTAGGTTGCCTAACAAATTAACGATCGTGCAGTTCCATTTGCATAGTTATTAAACAGGCGCGGGTACTATGGGTCTGTGTGCAGTGGAGCAGGGCCTTAGCATCCAAACACAACTCAAGCCTAAGGATGAATGATCAGCGTAACAGGTGAGCATGTGGTGAGACTTCCTCTGGGGCTGAAACGACACTGGGGAAGGCACGTTGAACCTATAGCTTGACCCAGTTGCTTTTCTTGGAAGTAGGGTTAGACTGCTCAGCTGGGGTAGCCAGGTACTAAGGAGAGTGTATCTAGTTAATAAGCAAAATTATCTAGCCATCCGAGCCCACATCTGCCTGAGCCCTCGGGTCCATGCTTAGGTGGCTAGCACAACAGCCACACTGCTATTTTCAGCTCGCTAGCGTGAAATGAGCTAGTGCGAGTCTGCCTACTTGTGCTGGGAATCACACCTCCCAGCTGCAGTGGAAACATACCCTATGGGGCATGTACCCCATTGTGAACCCTGGAATAAATATTTGTAACTGAGTTATGCACATAAGCTCAGATCCGCACAGGTACTTAGGTGCTTCCATCCATGATCACTGCCTAGATCGCAGCTCAGTTGCCACATAACCCTGAAGATTCCTCAATACACCTAAATTTCCAGCAGTCAGCATTTGCAAGGCTAACTAGGCCCTCGGAAGAACCTGGAGGTGTTGAAACAGGTTTCTCAAACTAGGTGCGGGAATTCCTCTCTCATGTGCATGCTCTGAGCGGGTCTATATGCTTGTCTACAGGAGGAGTTATTCTTGATTAATTCCACCTATGGATGCTCTTTTTCTGGACTAAGCACACCTTTATTCTGACTGATCTTAATCTGGAATAAGGCACTCTGATTCTGGAGTAAAAGCATCCACACATGGATTTAATGAGGAGTAGTTAATCCAGGCCCAGATGAATGTGTTTGGGTGTGAGACCATGGGTTACCTGACCTGGTTTAGGTGCCAACTCCGCCAGCAGGCTGGAGGCTAAGGAGCTGAGTAGAGGAAGTCACTTATCCCCGACCTGTTAGTCAGGAGCACCAGCTGCTTGGGCACTTATGCCCATCTCCTCCCCTTGGCATTTCATTCCTGGCTTGTTTAGGGGGCTCCCTGCTCAGCTTGCTGGCATCTGAGGATCCTTAGCTGCCTAACTCTCCCCATGCATTGTACGTAGAAGGTGGGCATCCAGTTCAGGGCTAGGGGTTAGCAGCTGCAACGCTGAGCACAGCAATGCTGCCGTACCCTGGAGGAGCTAGGTTTTTGCCACACTCCTCCCATCTGTAAAATGGGTCTAATACTTCCTGAACTCACAGGAGTGTCGAAGGGATAAATGTCTTAAAGAGGTGAGGTCCTCAGGAATGGGAACCAGAGCTAGGCTAGTGTAATCTGTAGTATAAACATGGCTCTCATGAGGTACTGCAGACTCAGGCAAAAAGTATGAGACTTTGGCAGTGGATCTGTGGCTGGTGAGAGAGCTTTACAAATGAAGTGATATAAGGGTTTTGAGCCTTAATTGGAGCTAATAAATTGTTCCCTTGGACAACAGCCTGCCCTTTTTTCAGCACTTTTAACCCTGTAATACAATCTGGGTCAGAACCAAGTCACTGCAAGCATTTGCGAGGAAAAATAAACACCGCTTAATAATTACTTGGATTAATGATTCTCCTACAGCCCATGACTTCTATTGTCTAACCAGATTTTTTTTTTGTTAAAAGCAAAGGCTCAACATGTACTGCTCCTCCATGCAATTAAAAGTATTTTATGTCATGGGATAGTTGCCTTTGTGATATTTTTATATAGCTGGAGTTAAATGTTGGCTATAATCTCCATCCAATCAATGGTATTGTGCACCACCAGATGATAAGCATATTCAGTGTCGCTGCTGTTAGTTCCTGTTTAAAGCCCTAATCAGAATCCGTGCCAACATGTAATTACATTGCAGAATAAATGGTTATAATATAAAGTCGGTGGAGAAGATTTTTTTTGACATGCTAAGAAACTGTATTTCTTCTTCAAGGCGTATTATAGAGAGTTTTGTTTGGAAATGTCTCAAACAAATGGACCATTGACTATGGTAGAAAAGGCCACGATGTGAGCAGAGAAAAACCTCACTATGGGCATATCTACACAGCAGGGCAAAAGTTGAATTAAGCTATGCAACTTGAGCGAGGTCAGTTGCGTAGCGGAAGTTGCAATAGCTTAACTCCACATAGCAGGAAGTCGAAGGATGAACACTCTTCCTCTGACTTCCCTTATGCCTTGTGAAATGAGGGTTACAGGAGTTGGAGTAAGAAGTCCTCCAGCTCGCCATTATGGCTTGCTGTGTAGACATGCTTTTTGTTATTTCAGAATAACATTAGTTATTCTGAAATAATGCTGCTATGTAGACATAGCTTATCGGTGAAATTCTTCAGTGTACCATGGTTCGCCACAAGAGCCACATAAGCCAATGTGTTCGTCTAAGTGGCACATAGACCTTGTGCTGGTCCCTTACATGCCAGTAAATTCCACAACGTATTCACAAGCGCACCCACACCGAGGTTAATGGGTAGATGGTGCCTTTAGGCAGAATCCTGCATAGAAACTGCCCCATCCTAGGAAGCCGTCATGAGTCCGAGGCATGTATAGGAGACACAGTCACCTGCCTGCTTCCCTTTTGCTCAGTAGGGGGAGGTAATAGTAACACTCTCAGCCTATGCCAGCAGCAAATGGCTCTATCTAAGCTCGCTCAGCAACATGGCTTTGTCTAGTTACCCAACCGCCGCCTCCATGCAGGGAGTAAACAGCTGTGTAGCATTTGTTGCCTGGGCCCAAAGACTGAATAGGCTCAGCAGGTATATAAGAAAGAGTCTTTTGCCCCTCTCCGCAATGCTGTGTGTGTGTCTCTGTGTGTGGGTGGGGTGGACTCCAAACCACAACTTAATTTAGTGCTACTCAGTGTGCAGAGTGAATAGGATTTGGCTGATCAGCTGCCTAAATCAAATATAATGACGATTCCAGTACAGAGTATCAGGAAGTGTAAGGTTCCTGACAAGACCATCTGACCACGAGTGCCCGAGGCGGTGCCCAGACCCTTCTGGTTCCAAGAACTCATGGTCACATCTGGGCACGTTATTACAGATGGGTGAAAAGTGTCAGAAGAAACTATTTTTTATTTTTTTTTGGAAAAAAAAATGCAGATTCCACGACAGCAGGAGTTAGTGTGGGGTGCTGCTGAATTGCTTGTGTGGGAACCATCTCTACTCCAAAAATCCACACGAGTCCAAATGGCTTGTGTTAGCAGTTGCAAAAGGCAGCACATTCACTTTTTGATTCAAAAATACATTGGAAATTTGGGCCACATTTGCGGGAGCAATGGTGAGACCTGGGACACCATGCTGCACGGGGGTGGGGTTGTTCTCTGACCCCGTGCACCAGTTCACAACACCATTCAGTGTAGGGTTCCTCTCAAATGGGGAACTTGGGGCTAAGGGCTCCTTTTGCCACCCCAATATCTCCCCGGGAACCCTGCTCAGAGCCAGCGGTGAATAGCAGCCTCCAAATGCTAAAGATCTTCCTGGCCAACAGCAGGATCAATAACCGGCACTCTCATAAAATTCTAGAACTGTAGGGCTGGAAGGGACCTCAAGAGGTCATTTGGTGTAGCCCCCCCCAGGCTGAGGCCGGACCAAGTACATTTAGATCATCTCTGGCAGGTGTTTGTCCAGCCTGTTCTTAAAAAACATCAGGGATGAATTTTACACAACCTCTCTTGCTAGCCTGTTCCAGAGCATAACTTCCTTTATAATTAGAAAGTTTTTCCTAATCTCTAATCTACATCTCTCTTGCAGCAGACTAAGGCCATTATTTCTTGAACCTTCAAAGGATATGGAACAATTTATCACAGTTGTGTTTAGAATAGGGCTGACCATATTTGAAGATTATTTTCAGGTTATCATATTTCTTCCATACGATAATTGCCACCGGTTCTAAGATTGCTTCAGCTACTTCCTTAAGTGCCATAGGATGAATGTTATCAGACTTTGCCAACTTGGACACCTCTAATTTATCTCAGCAGTCCGTCACCGGTTCTTTCCCTAGTTTGTCTTATATTCCTTCATCCTTATTGTTAATGTTGTGTTGAGTATCTATGCTCTGCATCTTCCGCTGAGCTACAGAGGTTGTAGCCTGGCTCTAAAGCGGCACAGGCTTTGAATATAGCCCTCATAGCAGACCTTGCTTATTCCTACAACACTGTTCACCAGCTAAGTCCGCAGGGATGTCTGAGTCTTCAACTCCTACTTATAACCTTTTCGGCAGTGAGGTCTGAGTGGCTCAGCTCTGAGATGGCAGATGGGTACAACATGCCAGATTGTTGGCCCTTAATGCAAACCCTCTGCGGGGCTTCAGAGACAGCTGTTGTGTGTGCTCACACCCCACCTCTTTCTTCTGCCTCTAAACCCTTTCTGTATAAGTTGCCCTCCTTTAATCTTTGCACATGTACAAAGACATAGAGGAGTTAACAACAACAACAACAACAACAAAAAGCCATGTCTTCTCCACGCTGCTGCTCTCCGCTCCTTGGACACAACTAAGACCAAATATTGCAGCATAAGCACACAGGTTACAAAACCATGTGTAGCGTCTCAGAACATTGTTACTCCAGAATATATAGGTCACTCCCAGAAATAATGATTTCAGCATTTTCCCCCTCAAGACGAATCTGCTATTGCACATTTTTTTTAATAAAATAATTTGCAGCCGTTTCCAATCAGTTGTGTCAGCAGATTTAGTTCATCTGTGAGGCCCAGCAGGGATGACAGTCTATTTGTTATTAGAGTAATAAATAAACAAGACACTTGTCAGAGGCAAAACTGGAATGTGTGCTTTTGTAAGATAAATATTGCTTTGAATAGATAAATATTTACCGTCTTAGCGACCAAAGTTGTCAACCTAGCTAAAGTCCTTATGTTGCGAAATTAAAAGAAAAAAATGGAGATTTTGGGTCTTACTAGGGAAAGGCGCAAGGATGGAGCTGTCTAATGCAAATGTATCAACAGCTTTCAGGGTAACAATCAGAGCTTTATTTGAAAGCGACAATGCTTTAACCTTGTCCCATAATAAAATAAACTGTAACTGCTCCTGAATGGAGTCCAGGAACAATCATGTTTTCTACAAGGAGATTTATGCTGAGCCTTTGTATCATCAAAGTGGCTTTGTTTAATAGCACATTTTATCGTGATCCCAGATTCTCTGCTTTTAAGAGAGCATTTTTATATATTCTCTGAGGCTGGAGGGGCAGATTTTCTACACAAGCTAAGGGATTTAGATGCACTAATGGTTGCCTTTGAAACTCTACCTCTAAGTCTTGCCTTTTCAGAAAGAAGGATGCAGTGCAGTACAGTTCTTGGTGTGTTCATTACAACTAAACTGCTAGTTGCTTTTCAGTAATACAATACAAAACTACATTTTCAAGTCATTAAGTGGGTGGTTGTAGGATGACCATTGTGCTATGCCATTTGCCCTATCAACAGCTACACAGGTGTTGCAGAGGAAAAAACTTGATAAAGTTGGAAAAGCCCCAAAGGAATGGAAAGAATCTCATGGAGACTCGCAACATTACTGATGTGAGGTTTTTAGTTTGCTCAGATAGCTGTCTCCCAAGTGTGGCACTGTGTTGGGTTTTTTTTGATCATTGGCCTTTTGATTCCCATGAGTCATTGACATTAAAAAAAATCTCTTAGTAAAGGTAAAAATTTCCATTTTTGCCTCCTATTGAACTCTTGTGAAGGATTAACAACAACCTGCTGCTCACAACTTGATGTGAATTCAGTTCATTCTTATTCTTTGCAAAACATTCAGGAGCCAAAACCTCCTCCCTTCACTCACTCCTGTTGATGTCAGTGCGACTGTTCACATGAATAAGGTAAGCAGCACTGGGCACAGCCAGCAATGGACTGTAAGTGCAGGTAAGAAGTTGCACAATTCTAATATGGAATGCCGAGTCTTATATTTCCAGCCCATTGGTGCCCATTGTGGGCATTCTGGGAAACAGGAGGACAGAGGGTCAGTGGCTTCACTAGCCATAAATCGATTTTTTTTCATTATGAATTGTACCATGTACATGGTGTTAAGCATAAAATGGACAGGCTGATTGGTGGTAGCGGCACCCTTTCCGCATATGGTGGGAACGAAATCTGTAACAAGCAGATTTCTTTAGGACATTTTGATGTGATTTTCATGTCGTAATGTAATTGTATCTTTTGAAAAGTGTACAGCGAGAAATGAGAACCAGGCAGGAACAATTTAATTCACTGCAGAGGCTGAAAAGGCTCTCATTTAGAAATAGAAAGCTCTTACGTTGGGATTTGTCTCATAGTCCTTCTTCTGACGAAACTTCCATTGGAGTTGTACATTGGTATGGCCGTCACTGCAATGGCCCAAACTTTGCACCAGAGTCTGATCTCTGATTTTTCATTATTGTGCAACTCTGTTGACGTCACTGATGTTATCCCTAGTTTACAGCAGTGTACGTGTGATGAGAATGAGACCCTCAGGCTAGGTCTAGACTGGCATGATTTTCCTCAAATGCTTTTA
>JANRFK010004893.1:53069888-53093235 GCA_030068395.1 Apalone spinifera
AAGCCAGATAGATCTTATAAAGGGCTCTTATACATTTCAAAAGCAGAAGTACCCGCAGTGCAAACCAGCACGAGTTTCCCCGCTGTGCCTCTGCCTTCCCTGCCCCCCCGTGGAGACAGTGCTGGGGGGACTAGCTCCTGCTCCCCACTTTGGTGCCTCTCTCTGATAGAGGAAGCAAGTGAGGGAAGCAACAAGTCGAGTCACTAATCGACTGTCTGATAAGCATTTGCTTATCAGACAGTCGACTAGTCACGTACATCCCTACCACTGGTCTCAGTGGGTGCTGAATTAGACTTTTGAAAATTCCCACCCATAGTACACTGAGTATTGAGAACGTGTAACAAAGCATGTATTTCCAACACCATGTCCCAGGCATGAGAGTTAACATCCCTCAGTTTTAGTTGGAGTGGGCAAATACTGGCCCATGGGCCGGATTCGGTTTGCCAGGGGTAGCTGCTGGTGAGCCCCCTACACCACTGTTTTTATTGGTGTCTCTGCAGGTAGGGGGAGTGCAGCTCCCATTGGCATTGGATCACTGTTCCTGGCCAATGGGAATTGCAATTGCCTGTACCTGTGGAGGTGCAGGTAAATATAGCAGCAGCGGTTCACCAGAAGCTAACCCTGGTGAACTGCTGCCATTTTATTGCCCACCCCTGCTTTAAATGCTTCCAAATCAGTTGAAAAGGATGTTAGTAATGGCTGATTTCTGTGTAAAATCAGCTTGAAAACGTATCTCTTTGGGGCAAATTCTCTTTTCAATTGCCTTTATTCCGGCTTATTCAGCAGAATTATGCAGGTGCGAATGAGAGGAGAATTTGGCCCTTAGACTTTATTTACTAAATTAAATTTTGTTTCTATACTTTCACATTTGCCTAATTTAATTGGATTTTGCCTATTGTAGTGGGAAGCACAGCTTCCTTCTTTGCAGAACATAAAATTAACTTTCATTGGTGATTCGTGTTTGTTTGGCTCAACATAAGCTTTTCCTCTAAATGAATTTGTTCTTTCTAAAGCAAATACCACTCACATATTTTGGAGGTGCAGAAAATTTGTAATCTTGTTTCTTCAGTTTCCTTATTATGTTGTGTTAATTTATGTATACATTAACATGTATTTGCATGATTTATTCATTTAAAGCTGTACATGTTTATTTGAAAAGGAGCTCAAAGAGCTTTATCACCAAAAAAATAAGTTCAGCACTATTTACAGAGACTGTGTTTTTGGACTTTAGCCACTAGAATGAAGAAAGGGTCTGCAGTTTTGTCATTTACTTTAAAAATATTTTGAAGCAAGATGTTTACACTGTTTTAGACATGGAAGGTGAAATTCTTCCAAAAGTATAAGGACCACGGTCTGCCATACGCTGGTACTGCTGCATCAGAAATTGCCCTGCACAGGTTGGTGTGTGCATCACTGTACGTATCTGGGTAGGGGAGGTAGCTATAAGTAGCAAGCCCCCACATTAAATGAAACATTAAGGGCATCTAGTTAGAGGGGGGCTATGAAAATAATTATTTTCTCTGAAGCACTTAGCAAAAATCCAAATGTTTTCCTTTCCATAACTGAAATGAAACATTAGCTTTTTAGTTTTTGATAGCCAACATCCTCAAAGATACAAAAAGAGATGTTTTTGGTGAAAATGTCCATTTAATCATAATACCCCAATATCTATAAAAAAAAAAGTTTAGATGGAAAAATTTCCACCCGTTCTAGTTCCTGCCCTTCTCTCAATGTTGTGCAAGTCAGAGTAAGGCCAGGTCAACACTATGGGGTAATGTCGAACTAAAATATGCAATTCCAGCTAATAGCATAACTAGAGTCTACGTATGTTAGTTCAAATTACCACAGCATCTCCAGTATAGGGAGTTGACGGAAGAAACTCTCCCATCAACTCCCCTAACTCGTCTCAACCTGGTGGAATATCGGAGTCAATGGGAGTGTGATCAGCAGTTGATTTAGTGGGTCTCTCCTAGACCCACTAAATCAACCCTTGGAAGATCGATCACTGCAGTGCTGACTTCCTGGTAAGTGTAAACAAAGCCTAAGGCTTGGTCAAACCAAGCTTTTAGCTCCAGTTTGAACCACCATATAGGTTTAGTTGTCTATGCAAATTCAAGCTATGAGCTCTATCTTGCAGAGCAGAGGATTACTGGAGAGCAGAATTTACTACTGTAAGGAATCACATCCAACTTAGTAGTAATTAGCATTGTGTTTCCAAGCATATAGCCTGGTTAAGAAACATGAGTATATAAGTAATCATGTTATAATTGTAGTGTAAGCAGGGCCTTACCATGAATTTCAATATAATGTGGCATTATCTTGGATTTTCTGATCAGTGAACTGACCTTCTTCAAGTTAAAATAGAAATGACCAGAGCAGAGACATTTCTTTAATATCTAAATATTTATTTTTATGGTCTCCACCACTGCAATATTTGAATGCTTTCATTTCTTTAACAATAACCAACAACAACAGCAACAAAGAAAGCACCACTACATCCACCCACGTCTTTGTTTCACAGCGCCCAAAACCATGACACTAGAAAAAAATTATATAGTGAAATTAAGTAGAAAATTGAAAAACCTGTAGCACTGTGTGGTTCTGCATATAATAATGGTCATTAATTGCTCTGTGGTGGTGATGGTCAGTTAAGGTCAAATGGAAAAAACACTTAGGGTACATCTACACTAGCCCCCTAGTTCGAACTAGGGAGGCTAATGAGGGTGACCAAAATTGCAAATGAAGGGCGGGATTTAAATATCCTGTGCTTCATTAGCATGTTCCCGGGAGGTTGCCATTTTGGAAACTGACTAGCCCGGAATAACTGCCCATGTCTACATGAGGCAGAGAAGTGTGATGCCGAGATAAACCCCTCTGGTTTCATAGACTAGCTTGAAAACAAGAATCTTAAAAACTCAGACTGCAAATCAATCAATCAATCAAAATCTTCTCTTTAAAGCACATAATTATTAAGCCAGTCTCATATTATTTGGGGACCTGACGTGATTTTGAATGGCTTCTTTAGCCACCAGTCTAATGGGTACCAAAGAAGCCTCTTCCCCCTTTGTAACATGTACCATAAATAATACAGATGGAGCACAGACTGATAGCTTTTCTCTCAGGGACTGTCTCTTTTTATATCTTTGAACAGCTATTTTTATATCTTTGTACAGTGTAAGTACTAACAAGAGATTAGTTAGGAGCGTTATGGGAGTTTAAATAGTTCTTTCTTTTGCCTTCCTCTGAATCATTTTCAAAAGCAGGGTACCAGTCCTGACTAACCAGGCCTCTGAACCAGTAGGGCTAATTTGTAAAGGTAAGGGGTCAAATTATACTCTCATGTGCATGAGGTCTCTGTGGGAGTTGCACCCTTGTACCAGAATTTCTTTTCCATGTGCTCTCCTGCAGGTGTTTCAAATGAATTGTAGTTTGTGGGCTGGTAACAGGAATTAGTTCAGCAATGCAGTAAGTGTATGCAGTGACACTGGACTTATTTGTACAGTGGGGAGGCTGATTTGTACCCCCCCACACACACCTGTTTGAGCTCTCCAGTGACCCCGACTGGGGTCACACCTAGGCTGGCCAACTCTCCCGAATTGAATGGGCTGGATGTGATTGCACCAAATGGTGTCCAGTCTGGGAGAGTTGGCAACCTAGCTATAGCTAGAGGTGGCTGCAGAGCCCCGGGTCAGTGACGAGTCCCCGAGCAGTCATGGAGCCTGCAGGGCAGGTGGCCTGGACCCTGGGGATGGCGGGGTGCAGAGCTCATGGTGATGGTAGGACACAGGTAAGCCTGGGACTGAGGGCTGGTGGGTCAACAGCAGGGCCAGCCCCTGGGCATGGAGAAGCCGGGTACAAATCTTGGGGGTGGTGCAGCACACCCACACAACTTCCCATGCCGATGCATGGAGCTATAGAGGGAATTCAGCCAGAGGAAACTTTGCGGAGGAAGAAATGACACATCAAATGTTTCTGCTTTATTTTCAGGAGACACGCTGTCTGTAGCCATTGTTATTCTAGTGAAGCATAAAATCAAAGGGTTTCAACTCCTGGGGCCTGAAGGAGGGAGCAGAACTGGCAGGGTTTAGATGTGTGGGGCTCTCCCTGCCCTGCATGGTTTCTCCCCATGTACTGTGCAGCAGAGTTCTTTGCAGCTCTGTCTGCCCTGCCGACAAAGAGGTTTTGGAGCAGAATGGGGGCAAGGAAGGAGCAGGGTAGTAGATCCAGGGACTAATTGCATTGATTGGCCAAATGCATCTCTGCAGGTGGAGAGAGAAGAGGCTGCTCTAAGAGTGGCAGAATGGCATTCCTGGTGGTCTAAGACCTGAGGGAAAGGAGTCTGTCCCCCTGGCCCTATGAAGCCCCCCTGCACCCCAAACCTCTTTGCTTGGCTTTCCCTAGGCACCAAGGTTTGGTGCTTAGTGATCTCGAGCCAGGAGACATTGGTTTGTACTCAGCAGCATTCCAATTTTCAGCTGCTCAGTCTGCAGCTCCTTTCACACATACCCACTCTTCACATGCTCTCGGTGATCTGCAAATAAACAAACAAACAAAAAAATCAACAGACATCAGTTGCGAGTTGGCTGCCCGCTCTGTGGGATGGCGTTGGCATTATGCAGGCACGGGCCTATTAAAAGAACAGTGTTCAAAAAGGTCTGTACCTGTGGCTGACCCTAATACAGAAAACGTATGTTGCTGATGGCACAGAATCGGGTTGTACAAATAGCTTAGAGGGAAAAAGAGCCTCTTCCCCATCGCATATACCTCGTAGCTCAGAGACACACAAGATCAAAACTAGACTCAGAGGCCCTGAGTCTGCGATGAGCATCATGCAGGCAGGGTCCTGGCACCCATATGGAGCTCATTGTAGGGCCAGGGTTAAATGTAAACCTGCAATCTGAGGGTGTAAATATTTGTGGGTGCAAAATGTCAGGCATTAGTTGGAGGCCTCATCTGCAGCTCTTTTGGAAATGTGGCTAACACCAGTAGAGATGTATTTGGGAAGCTTTATGTTTTATCAAACATGGTCAACCATCTGTGACTTATGCAATTCGATAAGGGGGTGTCAATATACGCTACCGTTCACAACAGGGTGTGCGTAAACCCCTACTCTGGCGATGGGCTCATGCAGACCTGGAATGCAAACCCCTGCAAGCTGAGGATTGATGAAAACTCAACTCCTCTTCACTCTAAGGGCACCTCTACACTACGCAGAAGATCAGTGCTGCTGCGGTTGATCTTCTAGGGTTTGATGAAGCAGGTCTAGTATAGACCCATTAAATCAAACTCAGAGGGCGCTCCCATTGGCACCGGTAATCTGCTCCTCATGAGGAGTAAGGGAAACCGATGGGAGCAAATGGTCCTGTTGCTCTCCCACTGTGTGGATGGCATGGAAACACAATTTAAGATACATTGACTCCAGCTACATAATTAATGTAGCTGGAGTTGCGTATCTTAATTCGACTTTCCTCTGTAGCGTAGACAGGCCTAAAGGCTTGTAGTGTTGGACTTATTTCTATAAGCAGCCAAAATGATTGGTGTTCCCTATTGGTGGTCTCTAAGTTGCTATGGGTGGAATTTTCTAAAGAGTCTGAAATACATAGGAGCACGTGTTCCAGATTTCTTGTTAATGCTTTATTGTGGGTAACCAGGTAGAATCTGGTTATACATCTGTTGACACAAAACGGCCAGTGCTTCCTTTCTTAAATCAGGTCAGAAATTCTATGGTGTGATTTTTCTTGTGGTATTTCAGTTTTCCAGCTGAAACGGAGGTGTTTTTTTAACCTTAAAAAAGTTATTTCCATGTACTGATTGAATGGTCAGGCTGGTTCTTATTATCTGAATGGTTTTACTCATCCCTAGGTATTATTCATGGCTAATTTGGATATAGGCCGGATGACTAGCTGACCAAAAGCTATGCTTGCTTTGCTATTTAATTCCCTCTACGCTTTCCTATGGTGCAGTAACACTATAATTCACAAATGAAATGTTGTTTTGAATGATGTTATTGCTGCAAAAGAATTTAATGGGTGCTGGAAAGCTGTATAATGTTATTGAAATGAAAGTTATTTGAAACTCATATTTCAGAGCTCATTAACTTACACAATTCTGTGGAGACGGGTAAGGATCAATAAAGAAACAACAATTACCTATAATACTCCATGCATGTTGGTCTAGCAGACGTGCAATGGGCAGTGTAGCTTAGTGGCAAGGACACTGACCTTACAGTCTTCCATTCCTAGCTCTGCCACTGGTTTACTGGATGACCTTGGTAAAGTTGCTGCCATTCCTTGTACCTCAGTTTTCCATCTGTACAATGGGGATGATATCACCCTCTTTTGAGATTGATGTTTGTATAGCAGAAGTGTATTATGCACTTCATACATATGTTACATAAAGAAATAGATACGCTTATCTATTGAACATGCTATTTAGTTCTGTACAGAAAATACCATGAGAACAACCAGAACATGTAAGAACTCAAAATTAAGGCTTTCAAAAGCAAAACAATTAAATTACTAAGGCTGCATGAATAAGCTTAACTCTGCCTCCTTCTGCACCTGCTTCACAATGGACTCATCAGTACTCTCTTCACTGCCCAGCTAAATTGGCCAGGCATTGCACACTATAGCCTTCTTTTGGAGCCCATTTTAAAAGCATCACAAAGACTGTTCCCTCTAATCCTTTCCATACACATGCAAATTTTTCCATTTATGTGCGGAATAAAATTTTCATGTGCACTGAGGCCTGTGAGTGTGCACCACCAATAGAAACAAAAAATCCAAGCTGTGGGCACTCTGCTAATCAGTGTGTGACATTTCATCTTCTCCTGAGCAGTCGTACAAGTGCCCAGTTTACAGAGAACACTGATAACAGACACTTGCACAAAATGTACGATGCATGTGCAATAGGCTTGTAACTGAGTTCAATCAAAACCATTTTTTATCTGAAGGCACTTCTCCTCAGCAAAGCCTGTCTTCATGTCAATTTCAGCTTTCATCCCAAGCTAATTTTGGTACTAGCCAAACTAAAAGGTTGAGAGAAATTCTTTTTTCATAAAGGAAAATGTATATATATTCCTTACTCCCTGGGCTTAGTAAAAGCTGGCTTGTTTTTGCTCAAGCTTTCAAAAAACAGATCAATGACCTTTGGGTAGAGAGCAAGCCTAGAACGTATCAGCCCAAACAAGATAGACTTCAGAAAATTATGAGTGCATGAAAATAGGGAGCTAGAATGAATAATTTATCCCATCATAACTACAGCACCATGGATGGACATGTTCTTGCTGTAAGATGTGGTTGCAATATATAAACTTATGACTTAGTTTTCTCAGTGCTGGGTATAGTATGAGAACCCACAGAAGACCAGAGAGTCAGGATCTCTTAAATCACAAAGTGAAGTTCAGATGGTTTGTGATACGTAGCTACCTTTTCATAGATCTTTCCTATGTTTCCATTGTGTTGTTACAGTTAACAGATCCATCCTTCCCTCACAGTCACCTGCCTCTCAATTCTTCTCCCCATAGATCTCTTCTCCTGCCGCACCGTTTTACGATGCGATGCTTCACTTCTCTTGCCATTCTGTTTTCCCATCTGACTGCCTCCTCTGCTGCCGTTCTGCTTCCTTGACCTGGCATCTCTTCTGCTGATGTTCTGCTCCTCGTGCTCCCCTGGAATTCATCTTCGGCTTGTCCTACAGGACCTCTGCTCCCCTGGTTTTACTCAAGAAGCTACCTTGTCACTGCTCCAGCTTCTGGAAGCATTAAGAAGCACTTTCTGCATGAGTGCCTGCCATCTGTAGGTTTCAGTACTGCAGACCCAGAGTAGCATTTATGGGATATTTTTTTTTAAAAGTGAAACATTATTTGAGAGTAATAAACAATCCCAATTAAGCCTTCTAGAGAAAATGCAAAAGGTAAAAGGTGTTATAAGGAAACCTCTGGGGCTTAATGATTTCTCTTTAGATGCCAAAGATCCTCAGCTTTGATGCAGCCACTTTTTAGTCTATGTCTACATTCAGCTATTCCCAGCGCAAGTAATCCCTGCCTTAGCCATGCAGTATGAATATAAATAATTGTGTGCGTAGGGGCCACTGCAAGGCAGGGGATGGACATGAACAGATCTATGGGCCTATGGAGAAATCTCTGAGGCTTGGTTTCTAATGAACAGTCTGCTTCCATCCCGTCTCGGTTTTTATTTTTCTGGCGGGCACCTCTGTACAACGTGTGTCAGAATTTGCTCACTTGAATGGGCTGATGTCACCAAGATCACAAGCTGCCCATCTAGCCATGTTCAAAGTGCTGTTAAATTATACAGGCCACGCAATAACAAGAACAAAATGTACCTGCCTTACTCTTGCTTCCGTTCCCCTTTGACGCCTCATGCCCACTCCGGCTTTTTTGGCCCTTTCCTGTTTCTCTTGCCTCCTCCCCTCACCCTGCACAGGCGGCCAGCAATGTCACAAAAACCACCTCTTCCCCCGACTTGCAGGTGCCTGTGGTTCTTTCAGCTGCTTTCACTCATGGCTACAGCATTTTGAGTTTGTATTAAGAAAAGCTTAATTGGCAGTGGTAGAAAGTGCAATTTTTGCACTTGCTTTAACTTTTTAAATACAGGTTGAACCTCTCTAGTCTGGCACTCACTGGTCTGGCAACATCTGTGGTCTGACATGATTTTAGTTAGCGGGATGTGTATTTAAGATGGGTATGGGCAAGTTTCCCGTGGGCCTATGAAGTTTGTTTACAGCCACCGATCCTGGCTCTTAGTGTTCTGTGCTGCTATTCTAATTAACCTCTAAATGTCCTCTAAGAGCCCAGCAAGCAGTGGAGGTGTTGGTAATGCTGCTAGACAATATTGACCTCCTGAGGTTCGGAAAATTCTGTGGTTTGGCACCGATCAGATCCCGAGGATGCTGGACTAGAGAGGTTCAACTTGTAGAAATCATAATAGTTAAATGGCAGGGCAGCCACTAGTCCATGCTATCTGCAACTCTGGCTGCTTGTCTGACTATGTCCTTCCTTCCCTGGGAAAAGGTTTCATATTTCGCAGTGAACTGCAAGGCTCTGGTGTCCGTCCAGTGACCAAGCAGACAATGGGTGCAGACTTACACATTACTAAGGAATATCTTCAAAAATATTGAAAATCAGTTTCTTCTTCGTCATCCAAAGGGATCACCAGTTACAGGCTCAGTGCCCCAGACCTGAATTCAGGGCACTCTTTCCACTACCACAATTTTTGGGGCCCTTAAAATTGTTTAAGAAAATTGGCTGCATTAGTGTTAGGGGTGGCGCTAGCTGTTGCAGGATCAGTACTGGATTGAGGAGCTGTCAGGAAAAAAATGTTGGGGTTTCTTTTATACAGGAACTGAAAGAGTTTGGCAACTGTTATTTACGAATGCAGTGAGTTTCCCAACTTTCTTACTTATTAGTCAACATAGCATTGCTATAAAGGTCTTTGAACAGACTTTACGTATATTGTATGTTCAGCAAAGAAGCCCAGGCTGTGAGTCTCAACTCCAGAGCCAAACTCCCCCAAAGTCCAGGGGAATTTGGAGCCTAGTTGGTTGTGACTCACTGTGGAGACATGGGTTAGCCTTGAAGTTTGGCTAGCACTTGCTTGATTTGTACCCGTTTCTAATGCTCATGCCCATGGGATATGGCTCTTCTGGGCTGGACAAATCTTGGCTTTTCAAACTTTCATGACCACAAAGTCAGTCGTCGTCTGTAGCAAACTCTATTGTTGCACTCAGACACACCACAATTGGCAGGCAAGAGTGATTTAATCGCAGTCTATGCACATATCCACAGGGAATAAATATCTAACGGTGGGCTCTTCCATCGAGCCGAGAAATGTATCAACACAATCCAAAGGCTGGAAGATGAAGCTCGACAAATTCAGACTGAAATAAGATGTAAATTTTTTATGGTGAGAGTAATTAACCATGGGAGCAATTTTCTAAGGTCACAATGAATTCTCCATCACTGACAATTTTAAAACCAAGATTGGATATATTTTTAAAAAGCTCTGCTCTAGAAATTATGTGGGGGCAGTTCTCTGGCCTGTGCTATGCAGGAGATCAGACTAGAAGAGGGGTGCACAAGAAACAGCCAGCAGTTCACCAGGGTTAGCCCCTGGCTGGTGAACCGCTGCTATATTTGCCTGTGTCTCTGAAGGTACCAGTGATTGCAGCTCCTCGTGGCTGTGGATCGCCATTCCTGGCCAATCGGAGCTGTGGGAAGTGGCATAGACCAGGATACCGCTTCCCAAAGCTCCCATTGGCTAGGGAAGGTAATCTGTGGCTAATAGGAGCTGAAATTGCCTGTATCTGCAGAGGAGCAGGTAAATATAGCAGTGAGGGCCTGCCAGGGGCTAACCCTGACAGACTGGATCTGGCCCGCAAGCCAGTATTCACTCACCCCTGGACTAGATGATCACAGTATTTCCCATCTGACCTTGGTATCGATGAACCTGTGAAAAACCAATGAAAAGATTTGTATGTACCCGAGTGTCTTACAAAAATATTCACTTTTGGAGGACACTGGTAGGCAGAACGGGTTAAACATTAGTCCCTCAGTGCCAGACGTCGCTGCTGCAATTATCAAACCAAGTCGTCTCCTTGCGGAGCATTGAGAGCATTGGCAACAACATCCGGCACCAATTCATCATGAAGCGGGCAGCGCAAAACAAACAGAAAGCTGAGGCACTATGGTGGGGCGAGGAAAGAACTGCTCTGGGGAAGGAATCACATTACGGGCATCGTCTTCCTTTAACAATCATATTTAAGAGCCTTTTAAAGAGCATTCTGCCCCCATCTGCAAGTACTTTGGGAGCAGGCAGCCAAGAAAAGGGAAGAAGGTTTTTTTTTTTTTTTAAAGGGCCTTTATATAACAATATATAAATCCAGCATCTTTCCAAACAACATCCCCCTCTTCTTTTCAAGCCCATTGCAGTCTCCAGGCTATCTGTGTGTATCTTACCACCAGGCTCCAAGTGGCCTGATGGTGTCTGATTGGCCAGTGCCTGAGTCATTATAGATTCCACCCCTCCCCCCCAGGCTAGATGCTGCATACAGAAGCTGCCAGGTGGAAATAGCATTGAGTGATCATTAGTTATTAATTATGTACACGACTGATGGGCACAGCACTTTACAGTGAAAATGGCCCCACCTCAAACTACTTATACACCCTCAAAGAAATTCCTCCCTGTCATCAGTGGGCGTTCAACCTCGGGAAGGACAGGAGAGCAGGGCCTTAGAGCTAAATGCAATCTCCAAGGCCACAAAGTAGCATTGGATTCATTCTGTAGAGCTACTTCGCTCACGGGGAGAGGGTGCCTCTACACTGCCAGAAAAACACCTCCTGTTGCTGTAGGTTTACTCTCAGCTCTGGGTTATGTGACTATAGTGTGACAATGTACCTGTGCTTGTATTGTCTCCATAGACATTCCCATGACCTACAGGTGGGCAGAAATGGTTATTGGCGATTTAATAGGTCGTGCTCTTTGGCCGGGGGCGGGGTGTGAGGTTGCAGTATGGCTACGCCAGCAGAGTGTGCAGGAGGAAAAAAAACACCCCCATATCCATCCACAGTGCCATAGTTAGGCAGGGACCACCCCCCATGTAGCTGCAATGGTGCTGTTAGGAAAGTGCTTCTCACAGCCCAGCTTCTGGTGTATGGGCTGGGGGTTAGGGGTGCAGCTTTGCCATATGTCAACTGCCACTACCCCAGAGACACTGCTGGCAAAGCATTTGCCCATGGCCAATCCTAGAAGAGCGAGGCTTCCGCCATGCGCTTAAAGCCCCCACCTGACACTGATCACAAGATGCACTGTTGTTAGTCTGGGTGTCACTTCCATTCGAAAGCGTTACATTATTTTAATTGGCTGCAATGGGCCCCATTCGCCAGGGCTTTGTAACAGTGGCCTCCATCCCAGGCGCTGGCTGAGAAGTGCACAGCACAACTCAGAAGGGAGCTGCACAGCTGGCTTTAAACCACCTCTGTGACCCCCCAACCTTAGGATACCTGTGCAGTGGTCTGGCTCCTCCATGTGGCTATCCCCGAAGGCTGCTCTAAATTACACTAACTTCGGACAGCCCCTTGGGGCTGCTATAGAATTGAGGACTCACAGCAAGGAAGCCCAGCCACACTGCAGTGTCAGCTTGATGCCACCAGAGGATCAGCTGAGTCTCCTGTACTGGGAAAGGCAGCACTAGGGTTGCTCTGAGTGGCCAGCGTAGCTGCAGGCAATCTCTGCACAGCGGAAGACTAGAACCTGTGTAGTCATATATAACAGTGTCAACTGGGCCTTCGATGCAGGCAGTGGAGAATTTTGAGTGGGTGTCATGTTACACTTGCTCTCCCCCAGCGTTAACACTTCTGCAGGGTGCAAGCCCATGGAGAAATGAGCCCCAATATTTCTCTTTTCTCCCTACAGCAAGCAGGTGCACAGCATTTCTGAGCGCTGTTAAACAGCCTGCCACATTCTGCGCCACAATGACTGCCTTTCAGTGATAATAAATAGCACTTAGATGGGGCGGTGTGTCTTCAGCCTGCTGGTCACAGAAGCGAAGCTGTTCGACACACTTCCAATCTCTTAAAGAGACAGACCAGGCTGTCACGGTGCTGCACTGACTTTAACTAATCACAGACAACAGTCCCCAAGGGAGCAAAATAGTATTACAGATGAGAAAACAGCGACAAAGCAAGGTCAAGTGATTTGCCCAAGACTGTACATCAAACTGAGCATCGGACTGGGCTCTAAATTCAGGAGTCCTGGGCACAGGCCTCCCTGCCCAGGTCATGGGACCATGCTTCTGCCTGCATGTGTGAGGTCACATGTGTAGGCCTCTTTCCCCTCCGTGATCACCCAGGAGCAGGCATGTGCTCACCTGTCACCTGAATGCTGGAGGTTCTTGAGGATAATGGAGATACTGGGACGAGCTCAGTAGTGGTGCAGGATGTGGGGAATCTGCTACCCACCCATCTGCAGTAGCTCTCTGCTCATAGGAAGAATGACACAGTTGGCAGAGCCTGCACCCGGATACACACTGTGTCACCTCTGCTAGGTACCTTGGGAGCTGCTCGGAACAGCTCCAGCCTAAACCATGCAAGAGGCCTCACCCTTAAGGCAAACCATACTTATCGGGCTTAGGAAAACATTAAACATCCATGTTGGCGCCAGCTTTGTTTATTGCAATGTCACAAAATACTATGATGAGTCAATAGACTGAAATAGAGTACCTACTGCAATGACAGTGAAACATCAGTAGATGGCGCTGTAACAGGTCAGCTAATGGCGGCGACTTATAGCTGTTACGGTAAATGTAACCGCTATGCCCTACCTACAAACAAACAAAACCCCTTACATGTAGATAACAGTCACCGAAGGTGCACATTCCCCCAGAGTTTTAAAACCCTTGCCATGGCCCCCTTGATAACTTCAAAGGCGACAGTAGGTATTTCTGATTTAGCCAAGGCCATCCCAGCAATAGGAGCAAAACACTTTTCTATATTCAGGCAGCTGTGTTCCTTAGCGACTCCCCTGTCTTTGCCTTCACTAGACAGTGCTGAGGCACGGTCCCTAGCATAAGGCCTTTCACGCCAGACCACCAAGGGGAGCGACAAACAAGACGGCGAGTCGATGGAGTATTCACGCTTCCCACAGTTTCCTGTGTGAATGGCTCAGAATTGCCTAGTACACCCTGTGTCCTTCTGGCTGCAGCTTTCAGTGTGGTTGCTGAGAGCTAAAGGTGCAGGGAGTGCTGTGGTTTTAATACCAGTCACATGGTTTGAGCAGGAACGGGGTGGGCAGTGGCCTCTCCCACGTCTCTCGATCTAAACACAGTCATCCGCTACTAGTTCCTAGCCCACGGGACACCTAACCCTGGTAAGGCAGCACACCTGGCTCCAGGCTCAGCCTGCTCGCTTCTCCAGCTTTCCTTAGCTAGGGCCCCGTCTTTCAGTCTCCCAGTCCCTGTAGGATCTCCTGATTTGCCACTTCTGCCTAAGTACAGGATTACAGAGCCAACAGGTCAGGGGACCAAACGCTGCATCCTGGGCTTTGTGGTCCTCACAGTGTAGCAATTCATTTGGCATTGTCGTTGGCCTATGGAGTCAATACAAAGTACAGAGTCTTAATCAAAACACCCCAAGATTAGCCTTGGGGGAGGGGCCTACACATGATTCCTATGTACGGTGTATAAAGTGATTGGGATCCTGCTGGAGTAAAAGTGCAATATAAACACCAGGCAGAATGAAAACTAAAGTAATTAAGCACAAGCACGAGGGCCAACATTTCATTCTTGGGTGGCCAAAGTTAAGCCCTTCAATTCGTATTTAGGCTTCTAAACAAATGGCCCTATTTTCAGAAGTGCTGAACGTTACATTGTGGTGTCAGCAGGAACCAAGAGCGTCCAAGTCCTTGCGTTTCTGCCTCTCTGTGCCATTGATAGAACTCCCTGGAAGTTGAAAGTGCATCGAAGAATCTGGATCTATTCCCCTCTGTCTCGTTATGTCCCTCCATACAAGAAGAGTGATCACATTTACCTACTCTCCCCCAGGGGAATAGGGTAAGGATCAGTTAGTGTTTATATACTGCTTTGAAGAGGCAAAGCTCCATCAAGTGCAAATTTTTAATTATGGATATTTGTTATTAGGCAACATAGCTGTATGGCCCACGTAGCAAGGGATTATTAGATTTAAAAGATGCAAACACACTGTGTTAATAATAGAGTATTTTTTTAAAGCAAATTGTTTCAAACATACAGGAAACCACATTTTTCTTTCTTTACACCTTTGATCAGGCAACAGAAGCACTTCCTGTGAATTTTAGCTCAAATCAGAAACATTGAGCCCAGTGTGCAGCAATACAGAGAATCTCCATCCCAGCCCTGCTCAGATGCACTGGAGAGTGGAGTGGAGTCAAGAAGCCAACGGCACTAGATTTCAGCCAGTGCAACAGAAGCTCTAATTTAGATCTGTGCTGGGGGGCTTTTAGGCACCTCCATGTCCTGCCCATGCCCTGTCCCTCCCTTTGCACCAGAGCTGGGAGAGACTTGCTGGTGTGGGATGTTACAAAGCTGAGGTCAGCTTCATGTTAGTGGAGAGGTCCCCCACACAGGGGAAATCCCTGCTAGCTATCTCTGCCCACTTTAAGGTCACTTTCGGTGCGTCTCCACAGCAGCGTTATTTCGGCTATAATGGCCGTTATTCCAAAATAACAATGTGAGTGCCTACACAGCAATTCCGTTATTTTGAAATAAATTTGAAATAACGGACGGCTTATTTCAACTTCTGCAAACCTCATTCCACGAGGAATAAGGTTCTTCCAAAATTGCTATTTTGAAATAGCGGTAGTGTGGCGCACCACTATTGCTATTTCGAAATCGCTCCTCTCCTGGGCCATTCAAAGTAATTACTCCCTAGTGCTTCCTGGGGCTCTAAATCGAGGTAGTGTGTTCACATTAGGGGACCCTGCCTCAGACTTATTTCGAGGCTTCCCTGTAGTATAGATGCACTATTTCGAAATAAGCTATTTTGGCGTATTTCTTCCAGCATAGCTTATTCCGAAATAAGTGTGCCGTGCAGACGTACCCTTTGTGTTGCTAAGAATCTAACCTATAGGTCCTGAGCGTACAAACACTTTGGATAGATCAGCAGAGTGCTCACCTTTGTCCTTAATTCAACTAACTTCAAAGGAAGCTGGGTAAGTAGAAGCAAACTTTGACATCCTATGTAACCTTGCTCCCATGGAGATCACTTAACTATTGGATTTCCCCTTCCGGTACTCACACTTTCTCTCTTGGAGGTGAGCCACATCCACCCTGCTTTAATTAGCACATATGTTACACTCCCATCTCTGTATTCCTGCCTTTCTTTCACTATAAGCATAAGAAAGTGACTTGTATCTTGTAAAAGCTTATGCCCTAATACATTTGTTAGTCTTTAAGGTGCCACCAGACTCTTTTTTATGTGTACAGGCACATTTAAAACTCTCACCATCAAGCACATGAATAACTTCCTGCACGTGCGTAGTCTTGTCATGCTTAAAATTAAACAAGACTACAACCATGTCGGAGGCTCCATTGAAAATTGATGACACTTTCTTTCCCATCGCTCCCATGGTCATGGTCCCATGGCAAAAATCATGTCAATAAAGGGGTTAACATTATTGATTTTTACTATTTGTACGAGGAAGCCTTTTCTTAGTTCTTTGGGCAGCTTTGTATCAGCTTTGAATTCATTTAGGGTTTGAATTTAACATGCATAACCCACTTGGTTTGAAACTATAAAGGGACTTAAACATGCACAATAGATAGGACCTCAGAAGTCTAAAGGATTCTTCACAAGATGAAAAGTATTTTATGTTGTTTGAGAGACAGTAGACGCTGAATTACACTTCAAAAAGGCTTAACACGTCTTTAAAATACATTTACAAGGGAAGATAATCATGTACAGTTTTAACATTAGGCAGTACATGTTCACCAATAAAGTTTCATCATCTTTAATAATTTAAGCCAGAGTGGATATTATTGTTGAAGTCAAAGAGAAAACTGAAAAATGTGTAGACCCCTGCTTAGGGTTGATGACTATGTAATGCTGTGAATGATTATGTATTATTTGGGGAATCCACTGATGCATTCTTCTTGTATATTTATAAGGAGTCTGTGGTATTAAAGTTTCATTTTCTTCTGTCTTAAACCTGAGCAAAAACAAGAGGAAAAAAAGCCATTGAGGAATGAAGAAGTATTGCTAATGATTCAGAAAATGGAATTATTAACCATAACACAATAATGCTCAAGGGCTCCTAGATGTTGCCTACTGATCGGCCCTCCTTGAAATTATGTTTATTTGCTTAAATGAGTTTTTGTTTTATATTCTGCAAAAACATTTTTTTTCTGCGCTTGAACCCAGAATTGCTTAGTCTGTGTCCTTTTCACTCCAATGTGATACCATAGCAGCAGCAACAGACGCATACGCAGTTGCTAGCTAGGTAGCTTATTATTATGGTCACACTTCAGCACACAGCATACTTGTTGGAACTTTCCAGAAATATTGCACTGCAGTCATTTTCCTCGCCGTTATGCTAATGGAATCAGGAAAATCAATTGTCCTTAAGGAACAGGGGAATGAGATGTGCTGTAAATGCCACAGGATGAGTGATTGGTTGATTGCAGGGATGGTGATTCAAACGCGCCTCATCTCTACATTATCCTGATGAATTTTTATGGCCCTGCCTTTTTTTCTTCTATAGCTGTGGAGGAAGGTTTATGGCTTGCAGCTTTTTAGTTGATTGAATGCAGCTGGCATTGTTGCAGTGCAGAACAAATAGGTACTTTTTCTTTACAGCCTAAAAAAGTAGATTGAAGAAATTGCATACCAACATTTTTGCAACAAAAGCATTCTTAAAAATGAAGATATTTTATGAAATTACTTTGCTCTCCTTCTCTACTGTCAGTAATCTTTCGATCAGAAGAAAGGGCAAAATTGCTTGAGATTCTAGAGAAACCCAGTTTCATTTTTTTATTCGTATCACAAAGTTAACTAAGGAGTTTCATTAGTATTCATTTTAGCCCAATGTAATTTTCACCTGCCAGCTAACAAAACAAAAAAAATTATGCCTGTAACATACTGAACCAAAGAAGGTCACCCTAAGTTGTCAGTAACTCTTTCATACTATATTCACAAGGTAGCTAAGATAACTGATTCAAGCCCAAATTATACCAGTTCTTGTTATATTCTGTAATGCCACAAAGTATATAGAGCCTTATTTGACTGAATAACATAACACTGATGATCAACTTTATGAGTGCTGAGTCTGCTGCCAGCTAAAACAAAACACATCAGACCATTCTATTTATATCAAATTAATTTGCTGATAAGTTATTCTTCCACTAAATAGTTTACACATAGATGAAGTTCAAGTCACATGCAGAATCTTTTTAGATTTAAATACTTAGGCAATGCTTCACTGTGTGCTAAAAATATTCAACAGGCATTAAAACTCAGGATGATGGTACTTTCTGATTGATATGCATAACTACACTTTCCATAACCAGGATTTTTTCAGGATATTTTTGCACTAAATTTGGGGTATATGAAACCAGGAGGGTAATACCATAGTTATGTGTTATGGAGCTTTCCCACACACCTACCTCCATGTGGTTCCATGCTGGGGTTCCATGAGCTCTCTTATTCCTGCCTTGGCGTTAACAACACCTGCCAGCTACGTGCTTGCTCTTTGATACAGACAAAAATTCACGAGAGTCCAAAAAACTGAGCCCACCAAGCTTAATTCACTTGTGGCCTCTCCCTAGTATGATTTGTAGGTGAAAGAGTACAGAGGGGTCAATTCTCCACTATGTTACACCTTCTGTAGCCCTTTGCATCTGTGCAAAGTGAGTGTAGACCCCTACTCCGGCTGCGACTGTGGAATTCAATTTGATATTATTTTACACTACATTTGCAAAGGTGGAAATGACCGCCTGAGGTGTAAGGGGGTGGAGAATCTGGCCCAGAGCCTCAATTTTCTGCATAATGCTTCCTGAAATTAAAATCCTGATAGGAAATGAAATTCAAGGTGACAGTAACTGTAAGGACTCCGTCTTCCATGCACGGCCCTTAAATTCCAACCATGTCTCCCAGATCTGAATCAAATTCACATTTCAGCAAATGTAACATTGCCATGTTCTCAAGCATCATTTATGCTTAGCAGCTAAGCCTACACTTTCTGGGTCTGTGTAGTGTAAAGTGGAACTGAAGTGGTGCTAAGCCTTGTCCTGAAGAGGAAGGAATTTCACTTCACCCACTGATGATGTTGTAGTGAGCAGCCGAGGAGCAAGGTTCTAGGGCTTACCACAGTGGGGAAAATTAAATATATATTTTTTAACGTGACAAGGACTCTTTTCACAGATGTCATGGATATTGATGTCACTGTGTTTTAGCCTTTGCCTTCAGGATACTGGAACCAGTATTAGTTTTATTCTTTTCTTTGTGCTACCTCTGTTATCAACAATTTCCTACAAAATTTTCCCTCTGATGCTCTCTTTTCCTAAGATAATTGATGAACTGCAGAGGGCCATTAATTAAAATATCTGCATAAGTTTTTCCTGAAATTCTTCTTATACATCAGATAAATGGTTTGAATTTATTTTTGTGTTGTTAAGTGATACCTAGCACAAAAGTGGGCAATAATTTTTGATGGCGGGGGGAGGGGGAGCACTCCACGAATTTGGAAAGTAGTCGAGGGCCACACTCTTTCATGATATTAATGGAGAAGGTGCAGTGTCTGGGATGCAGGTTGGGTGCAGACGGGAGCTTGGGGGAAGGAGGCAGTTGTGACCTATGGCACTGAACTGGGGGGGTATGGGGTTCAATTGTGACCTAGGGTGGGGAATTGGGGTACAAGAGGAGGTGCAGGGATTTGGACTGTGAGCTAGGGCAGGAGGGGACTGTGATCTGGGGCAGGAAATTGGGGTGCTGGATCTGGGAGGAGATATGGATACGGGAGGGGAGGCAGAGGATTTAGGTATGTGGAGTAGGGGGCAGAGGGTTGGGTAAGGGAGGAGCCAGGGTGCAAGATGCAGGATCTGGCCAGGAGACTTACCAGACAGCAGTCATTCCTGAATTAGCCTCCCTGCCTGCCCCACCCCTGCACAGGCTACAGCCATCTACTCTGGAGACCCTTGTGCTTCATGGCTGCCTGTTAGTGAAACAGGCAGCTCCCATTGGCCGGTTTCTGTCCAGAAACCGGCCAATGGGATTGTTTTGGGGGCGGGAGTAGCTCCTAAAGCTTCCCCCCATCCCCTCTGGTCTCTCAGTTTTTAAAGAAAACCCACCTCCCAGCCATGTTTCTGGGTGCTGTGCGTATGGGGCGAGGAAAGTGGGGAGCTTGGCGGGTGGCTTGGTGGGCTGGGTCCAGGCCACGGGCCACATTTTGCCCAGGCCTGACCTTGCATGTAACTATTCAGTGCCACAGTTACACAATGAAACAATTGGTTTTTTAAAAAGTATTTACTATCAATTAGTTCATTCAAAGAAACTCCAACTCACCTCGTCAATTTGGTAAGGGTGATTTTTAAAAAAAAAACCTGGACGACCTACATATACAGCATTCACAAATACATTTTATAATTGAATTTGTGGAAGCTTTACATTTTGTTTACTGCACATCACAATTCAAGTTTTATGTTGTTATATGTCCTATTTTAGGCATAGTGAAATAAAAGGACAATGTCCACATTATGGAGGCTCTCTGGGATGAAGATTCAGATCTTTGGAAGTACCAGTGGATATCAGGTGAGTTACCCCAAAGCCTGATCTGCACCTAAAACTTAGGTCAACTTAGCTATAATGCTCAGCACTGTGAAAAACAATCATGCCAGGTCTACCTAACCTTCACTATTGAACTGGCTAAGTCAGTGGAAAGATTCTTCCATTGACCTAGCAACACCTCTCAGGAAAGTGGACTACCTCCTTTGATGGAAACCCCCTTTCATCTAGCTAGGACACATCTACATTACAATGCTACAAAAGCACAGCTACTGCTGCAGTCACAGCTGTCTTGCATTCATGGCCTAACAAAATGTGAAGGATCATGAAATAGTCTAGCTGCGATGCATGCAGTAGAACGGGCCTTTCTATTTTACAGAGCACTCCCCCACTTAGTAATTGAAGTTAACAAAGATATGCAATCCATGTTAAATGTGAATGTACTAGGGGAAATAGCTAAAAGTTAGATCAGCAGTTCTCTAAGTGCTGGTTGCAACTCCATTTTAATGGGGTCGCCAGGACTGGAGTTAGAATTGTTGCAGTCTGGGGTGAAGCTGGATCCCCACCGCCTGGGGCCAAAGCTGAAGACCAAGGGTGGCAGGGTTCAGGTTATAGCCCTCCCGCCTTGGGTTGAATCCTTTGGACTTCTGCTTTGCCCCTTCCCACTTGGGGTAGTAGGGCTTGGGTGTTGGATTTCTCACCCAGGGCAGCAGGGCTTATGTAGGCTCAGTCTTTAGTCCCGCAGCTAGGGTCATGTAATAATTTTTGCTGTCAGAAGAGGATCGCGATGTACTGAAGTTTGGGAACCCCTGAGCTGGATTATGAGCCCTGTGTTGATATCAGAGAACAGTGACTCACACAAGAAGTCAATCGGGGTACTTGACAAGTAACTAGTTATCAGTCAGAGGTTCACTGCCAGGACCTGAAAGGCCCCGTCTCCTGTGAATTTTCAAATTCTCAGCGCATTTATTCACATTAGTTTTGTTTGTACTATATTGTGCCTGATTGACCAAAATCTCCGAGAGAGAAAAGTGCTTTCATTCTGATATTGTCATATGGATGTCAGCCCTCATGTGTGTAAGGAGAATAAGCAAGAGTTATGAGAGAGTTATTGATTTTCTTTATACTCTTATAAAATACATCTAAGAATAAAAGATAAGTTAGACATCTTTGTTTGCTCCTTTTTGCCACCCAGTGTCAGAACTTGTTGGAAATACATTGGTGTTTTAAATCACAATGTAGTTAAGGCTACCTCTACACTACGACAGAAAGTTGATTTATGCTATGCTACTCCAGTTATGTGAATAATGTAGCTGGAGTTGCCATAAGTTGAATTGAAATGGGGTCTACACCATGGGATGTTGATGAGACAAACTCTCCTGTCAACTTCCCTAACTCTTCTTGTCCTGGGTAGAGTATCAGGGTCAATGGGAGAATGATCTGTGGTTGATATGGCAGGTCTTTATTAGACCTGCTAAATCAATCACTGGTGGATCAATCTCAGAGCATTGATTTGGTCTGTAGTGTAGCTGTAGCTTAGTAGAATAATTTGGGATTATCTATCTAAAAAAACCCACCCTCACACAAACACCAGTGAGATCCTTTGAGGTATTGCACAGAACCCACAAGCTAAGGTTCAAGAGATAGAGCATGGCTTGAAGGCATTTATGTACCTTCCCAGTTATGGGCACTTCCATTGCCCCTGATTTAACACAGGCAGCCCTGGGAAATGTCTAAATTATTCCCTAGCTGTCTACATTCAGCAGTCCTCCATCCTGCCCTTGCCATGCCCGTAAACCAGGCCGTGCAAAGGTGTCCTCAGATAGCAGATGGATTGCTGTGTTCCTCAGTTTTAGTGCCGGAAGACCTTTCCCAACCAGATCTTGTACTTACGGGTATATTTGCAGCACCAAAACAAACAAAGAAACAAACAAACCTCCCCAACCCTGTGGCAATACATTTCAGGACTCATGCTATGGTGCTAAAAATAGCTGTGTAGCTGTAACTCACATGTCTACTGGGTGTGGTGCATTGTTTCATCTAGTAGCACTGAGACCACTTACAGAGTGAATGAGTCTGCTCTACAGCTTAGTTAAAAGGCTGGCTTTTAGCTCATGCACTGAGTTCCAGAGGTCCATGGTTCAGTGCTGCCTGTTGGCATTTTGTAGCCATTGCGGCTCAAACTGGAGCCCAGGCTGTGAAACCCACTCCCTGCTCCCCCAGGCTTCAGTGTCCAAGCTCCAGTCTAAATGGGAATGTCTATACAGATATTTCTAGCCTGAGTCTGTGGCCCCAGACTCTGTGATTTGCTGCCATTCTCCCCCCCTAAAGTATAGTCTTACCCTTTGGCTACGTCTACACTGCAGGGTTCTTGTGCAAGAAACCTTTTGTGCACGAGTATTTGCACAAAAACTTCTTGTACAAGAGCACGTTCACACCTCAAAGCACATCACAAAAGTGATGTGCTTTTGTGCAAGACAGCATCCACTTGGCACGGATGCTCGTGGGCAAGAAAGGTTGGATGGTCATTCTCAGAATGGCCATCAGAGCACCTATGCTTTTTCCCATGGGGTTTCTTGTGCAAGCCAAGACTGGAGAGTCCACACTTGCCTTTTTGCACAATAGCTGTAGCACAAAAGGGAGTTATGCCTCGTAAAAGGAGGTTTACCTACACCGGCAAAAGCCCTCTGGTTCTCCCGTTTTACTGCTGATTTACTTGCGCAAAAGTGCATTTGCAGTGTGGACGCTTCGCAGGGTTTTGCGCAAAAACGGCCATTTTTGCACAAAAACCTTGCAGTGTAGACGCAGCCATTGAGTTTATTTATACCACTTGGCATAAAGGGGCCACAGCAGGGGCGATTTCTTTATTCACTGTTATCTAAACTTTGTACCATTAGCATGTAGCCAAGCGCCCTCTGAATGCTTTACTATGCCCACTCCGTACCATGAACACATGCTGGACAGTAAGCACTAAGTGAGTGGTTACATTGAGGCCAATGGGCTGGGGCCTTATTTGGTTCCTGTTGAACTAGGCTGTGTCTAGACTGGCAAGTTTTTCCGGAAAATCAGCCGCTTTTCCGG
>JANRFK010004893.1:53093335-53105277 GCA_030068395.1 Apalone spinifera
TTGCGCAAAAGCGGCTGCTTTTGCGCAAAAACTTGCCAGTCTAGATGCAGCCCTTCTGTGACTCTCCTTATTTAACAGGCACTTCCACAGTTTGAACAGAATTAGCGTGAAAACCAAGTAAAAACTAATGAAATTGGGGGATCTGATTAATACAGAGTAAACCCACTAGAGGGTGCCACAGAGTAAATTATTTTCAGCCTGTAAATGTGCAAAACTCGCTCAGTCTATTTGTGACTGAGCCAATTCCAAGAGCACCGAAACTCAAAATGTGAAGAATTCTCTTCCTGTTCTACGACCTCTTCCTTGTTCTTACTGTCTAAAGGTAGATCATCACTCTTCAAATAAGAAGATAGCACCAAAAGCAGACTATTCAGAACAATAAGAGAGAGCGTGAATTATCAATGCTTAATTTGGAAACTAGGTATAGATCATTTTGAAATACATAAACGACTGAGGAAGAGATGTATATCTTTCTGAAACAGCCATTTTCTCTTATAGATTTGTTAGCTAAGCTGAAGAAGCTCTAAGTGGCAGACATCAAGTAAAATCCAGCTGATGTTCTAACTATGTGTTTCTTTTGTGTTTATCATGATTAGTCTCCGGGTTGTGTTTTGATGCTATCCACCCATTTTCTAGATTTAAATTGAGAACCTATATCTCGTCTCTCTTTTAATACAGAAAGAAAGATTAACTGGTATTCCATGCAAAAAATAAAAAAATAATTAAAAAAATGAAATCCAGCTATAATTATTCAATGGCAGTCTATTTTAATGAAAGTTACAGATGGATAAAGCTTCTGCTGTATAATAACAGCTGATGTGCAGCCAAGGTGTATACTGTACAAAAATGCTCAGAGTGAAAGGAATCACTTTATTAATTAATTTTTTTCCTGCAGCAACTGTCTCTAAAGTACATCTTTACATGTTTTCTTTTATTCTAAACACTGCCTTGGACAAAATCAAGGATGCTCATAACTACACTGGGGCTGTGCTTACTGTTCACCCAATATTTTGTGTACCTTGTGCATAGCTAATTAGAAAGTAGTACATTAAAAATGCAGAGAGGCCCTTTGTGAATAAAACGTGCTATGATTGTCTGTTGGTTTTACAAAATTATTTATTTTCCCTAATGGTTTTGAATTAGCCAAGACCCACATGTTTTTTACACTGTTTTTGCCTATTGCAGCTCTACGAGCAAACAATGAATAGAGAAGGTATTGTAGGAAGACTTATAGCTGCCTCCACTCTTGGAGCAAATTGTAAATGAGGAACCATAGAGGTGGTTTTGCAATAATTGCATGATGTGCAGCTCTGTGTCTATATATAAAAATGCAGAATACATACGTCTGTCTTTGTGAAGGCTCTTAAAAAAGGTATCTGTTGAAATAACATTTAAGTAGAGGTTATAAAATGAGAAAAACATGTGGAATTCAGTTAAAGGTTCAATCCCCACCTTTAGCTTATCCCTGCTGTACCTAGTAATCACTGCACATTTGGGGCAAAAGGTCACCTACTGTTCTGTGGCTCTTCTAGGACAAAACCTTATTAGCTGTGCTATATTGGTCCAACAGGACAAGTAAAAGGTGAGGTTTCTTATCTAACTTTGAATGTCCTGAGTTCTATTTAGATAGCCGTTTACCATTATGTCCTATAGGTTAGGTGAGGCTCCTTTTTGTTTTGTTTGTTAATGTTAGGTCACAAAAGAAAATTATTTCTTTTGGCACTCTGGTGAGACTTCTCCTAATAAGCTTTCCCTAGCACTGTAGGTAGAGATTACTTAATGATTATTTGGAATTATCGTGGTCTAGTGTTAAATACACAACGTGAGCTTCATTGGGTATGTTTTGATAACACATAGGGTCTTCTCCAGACACTAGTAGCATCCATGGCTTCTGGGAGTTCCCTGGAGTTAGCAGCTGTGGAGGCTATGTGCGATTCCAGAGGGAGCTCTTCCCTTCATAAGCAGCTGTGTAATGCCTCATTAGGAATTCTGTGCTGCTTCCTTCTTAGGACTACCCCAACTGGGTTTGTGGGAATGAAGTCGAGGACACCAATTAATCACAGCTCCAGCTCCCCAACTGCTCTAACTTTGGGCCATATGAATTCCTGGCTTACTATGTCAGACAAAAAAAGTACTTGAAGAACTCATAGCCTACAATTGTTGGGAAACGTCCTGGGTTGGCATTTCTGTTTATGAGGGCAGCTAAGTCATTTATGAGTCTGTCTCTTGCCACATTGTCTTGCTGTCAAAGACAAATGGCTGGCATGAACAATTCATATGTATAGCATTAGCGGACCTGACAGCCAGAGAAAGGGGGAAAGACTCAAGCAAAAAGATTTAACATATTCAGGCTAAATCATGTTCTGGATATCTCCACCCATCAACATAAGAATTTGTGGGCCTTTAAACCTTTTTAGACCCATGTTAGACAAACACCTGTCAGGAATGGTCTAGATAATACCTAGTCCTGCCATGAGTATAGGAGACTGGACTAGATGACCTTTTGAGATCCCTTCCTGTCCTATGAGTTTATTATTCTATGTATTCCTTTTGCCATACCCTGTTCAAGCAAGAGACCTTCTCCAGGGCAAAGTAAAGGACATGGAATCTTAGACTGTGAATTGCAGAATCTGAAATTTTGGTTTCCTTTCACCAACAGCTTCAGATGGTGTGTTTGCTGCACAGCCCGGACTAAAAAAATCAGGAGTTTGACAGCTGCTCAGCTTCTGGCACCTAGATCTTGCGATGTTTGGATTCATTTAAAATAAACTGACAATCCGATCAATAGTCTCACTTTTATGAAGCATATTTATAATGTGTTTTAAGTCATCTGACAAAGAAAAAAATCAATATCTATCCAGTGACTAAGAAAACTAGAGTCTTCCACCTAGCATTGCAAGTTGATACACTGGTCATAGTGAAAGGTTAATCTTTGACACCATTTTCTGCATAGCATTTCTAAATAGGAGGGTGGTGAAGCACTGGAATAGGTTCTCTAGGGAGGAGGTGGAATCTCCATCCCTAGAGGTTTTTAAGTTCAGGTTTGACAAAGCCCCGTCTGGGATGATTTAGTTGGGGTTGGTCCTACTTTGGGCAGGGGAATTGGACTCAATGACCTCCTGAGGTCTCTTCCAGCCCTATGATTCTATGATAAAGTGGAGTCAACAGTATGATCTCAGATACCACTGTTAATTTTTTAATGGAGATTGCTGTCACTAAGGTACATGGCTGGGACCTAATATCTTGCATAATTTCTCCATAGCCTGTAAATGGTAATCTACAGTTATATATCAAGCTTTATCCCTACGGATTCATGTGCTTTTTATAAAGAATGGACCACATCCTGAATTCCTTCCCTCATTTATGACTGACTTGTTCCTCAGCCAGATTCCCATTGATTTCGATGGAAGTTTGTTTGAATATAGGTGGAATAAAAAAACCCTCAATTAAGGACATCAGAAATTGAGCCAATATATAGATACCACCCCAGAAAGGCACTTACCTTCAGTAAACAGCTGGTAAATAGCAGGCTGAACAATGGAAGTTCAACTGTGTATTTAACATCTATGACAGGAAAGAGAAAACCTACACCAAAGCAAGGCAGGAAGGGATGAATAGTTTGCCTCGTACCTGCGAGCATGATTAAGATTGGCTGGTGGGCCCACCAGCAAAAAGGAATTAAAAATTAAGGAAGCAGACTTTGGAGTTGGGCTGCTTGGCAGAGGGATCTAGGGTCTGTGACAGAGAAGAGCTAGGGTGTGTAGATCTTAGAGGCAGCAAAGCCGGGGAGAAGGTTCAAACTAGATCTTATTGTTCATTTGGTAGTTAATGATGTGAAAGGGAGTGAGTTTTGACCTTACACTAGGTGCGTAGGAAGCAGGCAGAAAAGTGAGTCGCTGACAGCATTCGCTCAGAGTAGATATGACCTCAGCTTTGGTAGACTTCTCCTAAGACCCCTCCCCTCAGTACAATATTTGGTTTATTCAGCTTAGAAAGCAGAAAAACTGAACAGGTTGTATACAAAAACCAAGTCTTTAAGCAATTTAGAAACATACAAGTAAACACGAGTAAACGGTGTCTCGGTGCTGCCTCATGTGTTCAAATATTGCATATGAACACACGCGTGCATTATTAGCACTGACAGAAAAAGATGAGTAATTTATTAGGCATTAGTAATCTTCCATGTAGAATCTAAATATGGTAACACTGCAGTTCACAAGTTCACTGACTCATGCTATCTGCAATTTGTAGGACAAAATCAAGGCACAGATGGACAATAGTTCTATATCAAAATTTTCAAAATGGAGAAGCCCACTTGTTTGGAGTGAACTAACTGGAAAGCAGTTTCCTGTGAGACAGGGCTCAATTGAGGCTGCAATGTTACACCTTTGGGCACTCTTGACTCACCTGGGCTTCTTTTCCAACATTGCTGAGTGTTGTTTGGGAGATTTCCTCAAAGGTAAGGAATGGAGCTGTAATAATTGGCAATAATCCACACGAACATTCATTTTAAAAAACATTCTTATGTTCGACGCATACTATCAATGTTTGGAGAGCACATGGCAGTCTTTCATATGTAAATGTTTCCTACAAATGTCAATTGGCTACACTGTAAAAGTAAAATTGGCTGATTTGCACATTAGCTCTCCTGTGTGCAGCATTGAAGGCACCTGGATGGGAGTGTCAGACAATGTGGTAGCCCTGTGTAATGAGTGAAGAACATCTCAAGACACATCTGCATGCAAGACGGGGAGAAGTTAAATTGGAGCTAAATACCAATTTGTTTTCCCAGGAGTGCAATGTGAACTGGCTAGTAAAACCAGAAAGAGAAAATGCTTGCATATGGGCATGGTAGCACTCTTACTGACCCTGCAAATCAACTGCCAGTTAGCTCCTTGAACTGAGCCTGCCTTGTCCTGTTTGCTGAACTGGGAAATGGAGGAAATGTGGAAAGATTGTCTAGGGCAGGGGTTTTCAAACTTGGGTTGCGGACCCGCTACCAAATAAAAATTTTGCCATGATCCCATGGTTGACCATCCACACTCACCCACCCACACACTTACTTTCCCTTTGTACTGAGGTCAATAATTATTTAAAGGCCCCAGCAGTACCCTATAGGTTCTTTTAGACTTTTTGGGTGGGAGGGGCACTGACTCGCAGAAAAATCAGTCAGGGGGCCGCACACAAGTGCGAAGCAAAAAGGAAAAAAAAAAGGCCCACAACCAAGCCCTCACTCACTGAAAAAAAGACACGTCCCCCCCCACATTCCCCTTGTACGTCAAAGCCTAAGGGGGGCCCAGGCTAGTGGATTTTGTGTGCTTCAGCCCCATGGGGAGGATGGCAGTGGGGCTGGAGGACAAGTGTGGGCACCCCAATGCTAGCAGTGAGCCCTGAGCTTGAGGGGGCTGGACCAGGCAAGCCGGAGGCCGCATATGGTCCTGGGGCCTTAAGTTCTGCACCCTGGTTTTAGGCTTACAGTGCAGTGTTGAAAGAGACCTTGTTATAATACCTGAACATCACCAAAGAGGAAATAAGCTGGAATGACCAGGGTGCTGCCAGAGGAGGCAGTGTGTTCCGGACTACAACCAGCAACAGGGTGTGCTAAGCATGACACAACACATCAGGGCCTGGAATGCTGCAATGGGTCCCAGTTGGGAACATGCCAGAGAAGATGTTGGAGTGTGTCAGGGAACTCCAGAAAGAAAAAAATTCTATATCAGCATATACAAATTCTTAAAACTACGCCAGGGTAGAGAGGGCTCATATTAATTTCAATGATATTAGGAGATTTTTTTTTAAAAACTACCTCAAGGGATATAATAAATAGTCCTATTTAGTATAACTGTTTGATCCAATTCCCTAAGTATCAAAGGCAGTGGTTACCACTAAAAAAGTTTGGGGCAATGCTAGAGACGGGAATGATTAGCATAATCAACTTGATTGCTTCAAGGCATAAACTGATCAGCTGTGAAGATCAGGAAGGAAGCGCGTCTCCATGTACAGCATTGCATATTGGGTTAGTTGTTATGTACGGAGCAGTTTTTCCACCCCTTCCCTTTCTAATATCAGGCACTGGTTACTGTCATGTTAACATGTCTGCCCTACTGGTGAGTATTGTCACAGACAAAACGGGATTGATAGTCACATTGGAATGTCTTATCCAGTTGATGCTAACAGGAGAAAGCCAAAGATGGAGGGGCAAATGGTAAGTATCCTGGGGATTCCTAAAATATGGAGGGCTACTCTGTGACTCAGATGCAGGGCCTGCACAGGGCAATAAGAGGGAGATAAAACTGCTGCTACTCCCCAGGTAGATTGTCTGTATGCCACAGAGAGGAAGAACTGAATCTTAACCTTGTAAAGGCTTTGCTGATCAGAATCCAGACCCTGAAGCGGCCAGGAAGCCAGTGCGGAGCACAAAGCATTCAGATATGCAGTCTTGGTCTGTGTTAGCTGGAAAGTGGGGAACTAGGTGGTGAGCCCTGTGGGGGACCTCCCCTCAGTGAAGCTATGGGCCGGCTTGGGATCAGCAATGCGGGAGAATTCTAGATTGGGGTTTGTGAACACGGGCACGTAGCTGTTCGGAGCCAGTGGCCATAAGTCTCCTAATACAGAGGCTGTATTTTAAAAACATGACTTGCCCTCTTTCCTGAGCCTGCAAGAAAAGTGATTGGAAAAGCAAAGAGCTGACTCATCACAAAACAGGCGCTGCTACATTGCAGAGAAACAAAGAGCAGCCCTTCAGTTGTTATTCTCAGTTACAGGAGACACACAAGTGGATTAAATGCATTTTTAATATAGTCGCCAGTGAGGTTTTTTTAACTGGTGTCTGAAGAGAATCAGAAATTCTCTGTCTCCTTAACAAACAATGACAGTTCAAAGGGTATGAAGTAATGCACAGAGCTGATTTCTGGCCTTGCGTTTGTCACATCTCAAGATGAAGGAGTTGAAGCGTCTCTCAGCAGTGGCATGAGTAGAGTTTTGTTAGAGAGGAACAGCCAACGGGTGGCTGATTGCCTCACCTGATGCTGCATTTCTGAGGTAGGATTGGCACCAGGCTAAGAAGACGGAGCTGCTGAGTTGTATGTCATGCTTGCAGCTTTCTCTCCTGACTTGAGGGAAGGGAGGAGTGCAAGAGGCATTTAGTTCCTCCACAAATCAAGGAATGGGTGACTTGCCCTATCCAGCTAGGAGCTGTGTGGATGACCGCTGCAAAGAATCCCACCTAGTCTGCTTTGGGTGGGCCTTGAAGGTGAGAGGATTAAAAGTGGGAGGATCTGTGGGGCTTCTTTAGGGAAGCAGAGGACCTTGGGGTAGGGAAATTACATTGGGAAACCAGTCCCCTGGCACTTGGTGAGTTTTTCAAAGCATCTGGAAACCAATTTTGAGTCAGATATTATCTGGAGAGTTTGTGTGTGTGTGTTTATTAGATGGGTGCCCTTCTCCAGCTCCTCAGGAACCTTACAATCAATGCCAAGCTTTAGGTGTGGTCCACACACATGAAATATATTTGATAAACGGCAACTACAAACAGATTTACTCTCTGAGCATCAATTCCGCTCCGATCAGCACCTCCAGCAATACCCGGGGGCTCCTACCTTGCATCTCACTCCAATCCCACTGCAGCACCCTTATTGCTGGAGTGTGTCCCATCAGAATATACACACGCCTGCCTTCGCTATGCCAGTTCTTCATCCTGTTATTGTGACTGAAGAGGTCCCTGGGGCTCCATGATAGTCAGGCAGGCTCCCATGGAGACCCATTCTTCCTTCAGGGTAGCTCCACCGCTTCCTAGACCAAAGCTTCAGGGTTCCAGGTTTCACACCATGAGCTCTGCCTGGTGAGTGCAAATGAGATAGATGCCTGGTAGGGACTTGTACACACCCCAGAACTAAGGCACCTCAGCAGTGACTCCCAAGTAACTTTTTCAAAAGCGAGAAGGATGTATTCATGATCTGGAACACAGCATTGTAGGGCCTTAGCGTAGCATGGAGAAATACAGGTTAAATCTTAGTCCATGTTGGGCAAGCCAGAGTAATTTGCCAGCTCAGTTGCTCTCCACTTTCAGGCTTTGACGTCCTCCGTCTCTCCCATTAGAGCCCATACTTACTCCCCTACCTCACACTTTTCAGTCCTTTGCTTTCCAGCCAAGACTGTGCTGAGTCCATGCTGAGAGGCAGGGAAAAGCACCTTCCTCTGGTCATTGGTTGCTTGCTCTCAATCTTCTGGTGACTGGGGCATCACATGGTCTTCTCAGGTTTCCTATTGATGTGACTGGGCCTTGGACAGTCTTTCAGATGAGCCATTTAGTCTGCTCAGGCAGGTAGGTAACATCTCCCCTCCCATGTCTTTTAATTTTAGGATTAAAGCACACTTAATCCTTTCTCCCCTTTGGGCTACCAATGGTAACGACAGTGGGAAATTGAGGCACACAAAGAATTTGTAAAAATATGGCAGCCACTTCCCACTTCATCATAGCAACCCATCCCAGTCTTTTACATGTTGTTTAAATTCACTCGTGTCGCCTCAGGGACTCAATGCATGGTCTTCAAGATGCATGTGTTTGCAGGGCCGTGTCACTTCTTGCCTCTGTGACACACCTAGCACATGAATCCCTGAGCCATGGGCACTTTTCCAAGAACAGCCTGTCACCTGACCCCCTGAGCAGTGCAGTCAAAGGGCTGTGAGCTGGAATGACTCTTAGATAAGCACAACTATCATGGTGTCACCTTGGCGGGAGAGCATGGTTCCTCATGCAAAGCAGGAAGCAAGGCATTCAGGGATTCATAGGTCAAAACTATCTTAACCATTGTGCGGATAGTCTTTGCCAGCTTGTGCAGATGATGGGGCCTGGGTATAATCAGCAGTAATCCAGCAGTAGGAAGCCACACTTAATGAGCTGGCTCTGGTATCTGTGCTAGCTGCAATTTCTGGATGTTTTTAGCATGGATCAGCCTTATTTTGTGAGAGAGTGATGTAGTTCCTTCAATTCATGGGCGTGAGCCTTTAAAACTTTGAGTTAGTCCGACGTGAATCAAATAGTTTGTGTTGCTGTAGATTCTAAGTCAAATGCCATATGTCTATCATAAGGAGCATTTTTCTGGAGCTACTGCTCCTCTCAAATCCAGCCACAGCCTCTGCATCTTTCTTCCGAGCAGCCTCATATCAGCAACACTGCTGGGCTTGTCATATGGAGAAATGCCACTGCCTGCTCTTGTGGTGAGGAAGGACGTTTCAAACTCTTGCTCAAGTTGACATTTTTTATTGTGGGGTTTTCTTGTAAATTCAGGGACATGGAGGGAATAATTGCTCCATCTTGGACTCACAACACCATCCAACAGCATGCAAAGTATAGGAAGGACTCTGGAACCAGGCTGGCTAGAAGGAGGCAGAGTGTTTCTATTAGCTGTATGAGCACTGCCAGACTAAAACCACTCCAGTTTCTGAAGTGTCTAGTTCACCTTTGTAATGCTCAGAGGTTTATTAGCATAGCCACTCCCCCACTCATTATCTTAGCTCATTTGCACAATCACTCCCATGCTACTAACTTAAGATAATCAGGTCAAATGTAGTCACAGATTTAGGTTTTGTAAAAATAAGTTTATAAAGCTCAAAACCCACCTAAGTGTTCCTGATTTTTTTTTCAAATTTTCACAGAAAACACTTACAACCCCCCAAAGCAATCTTGTGTAGTGCTGGCAATCCAGATGTCCCAGCCTTGTTTTAGTGCAAACAACCTAAAAGTGGAATTGACTGGAAACAAAAGTAAAACTGTCTCATTTAGTTTATTTTTACAAACTGAGGGAAAAAAAGCTCAAAATAAGCATCCAGTGAACGGTAGTTTGTAAGAAAAAAAAAAAGATGATTCCAAAATTATTTCCTCTTCAGGGGGCAGTGACTGGTTTTGATCTGTTAGTACAGTGCCTAGCATAGTAGAGTCCTGGTCCATCAGAGGGCTGATGTAACCAGGGTGTGAATCAATGATTCCATTGCAGCCAGCTGGAATGGGAAAGAAATCTTGGGTGTGTTTATGTAAATACAGTTTGCCTAGAAGTGTTAGATATTCAGCTGTTACAAGGGTGTTTTGCTCATTGTAATCAAATTGGCTGGTGTTGGGTTACAAATTGTGTTAATACTAATTGCAATGTCTGTAATTACTGGGGGAATACAAAAGAAGAAAGTCTCACTTAACCTGACACAAAGGAGGAAACACTTTCACTTTAAAGAATGAGATTCTGAGTGCCTGCATATCAATACAGTTCACCCAGTTTGCTTAGGCCTGCTAGCTATTCAATGGTTACAATGGTGTTTTGCCCATTGTAACCAATTTGGCTGTTGTGGGGTCACAAATTGTGTTAACACTAAATGCAGGAATTGTGAAACAGGATCACCAATACTTGCAGTTATTGTGGGAATGCAGAAAAGTCAGACTGTGTTTAACTCAGTTCAAAAGGCGAGGCATTGCCAGTGTACCGAATCTTGGATGGACAAGGGCTCCACTGTCAAAGCTCTGTGAAGTTAACTGGGGGAAGGGCAGGTCTCTGAATCAGAAGGCTACATGCCCTCCAGGTGTGAGCTGTGAGACTGGTTCAACCTGTTTCTCCTCCCTCCTCCCCCCCCAGTTGTAATGATAGAACTAGAACAGATTCTCTTTTATTATTTTAAATTTACTCCAATGAATGCTGGAATTTCTTGTGGCTGGACTATGCTTTGGGCCAAGAGCTGAAATCACTCTGAATTGAAATCACTAGGTCTGGCTCAGAGCCAAACCCATCACAAGCCAGCAGAAGATGTGACGAGTGGTCAGCAGAGCGGCGGCAGTGAGGGGTGATGAATAGCCAGCAAGGCGGCGTCAGAGAGCAGCGAGCAGGTGGATGGCGAGTGACCAGTGGAGTGATTAAGATTACTTCACTCCTCCCACTCAGGATGCATCTCTGAACTTTGGGTTCAGAGTGGGGTGCAGAGAAGAGTTGGCCATGTGAAGGAGACATTTACATTGCTGGACTTAAGAAATTAAGAAGAAAGGGAAAGGACATTGCCCAACCTATTTGAGGTGGGGCTGTTACTCATGGTTTGGTGATGAATTCTGTGGAGTTTTCCCAAATTAATGCCACATTACTTCCCTCCCCTTTTATTAAAGGTTTCTTTTCTATCTGTGCTGGTGAGTGGGGAAGCACTGTCTCTCAGAGGCATTCAGGGGTGTTGTGTGAATTTCCCAGGTTACTGGAGGGGGGCTTGAGTCAGTTCTGTGTTGGATGGATGGAGAGGAACCCCTAGATATTGAATCCATTCCTTGCTGCTGCTGGTGCTAGCTGGCAGAAGGGTTACACTAATATACACCATACACAAAGTGCTACTACATGCACCAGCACATTAACAAAATTATGAAAACACCCTCCCTGTTGCCCCCCAAATTCTAATGCAGCTATCTTTAACACAAAAAAAGAAACACAGATGTAAGATTTCCCTCCTTCCCACAGGGTTTATTTATACCACTGGACACTTGATGTTTAATATTTGTTCAGAAACCTTCAGTAGTAATTTCTACCAACTGAAGCAACAACATTGACAAGAAGCAAAATTGAAGTCTCCCAACAAGCTATTTATGACTCCATTCAATGCTTTTACTTTCTAAGGGCACTGGCAAATGTCAGCGTGGTTAGAGTCTGGAAACTCATCACTTGACATCCGAAAAGAACGGTGCCCTGGCCAGTAATGGAAGTACTTTCTCACCTTGGCATTTATAAAAACATCTCTGCCAAAATGGTGCTGAAGTCGGGACCCAGGAACAATGAGGGGCTAAGTGAAAACTATAAGACGCCACCTCAGTTAAATGGATGGGGAGGCTGGGGTGTTGCGGCACTTTGAGGAAGGGCCAGGAAGTTTCCATGACCAGGAGTGGGAGGAGGGAAGGAAGAGGATGCTGGAATGCCATGTCAAGT
>JANRFK010004893.1:53130255-53141679 GCA_030068395.1 Apalone spinifera
CCTTCAACTTCCTGAAGGAGGGTTCCAAAGAGGATGGAGAGAGGCTGTTCTCAGGAGTGACGGATGGAAGAACAAGGAGCAATGGGCTCAAGTTACAGTGGGGGAGGTCTAGGTTGGATATTAGAAAAATCGATTTCACTAGGAGGGTGGTGAAGCACTAGGATGGGTTTCCTAGGGAGGTGGTGGAATCTCCATCCCTAGAGGTTTTTAAGTCCCAGCTTGACAAAGCCCTGGCTGGGATGATTTAGTTGGGGTTGGTCCTGCTTTGGGCAGGGGGCTGGACTCGATGACCTCCTGAGATCTCTTCCAGTCCGAGGATTCTATGATTCTATGATGACACAATAGAAGAGTTTTGTGGTGGAGACAAGTGAAGATCAAGAGAAGAGGCAAACAAATTCATTTTCCTTTTGTGAGCTGAAGTGGGATTAAGTATCCAGGTTGACATTAAACAATTACACTAAGCCTCTGTCCACCTGGCCTGCTCTTAAACTTTACTATATATACACACATTTCTTCTCTTTTCATTCTATTCTCCTGGCTCTGCTGGAGGTACAGTCAGATGCTCGGACGTCTCAGAATTCTGTAACAACAGAGATGTTCACAATATATTTCATATTCGGTGGGGCTCATTTGGAGCCAGATTGTGTCATTTACACACAGAAAGCGGTGTCACTCTGCTTCAGGAGGCAGAACATTTCCTGTAGTAACCAGGTACGCAGATGCCACATCCCTTTTCTGGGAAGCAGCTTGTAATTGGGTTTAAGGCGCCTTTGCAGAGTAGCACCCAGAATTCTGCTTGACACTTTGGTGGGTCTCATAAACATGGGGATATCTTCTTGGGTTCTCACCTCCCATCGTGTAGCCAAAATCAGCCAGGTCCAATTTGGCCCTTAATGATTTTCTTTAAAGGCTCCTCTTCTTCCCTTCCATTTTCTTTCTTTACAGTAGCATTTTCATATAATATTGGAAAACACTTCTTCATTGTTTGGACTAATTTCCAAACAGATTAAAAACTGTTGTAGCAGTCAAGCTTCAGTTCCTTCGTTTATTAGATTCAGAAGACAGCAAATTCCTTAAAACACAGATATAAACAATTATGGTAATACATTCTGATTTTATAATTAGTTTTCATCACATGAAACGTACAGGATTGTGGTTTCAATTTTTTACCACCCTCCCCCATCCCCACTCTGATTTCAGAGTGTTTGTGCCTTTCCTCTCCCACCCTTTTCTCCGATTCCTGACGTGCCCTGTGCTAAGGGATAGTGACTTATCTTTCAGATTCAATGAAATGCATGAGAGAAGGTCACAAACACTGAAAAGGCAAATATATTATTGTCAAAATAAACATGGCATTTCTAGTCATTCTCCCCTTTGTGTCAAAAAAATAATATAGCATCAGCTTTCACAGGAATCTGAAGTTTTTAATGCCTATTTCACAGTGGGATCAGAGCAGAACCTATTTAACTTAATAATTACAATTGTGGATAAATAATGTACAAATAAAGATGATGGTCTTTAGAATAGGGGAGAGTTAATATTTTCAGATGAGTCTCCTGGGGACAGCTCTGTCCTCAGAAAGACACAAGTAACTTCTTCCATCTACTTCTCTAGAACCCAGATCCTCAAAGGTTTCAATTTCAATGGGATGATCTCAATGGGAGTTAAGCACCGAGATACCTTTGAGGATCTGAGTCTAGGTGCCAGATCCTGTCCCGCTGAAGTCAATGCCCTAGGAGCTTTGTTGAAAGTGCATTTGGCCCCTTGTTATTATTTTAATACAGTACGAGCCTCAATGTGAGTTCAGTTTTAATGATTTTGTCTTGGGGGCCCAGCCAGGATAGGAGATGAGATTCATCTATTGATATAGGGCGAGGCGATCATTCAAAATAAATAAAGAGAGATCGAAATGGCAACTTGGCCATGACACCACTTCTCTTCTTGCAAAACAAAACAACAACAACAACAAAACAAAAAATGGTGGGAACTTTATCAACAAGAGCCTAGCTTAACTGGTCGTATGAAAAGTGCCCCCACCCCACAGGTCCATCCCTACCGCATGCTATTCTAGTTCAGTACCAAATCAGCAGTGATCATGGAGGTTTTATTTTCCCATCCAAACACTGACCCAGCCTGACCTCGATTAAGTTGTGAGGGCTGATGGCATAAACCACCAAGACCGGGGTGGGCAATAATTGATGCTGGTGCCACACTAAGAATTTGGAAAGTGATCAAGGGCCACATACTTTCCAAGATATTAATGGAAGGGGTGCAGGGTCTGGGATGGAGGTTGGGTGCAGAAGGGAGCTTGGGGTAAGGGTGGGGGTGTGGGTGGGGGTGTGGGATCTGAGAGGGAGTTTGGTGAAGGAAGGAGTTGTGATCTGGGGCAGGGGACTAGGGTGCAGGACGGGGTTCAGGGGGTTGGTTTGTAATGCAGGAGGAGGTTGTAACCACAGGCAAGGGATTGAGATACAGGGTCTGGGGGGTATGAGTGCAGGAGGGGACAGAGGGTTTGGGTTATGTGGAGTAGAGGGGCAGGAGTGGGGGGGCCAGAGGATTAGAGAGTGGGAGGCATTGGGGTGTCATAGGCAGGCTGTGGCCAACAGACACTTACCTGGCCAACTCCCAGCCAGCGGCTTCCCTGCTTTCCATGCCCTAGTAGGTCACTCAGAGCAGCCAGCTGCAGGGCCATTTGCATTTGTGAACATCTGTGAGCCCAAGGGGAGGGCGAGGAAGGTTACTTTGTACGCTGGGAAACCAGCCAATGGGAGCTGCAGGCTTGTGCTGGGGGCAGGGACAGCTTGCAAAGCCTCTCTCCTCCGTCCCTTTTAGGCTCACAGCTGTTCACAGACAAACAGGGTCCTGCGGCCGGCTTTTCTGAGCAGCATGTGGGGGCGGGACACACCGGGAGCCTGACTGAGGCTCCTGCTGCAACCGCGAGCTGGAACCAGCAGCTTGGCAGGCCACATCAGGGCCACTGGCTGCATTTTGCCCAGCCCTGACCAAGATGGTGTCAGTGAAGGCCACATACTGTACAGAGTATGAATAATACATCCTGGGCCCAGACAGTCTTGCCGCGCCTCACACTCGGCAGTGGATGATCTTTCACAAAAAACCCTTAATGTACAATTGAAAAGCGCAAACGCTCTCCAGTACAAGGCCTCGGTAGAAGTAGGGCAATGTTTGCCAAACACATCACTAGTGTGGCAATGTAACCGTGCATAAGTCTGGGTCACTAGTGAACTAGTGCATGATCCCTCTGAGGTCAGCTTGAGGAAATCTCGAACCTGCGTGCGTTTAAACAATACAATTGAGTCAGAGAGTATTTGTTCTGATTTATTTCCCTCATCAAGGCCATTTATACAGACTGGAATAGACAGAGATGGTTGAGGTTAAATATTCGGGGGGGAGGAGGAGGAGTGGCTGCCTGAGTCCCATCCAGGTTAATGGGAGTCACTTTGTTAGCTCACTGTGCATGGCACTCCACATAGTCAGTCACCCCTGTACTATCTGCCGAGGCAAGAGCTTAGCAGTAAACAGAAGCTGCAGTAGAGGGGAAAAAATCATCTGATGAGCTAAACGAAATGACTTTTGAGAGAGAACGAGTCCCATTAAAATTGCAACTTTGCTGGGAAGCTGAGATGCATTGAACGGTAAGGAAGGAAAGAGATTAAGACGTTCACTGAGGTCTGAGCCTACCAAGGGCCAAGGGGCTGCCGAAAGGCCCCAAGCACCCTCCACCACAATGGGATTGAGTGTTGCTGAGCACCTTGTAGGAGCAGGGCCTTTGAAAAGGGATGGCCTTGGACACAGGGGTCATGCACTGAGCGCTGGCATCCCAGTGTGTGACAGATCATCTTGACTGGAGTGGCATTCCCTGCTGGAACCTCTAGCCTCCATGAACGGCACCCCTGTTAGAACCTGCTAAGTGGCAGCCACCTTTTTCTTTTGATGCAAATTAACTACACCTCACAGCATCTCCTATTGTGGCCCTCAGTCGAGTGAAGTTAGGCCCCTGCTTTCAAAGCCCCTTGGAAATGCCGAACCTCAGTGTTCATGATGAAGGAATTCAAGACATACGTACACCTGTGAGCATCACATCATATGCCATTAAGTACCAGCAATGCCCCTCTGCCGTGTACATTGGCCAAACTGGACAGTCTCTGTGACAGAGGATAAATGGCCACAAATCAGACATTAGGAATGGCAACACACATAAACCTATAGGGCAGGAATGGGGAACCTCAGACCTGGGGGGGGGCAGATGCGGCCCCCGGCTTGCCAGGATCCAGCCCCCAGTGCTCAGGGATCCCCTCCCGCATTGGGGAGCCCACGATGGTGCTCCAATCCCAGGAGCACACAAAATCTATTAGCCTTCCCCCACCCCCACGCTCGTCTCGCTCTGCTGTATGAGGAGAATATGGAGAGTGTCTTTCTCCTTCTCAGTTGCGGGCTACATCAGTGAGGGTTTGGTTTGGGGTTTTTTTTTGTTTCTCATTTGTGTGCATCCCCTGCCTGATTTTTCTGTGAGTCAGCCGCCCCCAACCCAAAAAGGTTCCCCAGTCCTGCAGTAGGGGAACATTTTAACCTTCCTGGGCACTCATTAATGGATTCTAAAATAGCCATTCTTCTTCAAAGGAATTTCACAAGCCAATTACAGAGAGAGTGTGCAGAACTGATCTTCATATTCAAATTTGACACTGTTTCCCTGGGCTTGAAGAATGACATTAACTGGATGTTGCATTATAAAGCCAGCTTTCTGTGTATTTAACACCAGATTTACTTCAAAAGCTAAGTATGGGACACTTGCAGCCCTCTCAATTAGTCTCATTAGCACCTGTACTACTAATAGGTAATTTTTTTCTTTCCTTCCTTTTCTGTTATAAATTCTGGTTTCCTGTTAATTCCGGTCCTGCTTCCAGCTCATCTGAAGAAATGGGTTTTGCTCACAAAATCTCATGATACTATATATATATATATATATATATATATATATATTTGTTAGTCTCTAAGGTGCTAGAGACTCATTTTTATCATAGAAACAAACTTCCTGATCTTGTCTCACTTTCAAAGTGCTGCCCTCTTTTTCAGCAGCATGTCCACCCACTGATAACAAAAGAAAGGGGTTAAAAATCCTTTCTGCCTGCAATGAAATACAGTAGCTAATCAGCAGAAGCATCCAAACTATAGACCAAGACTTCAAGTCAACTGTGGCACATTTTTTCCCCAGTGGCTTTAAGCTTAGGTTTATCACTGGATCCATAGAAAATTACCTGGTTCTTGAAGAGTTAATTTACTCATCGTATTAGCACAGCTCCATCCGGTAAAGTACAACTCCCCTGAGATGACTGTTAGCATGAACACAACAGCGTGCTACGACACTTTCTGTTATGAACTGCACCGTGGTTTCTGATTACAGTGTGCTGGGCCATGGCTTTTGAAACTCTCTTTATTAGCACTAAAAGTTCACAAGTGCTATCAGTGGCGTGATAAGCAAGTGACATTCAATTTGTCTGGTAGCTTACGTCTTTGTCACCAGTTTTAGTAACCTTGGGGGAAAAAAGCCACCACACCGTGAATTACAGTGAGTATCAGCCCGGATGACAAATTTGCAAACGTGCTACAGCGAGAGCAGCAGCATCCAAAATGGGGCAAATCTCTGCTCCTCTCGAGAGTTGCGCCTTCTGTGGGGTGATTCGATATGGTGAAATAGGTGTGAAAGAGGGAAATCCAGGCCCAGGTAATTCAGCTCACGTTTGAGAGGAGGTTTTGCTTGTTGATTAGGTAATCCTTCTCAGGGAAATGCATGGCACCAACTGCTTTTCATGCTAGATTAGTGCTCCTGTGGTCAATTTGCTTTTACTAATGTCAGGGCCCCACGGAGCAGGTTCATCTGTCGCATAGCAACTGCTTCAGCAGCAGTGGAGGTAGCCATGCATAAAAGATTACACATGATGGCAGGGCACAAGTGTGAAGATTTTCAAAATTAGATACAATCTCAGCATGAATATGAACTGCAGAATTGACATGGAAGGATTTTTTTTTCAAGTCATCAAGTTTCCATATTTATCAGAAAAAAAAAGTAGCTTAACTGCAATGCTCAGAGAATTCAAAGGGCACCAATTTTGAGAGAAAAACCCTCAGCAATACAGAAATAAAGGTAAACAAAAAGCCCCACAGGTTTTCTGCCAACTGCAAGGCCTTCTTTAGTTTGCTGCATGCTATAAATGTCATAGGAGATGAGAGAATTTGTAATATTTTATGTCCATTTTCAATAGGTCTCATTTGAAAAATTCCCATCACCCCTAGCAAAACTGGGTGGGATAACTCAGATGGCTTCAGTTATAAAGGAATATAGAAAGTTTACACACACATACACACACACACACACACACACACACACACAGAGCAGCCTCCCCTGTTATTGTAAATGCCTCTCCCCTTGCACCTTGTCCAGAGAAGCAGTGACATTCCCAGCTTGTAGTGTGTGCTGTAGATTGCAGGTCTGCCTGGCTCTGCAATCAAAGTCTGTTGGAGAGTTATTTCCAAACTACATACGCTCTTTCATCTTAAAGGGCAGGTAGATGGATCTGTTATTTAAATAATATACATACTATCTATCCGTTATCTAGCACTTTCCATCCGAAGATCTCAAAGTGCTTTACAAAGGAGGGAGGCATTTCCCCTATTCTATAGGTGGGGAAACTGAGGCACGAGGCAGTGACATGTCTTGACCAAGGTCAGCCAACAGGCCAGCGGCTCAGCTGGGAATACCATCTGGGTGTCTCGAGTCCTAGTCCAGTCCTTCAGTGGAAAAAAAATAATCAGGGAATGACTCTTGTGTCCAAAAGGCATTTCGTTTTTTAATTCTGCCCTTCCATTGCAGGGAAATTTTTATTGGAGCTGGTTTAGAACTGTCTGTGTTCTTGCAAAAAGCGTGCCTTTCACTTTGATTGGGAGGACAAAAGACTCCGATAAGGCAGCAAGAAAAGGTGGCTGTTCCTCCCGCATGCAAAACTAGCAGATTGCTGCAAACGAAAACCAGGGTGGTAAATCAGGCTAATGAAGCAGCTCAGGTATTGCTTCTTGAGTTACTTCCGTCCCACAATGATTTTAAAGCCAAGCCACAGATGGTACCAACTATTTTGAAGGCTAAGAGAGATTTTGCAGGAAATCTAAGCGAAAGCTGTTCAGTCGGTCTCCTCAGTGCTTTCATTTAACTAGCGATAATTAACGCCCTTCTCAGAGTTAGGAATTTAGGAACCATTTCTGTCCCTGGATAAACTGTAGCTGGGTAAAAAATTATATTGTGACAGTCGCTGTCTTTGATTCTAAAGCATTTTTATTAGGACAATTATGACTCTTTTTTACTCTTGGGTGAGGGAGAGAAAATGAAGATCTGGGTCTGCTGTGGAGAAAGCAGTTTGTTAGGAATAGCCTTTTGGTGCAAAGAGCTCAGGTCTTCCAGATTAATCTTTGGATTATCTAGATTTCCCAGGGATAAAGCAGCTATCCTCCATCTCTAAGGGGGACAGAATAGTCGCTGCTCTGGCTAATCTAAGGCAACAGCTTTTCCCTTGGAGGGTGTCAGTAATCCTAAAGATTGGTAGATAAAATAATTGTAGTTCTCAGGGGTTAAGTTTGAAGACTGGAGCCATTTCTGTTAGAGGAGCAGTTTATTAAACTGACAAAGCCATACTTCAGTGCCCGTTGTGGCTGGCTGGAGAGAAGTCCAGGTTACTTCCTTTGGGTTGGTTTGGGGAATTTTGCTGTGGAGGGCTAAGGAATAATTTTTCAGGGGGGAATCACAGATGTTGCCAAAAAAATTCTCCCCTGCCATGAGAGAGGATGATAATGCTTGCACTTGAGCCGGGCTTTTCATCTGCAGATCTCAGAGCACATTACAAACTCATTCCTAACAATGAAGGCCCTCCTCCTCCTCTGTAAAAGGCAGGCAAGTGTTATTAGCCCCATTTCCCAAAGTGGGGAAACTGAGGCACAGAGCACTTAGGGAGCACGCACCAGGGTACACAGCAAGTTAATGGCATAGGTGGGAATGAAGCCCTTATTTCCCAACTCCTTGTGCATTAGCCACACCACGCCATGTTCCCCTAGATAATGAGAAGTGCCAGGACGACATTGTTAAACATGGGGGGGAGGGGATTAAACTTATTTTCTAACATAGGCAAAAGCTCTTTAATAGGGAGTGGAGTTTGGGAAAAAGTGGTGCATTGTGCCCATAAGGTGGGGGGTAGGGGGTCCATATAGGCATCTGAGCTCATATGACAAATGTCTCTGTATAGGCCACTGTAAGTTAGGTGCTGTATGGCTGTTCAGCTTTCTTGTTCTTTGGAGCTCACACACAGGCAACAAAGTTTGTTTAGCCAGACTCCAGCTTGGAATGGATGCAACGTTCTGCGCATGAGTTCATGCAGCCTTCTTGGGGACAGGACCACTTCACAATGGTGAAAGCCTCCTCCCTCTGCCCTGCAAAAATTGAGAGTGCAATTAGGATGAGAAACAGAAGAGTATTATTAACTCACCACTGTTCTCCATGTATGTGTTGTAACCACCATGCTTTCCCTTGGTGAGGACTAGGTGGGATTCCTTGTAAGTCCTGTCAACAACCATTCCTTGCTCATCTGGGCTCTGGCCCTGTGCGGACAGCTCCACTTGTAGACTCCCGTTACTGTCAATGGGGCTGTACATGAGTGCGCACACCATTCTCGGTGCAGGATCGGGGCTCCAAAGGGCTCATTGCTAAGCGACAAGGCATCTTTGTTTTCCTGGCTCTGCAAAGTAAAATAAAGCATCTTTCTTTGAGGTAACCAGAGGGTCTTACATCTAACCTTTAACCTTCAACTGATTAACACAGAGACGTTCAATGCCACTTTAATGGTCCATATCCCAAAGGAAATGCCCCCCAAAATACCATAAAGCTTTATTTCCATCTCCAGCAGATACCCAAAAGCAATACATCCCCCAGCTTCATTAAAACTGCACTAGTAGTGACTTCGGAAAATGCTTCCCCATGCTAAAATGTTTACACCACCCTATCTATCCTATAAACCTGTTGTACAATGTTGTTCAAGTCCCACCATCTCTGAATGGCAACCCATTGTCAGCACATCCAGGATGCTGCATATCAGGTCTGTGCATTTATGTCCATCATGCTTTCTCTTGCTGCCCAGTACTTTCTTGTAAACAATGGATGGGCGCAAGTCTGTAACCAGGACTACCTGTGCAGATTCCCATTCAAGTCAACAGGGCTTCCCGTGGGCCTAATGGTCTGATTGCCAAGATACACAACCTTATACAAAATGTGAGGTTCCTGCACAAGCCCAGTAATGCCTAAAAACATGAAAGAGTGTAATGTAACACTGCTGTGAATATGAGTAGGAAGAGACGAGAAGCTACTTCTATTCCACCAATATTTGGAAGAGTGATTTGGAAGGTGTTCCAGATACTAGAAAACTGAAGAAAATATTCTAAATACTCTGTTTGTGATTATCACTATCATTTACTTGGTGTCTATCCTTATGGTATCTAGGTACCTCACTCTCACTCAAAAAATAAGAATTGCCAGACTAGATAAGAACAGGGGTCCACTTTGTTTGATATGCTGACTGAGAGCAGCCAGCTCCAGAGATTGGTGATAGTAATTCTTCAGTTATGGGATAACCTGCTGCCAGGAAAAGTTTCCTTCTAACCGCCCAAAATTACAGACTGGCCCACACCCTGAAGCATGAGGGTTTATAGCCCTTCCACAATTTTGTTTATTTTTCAATATGTGCTGTTAAAACTCAGGACAATCTTGTTATCTGAAACACTGGCTAAACCTTTTTGGAATCCTGCTGAATTTGTGGCCTCAATGGTAAGGAGTTCCGCTGGTGGCATGTGTGATATAATATATTTCCTTCTCACTTTTGAATGTGCTCCCTTTCAATTTTATTAAATATCCCCTGGTACTTGTATTATGATAATGGATTAATAGAAGATGTATCATCTCCTCTCCATTCATTGTTTTGTTTTGTTTTTTTTATCATTCTCCCTTTTATTCATCCCCTTTCTAAAGTAAATGTCATTAGCCACTGTTGGCAGACAGGATACTGGGGAAGATGGACCTTTGGTCTGACCCAGTATGGCCATTCTTATGTTCTTAAATAGTCCCACTCCATTCAGTTCCTCTTCACATAACATGTTTTCCCATAATAAAAGCAGTACAGTGTGCAATGCAAAGGTCGACTGAAGAATGTTTATTGCATAAAGAACTATGTTAATATTTTTCCATGAAGGCGTACTGGGTTTTTTAACTCTGCCAATTTTATCAAAGTGTTTGTGGTTATACATCCTGGTTACATGTATGCCCGCTGCAATGGACCAGCTCAGTCAGTGGCAGGATTTTCCACTGTCCCCTAGACTGGACAGAGAGTTAAGGCGAGGTATCCCAACATGGATAGAGTGAGAAAATCTGGGATACACACTTTACGTATCATCTTATATGCTCCATGACATATTTGCTACTTCCCCTTCTACTTTCCTCCCAATATTTCAGACAAAACATTCCTATTCACCTGTCATTGTGCTTTCACTTCTGATGTTTCAGACAAAATATCTGTTTGTGGTTATACATCCTGGCAAAACTGTATGTAACTTTAGGAAGTCTTTAATTGAGATCTGGTGGGTTTTGATGGGATTAATTTTGATTATATCCTTTCTATCTGTTTTTAAAAATATTTTGCAGTGCAGTATGATAGCTTTCATGTTAACTAGTGTATTCTAGACACATTTGTGTCACTTACTCTGAATTCTCTGAAAGTCTGACTTTACAGAGAACAATAACTGATATTACTGGTTTTCTTACAACTATTTCAAATCTAATGATATGATCGCTGAATCCTATTTGCCCAGCAACTTGGGTTTTATTAATCAGATATGGTGTGTTTTTGAAAACAAAGGCCAGAGCATATTCTGATCTTGTGGGTTCCAGCACAAAGGCAATTTGTCAGGATACTAACATCTAGGTCCTGGTCTACGCTAGGGAGTTATTTCTAAATAACCTCCCTTATTTAAAATAATAAGCAGAGCATCCACACTACTAAGCCCATTATTTTGAAATAAGGGGCTGGTTATTTTGAAATCTGTCCTCCTGCTTTCCTCTGGGAATAATACTTATTTCGAAATAGCGTTAGCGTGGACGCTCCACTGCTGCTATTTTGAAATAACTACTCCCCAGAGTAATTCAACGTAATCACTCCCCAGTGCTCTAAGATCCTGGGGCTCTAAGTCAAGGTAACACCTCCACAATAACGGAGCCTGCCTCGGACTAATTTCGAGGCTCCCCTATAGTGGGGACAGGCTATTTCAGTCTTGTTATTTTGGGAATTATTATTTCAAATTTAGTTATTTTGAAATAATTTCCTA
>JANRFK010004893.1:53141779-53161868 GCA_030068395.1 Apalone spinifera
ACTTGGCTTCTTTGCATGCCTTTGGCGCAAAAGCGCGCCAGTGTAGACCTAGCCGAAGTGATTTACCCCTACTTTAAAGAACGTATAATGTTATTCTGTCTGATACACTCCTCTTGTATCTGAATATGGATTTGCTAATCTGTTTTCTTACACTAATCTGGAAATTTAATCCTATACGATTTCACAACTAACTAACTAACTAACTAACAATCTTCCTTTCTCCTTCCCTCCCTCATATGAGAAAGCCACAATGCTTACTGTCTTGCTGTAGAATAGTCTCTTGCTAGATATTTCAGTATGCCGCTGAGTTTTCCCAAATTACCCCATCTGATTTTTCCAAATTCTAATGTATGTTTTTAGACTTTATATGCAAAAGATCATTCAAGCAATCTTGTGCTGGATGGACCTTTCACCAGTACAGAGAAACATTGTTTGTTTTGGTAATAACATTTTCTTGCTTGAAGAAACAATCACCTTTTCCATTTTCTTATATTTTATATTTTCCTCATTATAGCCTTTTGGCTTAATGAGATTTCGCTATCACACACTTCCATTTGATATTTGGTTCTTCTGTTATACTATATAGTCATTCTTGCAATTAGCATTTGCTAATTATACAAACCAACATAATATTTCACTATTTATAGCCACTGTGTCCTCTTTTCTTCTCTGGTCAGGCATAGCTCATTTCTGCTACCTTGCGCTATTTAATTTCCATATTGGCAGTATCTCAGTAGAAACCCTACATCTTCCATCCATCAGTAGAAAACAGCCATTCATTCATTAAAAAAATTCGACTCAACATCTCCCATCTCCATCAATGAGCAGAAGCAAACTCAAAGTAATCGCTTTCCAACATCCTCCCTTTGATATCACCTAGAATACCTAAACCTTCAGAACCTCCTGAATGTATGTAATTAGTTCATCCTCCCCACAGCAAGGATGAAAATCTGCTCCCTCTTTGCTGTTATTCTGTGTCTGATTCCTACCCTCACTGTTTCTAGAATCTCAATCACAAATATATTTATGGGGTATTCAGAAACTATGGCTCTGGGGATGAATTAGGTAACTACAAATGACACTGAATTGTTTCTCTAGTGGTACGTCTAGACTACAGGTTTTTGTTGACAAAGAGCATCTAAACGACATCCAGTTCTGTTGACAAAGCAAGCTGCTTTGTCGACATAAGAGTGTAGACACAAAGGACAGTGTAGCTGCAATAACGCCTTCTGTCGACAGAACACTGTCGACAAAAGGCACTATTCCTTGTAGAATGAGGTTTACTCCCGTTGACAGAACTCTGCGTAGTGTAGATGCAGGTATAGTTTTGTCAACAAAAGTTCACTTTTGTCGACAAAACCCTATAGTCTAGACACACCCCTAGGAGAAAGAAAGAGCCTGAAGCATGGGCCTAGTGTAAGGCCCTGCGGCCGGGACCAAAGTCAGAAAGAGTTATATGATAAGAAACTTAGGCCCTGTTAAATGCAGATGTTTGCCTGCAAGTCCGTGTCCGAGACACAAACTCAGTATCAGTATCACGATCATTGCTAAAACACAGAACATGTAAGCACATCACAGCAAGATTGCACAAGGACACCCTGACCTATTACATGATAAAATTGTTTGACAAAAGTGAGGAATAAGTGATATTTTGTCTGAAACATCAGAAGTGAAAGCACAATGACAGGTGAATAGGAATGTTTTGTCTGAAATATTGGGAGGAAAGTACAAGGGGAAGTAACAAATATGTCATGGAGCATATAAGATGATATGTAAAGTGTGTATCCCAGATTTTCTCACTCTATCCATGTTGGGATACCTCGCCTTAACTCTCTGTCCAGCCTAGGGGACAGTGGAAAATCCTGCCACTGAAATGGTCCATTGCAGCGGGCATACATGTAACCAGGATGTATAACCACAAACACTTTGATAAAATTGGCAGAGTTAAAAAACCCAGTACGCCTTCATGGAAAAATATTAACATAGTTCTTTATGCAATAAACATTCTTCAGTCGATCTTTGCATTGCATACTGTACTACTTTTATTATGGGAAAACATGTTATGTGAAGAGGAACTGAATGGAGTGGGACTATTTAAGAACATAAGAATGGTCATACTTTTGCACCTTGTCTGAATCTGTGGTCCTTGGGGATTCTCTTAGCATCTGCTGTGTTCGCTACCAACGCGAAGCCAGTTCAACACACTATCATTATTTATTATTGGTACAGTTGTAACAACGTACTAGATTTTTGCAGATTGGAATAAAGGTGAGGCCACTGTCCTGGTGAGTTTGCACCTACCAATGAAATTGCTCTTGGGAGCTTGATCGTTTTGGTTGGGATTTATTTTTTATTCTTTTGCATCTTTCATTACATATAGATACTTTAAATTTCCTCCTGCTCCACCTCTGAACCTGTCCACTGAGCTACCAATATAATTCTATCAATAGCAACATCATTCAGCATTTTAATCACTGACACCATCTTAGGATCACCTGCATTATTTAATAATCCTATAGATACGGCCAAACCAAGGTCGTCTGGGAATAAAGCTGATGCTAAAATTTCAGACCAACGGGCTGCATAACCTTTTTCAGAAACATGATCTCAGCCATTCTTAACAAACTAATCAATGATTAACCTGAAAGCAAATCCTGTTCAGGAAACAAATATAGATCCTTTCCCCCAGTCCAGAATAAGATCCTTTTTTTAAAAAAACAAATGTGTGGTAATTTAAGCTTCATAGAATCATAGAATACTAGGCCTGGAAGGGACCTTGAGAGGTCATCGAGTCCAGTCCCTTGCCCTCATGGCAGGACCAAATACTGTCTAGACCATCCCTGATAGACATTTATCTAACCTACTCTTAAATTTCTCCAGAGATGGGGATTCTACCACCTCCCTGGGCAATTTATTCCAGTGTTTGACTACCCTGACAGTTAGGAACTTTTTCTTAATGTTCAACCTAAACCTCCCTTGCTGCAGTTTAAGCCCATTGCTTCTTGCTGTATCCTCAGAGGCCAAGATGAACATGTTTTCTCCCTCCTCCTCATGACACCCTTTTAGATACCTGAAAACGGCTATCATGTCCCCCCAGTCTTCTCTTTTCTAAACTAAACAAACCCAATTCTTTTAGCCTTCCTTCAAAGGTCATGTTCTCTGCACCTTTAATCATTCTTGTTGCTCTTCTCTGGAGCCTCTCCAATTTCTCCACATCTTTCTTGAAATGCGGTGCCCAGAACTGGACACAATACTCCAACTGAGGCCTAACTAGCGCAGGAAGTCATGAAATCTAATATTTAGAGAGTATGAGAGTTACCATAAATGAGTAGAAATCCTTACTTAGAAAAAAACTGGTGCAGTTTAACAATGGGGGCAGCTGTCAAACTAGAGAATCAAATGCTGTGTCCAGAAGTTTGGCTACAGCAGATGATTTTCTTCTGATTTCATTGGGTACGTCTACACACCAGGGTAAAAGTTGAATTAAGCTACGCAACTTCAGATATGTCAATTGTGTAGCTGAAGTTGAAATAGCTTAATTTGGCTTTTGGCGCTGCCTACACAGCTGGAAGTTGAAGGAAGAACACTCTTCCTCCGACTTCCCTTTCTCCTCATGAAATAAGGGTTACCATGAGTCAGAGTAACAAGTCCTGCAGCTTGACATTATTTTGGAACAAGAGGAAGTCACTCACCTTGTGCAGTAACGATGGTTCTTTGAGATGTGTATCCCTGCGGGTATTCTACTGTTGGTGTCAGATGAGAGATTTCCCTAACAGTAGTTTGAGATGTGTGTCCCTGTGGGTATTCTACTGCTGGTGCCACAGATGAGAGATTTCCCTAACAGTAGTTGGCCAGACCTTACATGCACATCAGCTGCCTCATGCTGCTCATGCCTTCCCTTTGCGCACATGGTCTGGCTCCCGCCACTTCCTTGTGGCCACCCGAGTATCTGAAAGACATGATAAAGAACAGAGACTCCAAAGCAGGGAGGTGGGTGGGTAGTGGTGCACCCACAGGGACACACATCTCAAAGAACCATCTTTACTGCACAAGGTGAGTAACTTCCTCTTCTTCTTTGAGTGATATCCCTGTGGGTGCTCCACTTTTGGTGACTTAGTAGCAGTACTTGAGAACACAAGGCAGGCGGGGCTCAGAGTCACCGTTTGACAGCTGTTGATAGCACTGCCGAGGCTGCTGCTGTATCATTAGTTAGATGGTGGGAGATAGCATGGTGCTTCATGAAAGTATGATTTGAGGCTAATGGGCTGCACAGCAGATGTCCCAAAGAGGGACTTCTCTCAGTGAGGCTGTGGATGTTGCTACAGCTCTTGTGGAATGAACCCTGGGTGCTCCAGGAAGAGGTTTATTTTGGATGGTATAACATTGGGTGATGCAAGATACTATGAGTCTGGATATACATTGTGCTGAGATTGGCTCACCCTCAGTGCGATTTATAGAAAGATCGAGTTCTGTCAACGTAAAAGGTGAGTGATCTGTGTATACCAAGTGTGTGAAGAATAGCCTCCTGCTGAGATGCATGTGGTTTAGGGTAAAAGAAGGGAGAACAATTGGCTCATTGATGTAGAAATCAGAACACACTTTCGGTATGAAGGAGGGGTGAGAATGCAATATTACATTGTCCTTAATGAATATAATATAGGGTGGTATTGCCATGAGTACAGCGAGCTCACTAACTGTACGAGTGGATGTTATGGCTAATAAGAAAACCACTTTGGTAGTCAGTATGTATAGTGGACAGGTGGCTAGCTGTTCAAATGGAAGTCTAGTAAGGGTGTCCAGGACCAGTTCTAGGTTCCACATCGGTGTTGTTGTCCTATGGGGTGGTTTAAGATTGTACAATCCCTTGATAAATCTCTTTGTGGTGGGGCATGCAAATACTGAGAAGCCGCCTATTGTATGATGGCAGACAGTAACTGCTGCCAAGTGGACTCTAAGAAAGGCTAAGGCTAGTCCCGCTTGGTTTAGGGAGAGGATCTAGTCTAAAATCTTGTGTAATGGTACTGAGTATGGATCAAGTTGTTTGTCTCTACACCATGACGCAAATCTACCCCATTTTTGAAGGGAGGTGGAGTGTGGAGTGTGTTTCCTGCTGTGCTTCAAGACTTCTCTAATGCATTCTGAGCATCTCATTTTGGATTCCTGGAACCCACCAGGAGCCATGCTCAGAGTGCCCATCTGAAGCGGGCATGGGCTCGCAACAAGTGTCACACTTTTTAAAACCAGGCGAGCCTGGCATGGTGCATCCTATTGATGAATTATAAGATTTCATTGAGCTCTTGTTTTCTGTTGTTCAATTTGTCATCTTCTTTTCTGTTTCTCTTTTTTTGGTGGCTGTGGCCTGTACAAAGGTCAACAGCGGCGGGTTTTTTAAACAAGAACAAACAGTCTAATTGCTAACTATAAACTAATTCTAATAAGCTAATTAACTAACTAAGAACAATTTTTTGAGTGGATTCTCTGAGGAGAGGAGCTCACTCCATCTGCAACCAAGAGTGGCAACAAAGGAATGGGTGGGAGCTAGACCTTGCGTGCAAAGGGAAGGCGCAAATGGCACAAGGCGCCTGATGTGCATGCACAATCCACCCAGCTGCCACTAGGGAAAACTGCAATCTGCAGCAACAGGATGACCCACACCAACAAGGGAGCACCCATGGGGACATCACTCGTAGAAGAGTGTCAGCTATTCTGAAATAACACTGCTGTGTAGACGTATGCATTATCACCCTAGCAAGGATAGCTCAGTGGGGAAGGAACCACTCTTGGGCCTAAGAGACTTGGTTCAATTCCTCGCTGGGCAACAGACTTTGTGTGACCTTGGGCAAACCGCTTGGTCTCTCTGATCCACATCGGTAAAGGTATTTAAGCACCTAATATTGAGTGCCTAAATCCCTGAAGATTGGGGTCTCCATGCTTCACACTTCTGTGGATTGGGAGTGGTGTGATGGTATTAAATATTGTGAGGTACTCAGCTTCTCCAGTGACGATGACCATATAACTGCCCAGACTAGGCAGATGCCAATCAAAATCGGACACCACTGGAAGCAAAGAGAATGGCTTGTCTTTATAAAACAACTAGCCAGAAAAAGGCTGTGGATTCAGTCACTAGGTCTGGCTGAGTCATGCTCTGTTTCCCTGTGTGGGAGAAGACAAAGGTGGCCCTTGGAGCAGGCAGGGAGGCCATGCGACCAACAAATGCTCTGCATTGTGGCTTGTGAAGGAGGGTGGCAGTCATGGCTACATGCCACACAAGGATTCCCCAAACCAGCACAGCCTCAGCTGGCTATTAAATCAGCACTACTACTCCTTGGGGCTACCACCATGATGGAAAGGTGCTGGAGTAGGGCCAAAGATCTGGTCCAGTACACCTAACCTGCTCAGAGAGGGGCCATATTGCAAATCAGAGCCCCAACAAATAGTACCTTAGACAGGACGATTGCTAAATAGAACATTTCCACAGAATACAAGTCTTTGGACATCTTCCAGTCTGCATGGATAACTACAGTAAGTCCCAGATCTAGAGAGAGACGGGAATCGGTGTGAGAAAAGATCTCTAGTATGTGTCAAGATTGGCACCATCTAAGGCTCTTTTCTGTTTCCTTATTCCATTCAAGCAACCACTGTAGTCCAAATTCTGCTCCCAGGTACACTCCTGCAACCAGTAATGTAGCAAGGATGTTAATGGGAGCTCAGTATAATGCATTATGTAGAGCAGTTATGTCAGCAGTTCATGAGAGGCACGTGCTAGCCTACCCCACATTTTAGAAAATGCAGGCATCTGAAAATGGCAAAAACAAAGGGTCAACCTCTCATCTGCCATAAATCAGAAAGTCAGCATCGCTCCATAGGACTGAGTGGAGCTTTACACCAGGGGACAATTTGGCTCAAAGTTGAGATTAAATGTGTGTTGGAGTTTTTAGCTTTTATCCAAAGGGTAACCAAGATGTGGGAAGTTTACATCCCAATTATACTGGTCTAATCCACTTTACTGGGATTTAAGGATTAAAAACAGTGAGCGAATTACTTGGATGCCTATGGTTTAAATAAGATTAGATAATGAACCATGTGCTAATGGTTTCAGAAAATAGGATTTTGATCCTTCTTGCTCAGAGGAACATATTTGAACTGAGCACCCAATTAGTGTTCCTGAAAAGAATTCCTCACCCCCAGCATGTCGTCAGGAATCTTGAGGACAAGTTGTCATCACTGGAGGATCATCATTTGGGAGCACACGAGGATCTTTCAGATGATCAATTTCCTGTGATGGAAGGGGGCAAAGGAATGTATGGGGCCTGGTCCTTCCTCACGTCTGTAACTAAGTTTTGGTCACTAAAACACGTTAACGAAAACTATAAGCCAGCCAAGGCCACAGCAAACAACAATAGATGAAACCCTGGTGCAATTGAAGTGAAAGGGAATTTTGCCATTGTCTGCTTGGCCTATAGGTTTGGTATAGTGTGGTATCTTGCCACTGTATGGAGAGTTCCACTGAAACACTTGTTATGACAGCAAACAGTAGTCCTGGGACATGCAACCTATCAGCTCAGCCTGAAGAACAGAGCAGTAAATTCTTTATTCACAAAGCCTCCCTGTTTTGTCCTCTCAGAGGATTCAGCTGTCATTAAGTCTTTTTTACCAGAGTAGTTTTAAATTATGGCATTAATTTCAAAATCAAGTGAAGTTCTTTAGTAAGTGCACCATTTTCATCAGGATTGGAAAAGATTCATTATAAAGTTGATATAGCAAGAGCTCTCAAGCTATTACTCCAGAAGAACAGCACAATTTTACCCAATTCAATAAGCGCTTTAGGGGGAAAGGTTCAAAATATTTGTGAAACTGAATTTGGGGATTCATGCGAAAATTATTAACAAGTGTTATTGGAGATACAATGTGTTGATTTTTCTTCTATTAGGTTAAATATAGGCCTATTACAACATAGGGACCAAAACCTCAGATGATGTAAATCAGTGGAGCGCCATTGACTTCAGCTGATTTGCATTAGATGATGCTGTGACCCCTTTAAAAAAGTGTTTATTCCTGCTTTTTTGTGTTTAACTACATCAGAGCCAACTGTTGGACTGGGAATGGGTGGAGACGAGGGGAAAGAAACAGCTCACCACTGTGACCCCAGCTTTTAAAGTTTTCCAATATTCCTAAAGGTGCATACATATTCACGAACAGAAGAAATGCTCAGTTACCTCAAGGTCTGTACAGGTGCCCACATAATGGGCTTGACAAGGTGCTCCTAGATGCTGTTGCAGTGTAAATAAATTACAAGAATAATATTAATATTCTCAATCTAGTAAGGCTATGACCTGCAGGGATTTATTTCTAGCAATTAAAAATGGTGCATGTATAATTGCTAGGAATGAGAGGAAATGGCATGGGTTTGGAAAATTCTTCAGCCAAGGCATGTAGGTTGGGGCACTAAATTTACATAGTGCTTCCTCCACTTTATACTTTCTGTCTTGCTTTATACTCTTCAGGGGACTTTTGAATGTGGTTTGTAGGACATACACTTTGGTTTTACTAAGTGTATTTTGTTGTATACCTAGGTGAATAAGGAAAGTCTAAAGACAGTCTTATGGGATGTGTGAAATAATGCAAGTATTCTAAGGGCCATGGCAGCAACTTAGGAACATGAAAAGCCTTTCATTTATCTTTGCTACCCCACTTAATGGGGTTCAGACTCACCACCAGGGCGCCTCCTGCTTGTCACTCAGGGAGTTAGCTCAGTTCAGGGAGTTGAGTACGTCGCTGTCAGGTGATGTCTCACCCATCGTCACTCTCATCGTCCCCACCGTCTGGAGCTGGACCCTGACTGCACCCAAACCACAGTGCCCTCTTCTGAACACAGCCCTTTAGCTGTGCCCCACACGGTTCTCTCACCCTTCCAGGGAATGGACAGTCCACAGCCTTGCCACTAGCCTTGGTGACAAACCACAGTCCTAGTCCAGCCACTGTCATCAATAGCACACTGCGGTTTGTGTGCTGGCCACTCCTCTCTGTGGCAAGGAGGGAGGGGGTGAGGGACCCAGGCCTGCCCCTACTCTAAATCCCGGCCCAGGGACCTATAGCTGGCAGCCACTTATTGCACCTCTGCCCAGTTCTGCTGCCTGTTTCCCTGGGCTACTTCCCCATAGCTCTAACACCCTCCCCTCCCTGGTATCAGGGCCCCAGTCTAACAGCCAGCCTAGAGCTGACGCTGCCCAGCACTGCTCTGTCCATGGTGCTGTCCTCAAGCAGCCAGTCCTTCTCCTTTGCCCTTCACGGACAGCCAGATCTCTGCTCTGCTGAGAAGCCCTTCTTATACAACCCTTCCCTGACCCTGATTGATTGCTCCAGTGAGCCCTTTCCCGATTGGTTCTCTATGAGCTCTTGTTTCATTGGTCTAGTTTCTACACAGCCTCTCCAAGGCGGTCCTAACCTCTCTTCTCCCTGTGTCAGTCAGTCTCCCCACCACAGTCCTAGAAAACTGAGCTCAGATGGAATGACCAGCTTTCAGAGAAGACACAAGTAATTTTACACCTCACACAGAAAAGTGTAATAGTGATTTGCCCAAGGTTATTTAGTGACTCCAGTGCCTTCACTCCAGTAGACCTTTGCTGTCAGAAAGTGGGGTAAGGGAGACAGGAGACCTGAGATATGGCATGGACGCTCAAGACCTTTTTATGCCTATTCAAGTACTTAAAAGGGTGTTATAAAGAGGAGTGAGAAAATTGTTCTCCTTGGCCTCCGAGGATAGAAGCAATAGGCTTAAGTTGCAGCAAGGGAGGTTTAGGTTGTACAATAGGGAAAACTTCCTAGTTGTCATGGTGGTTAAACACTGGAATAAATTGCCTAGGAGGTTGTGGAATCTCCATCACTGGAGATATTTAAGAGCAAGAGAGATAGACACCAATCAGGAATGATCTAGACAGTGCTTGGTACTGCCATGAGGGCAGAGGACTGGACTTGATGACCTCTTGAAATCCCTTCCAGTTCTAGTATTCTAGGATTCTAATGCTTTACAGAGACTGGAAGGTAATAGACAGAAAGTCTAAATCAGAGTTTCTCCATAACCATCCATGGATTGACACCAGTTCCTGAGGAAAGCATCAAGCTACTCCCTAGTCTAGATCAGAGGGTTCTGTGGGGTGAAACTACTGCTTATTCCCTGTGGCTGTAGTGGGATCAAGAGAGGGGGAATAAACTTTGCCAGTCAAAGGAATGGAGTTACAGCAGCTTCTATGTGGCAGTCCAACCCTTCAGCTATTTTTACAACAGATATCTGTGATTACCCAGAGTTAGATTAGTAAAGCGGCTTTAGAGATCCCTCAAAATGAGCATGTACTTTCCACAAAGGTTAACTTAGAGTTACACAAAATGCATGAAAGATGAAGAGTTGTCAGTATTAATGCACTTCAGAATTTTACAAGGAATGAGCTGCGCATCATTGATTATTTACAGAGAGCTCTACACCATAGTAATTCCAAAGTAATAGCAAGATATATACCCTAAAGCTTGTTGGAATGGAAAAAATGTTACCGGTGATATTTGGTAAAATAAGTGCAGTATAAAGGTCATTGTGAGGAGGTGTAAAGTTACAAGATACCTTGGCCATGAAATTCAGTTGAAATAAACTCGGGAATTATTAATCTGTTCTTAGAGTGGCATGATGCATTGGCAAATCGGCAGTGAACCAAATTTCACTTAGGTTTTTGTTTTAAGGGGAAAACTGAAGAGGAACCACCCTCCCCCACCCAGCTGCACAAAGATTTTAGAATGTTCCCACGGCAGAACTGCTGTTTTGACAGAGTTTTAGCTTCAACTGGCAGCATGTCCCATAAGAGTTTTTCCCTCTTTTCTTATACAAAGATAGTGTTTAGTATTGAATCTCTGTGTTTGCCTGGAGCAATCTGAGGTACCAGGTTTTTCTAATAGCTATTCACATTGGATTTTCGTATTATGGCTGCTCAAGGTTTGCAATGGTGTTTTAGTTTTAATTTGACAGAAATTAATAAGAAGGAGAAAGAAATCATACATCAGGGCTATACTGCAGTGCTGTCACACAGCCTAATTTGTTAGACAATAAGAATAATCTACCACTTCCAATTTAGACTCAGTAAAATAAACACATGTATATTAATGATTTTAAAATATTTCTGTTCAGCCAAGCATGTCTTCTTTATGCAGAATAGCATCAGATCAATAATTAGTTGCCATACATTTTAATAACCAGAGTTTTAGCTTAGGATTGTTTTTCATAATTTTGCATTTATGTTTGACAAGTTCAGGAACTGGTCTTATTTGAAAATGAAAAAAATAATGTAAAAATTACTTCTCCTTGTATTATTGCGAACCACATCTAATATGTAAATACTCAGAAGAACTCCCACTTATTTTAACAGAAAGAGGGTCATAGAAATTCTACTGACAAAATTTAATGGTCCCACTTTACTCCATGCATTAGTATTTTCTATGGTACTTAATTATTCAGGCTTTATTTTTACATTAAAAATAAATATTGTTAATAAATGATCATTTGAGTGGAAGAGCAGGAAAATATTGTCAAAATGAAATATATAATAAGTTCCCGTGTGATGTATTGCTGGTCAATGACACATCACAGTGACAGGACCCTAATGTAAACATTTTACCCTTCATTAAAAAAATGTGTTAGTGACTGGTCGTAATGCGGAAAAACAAGGAAGGAGGCAGCTAAAATTGCTGTCTAGTCAAACACAGCATGACCATATTCTTTAATACTGGATGCATTTATGTATAAACGTCGAGGAGTGTAAGAATTGTTACCTTTAGTTACCAAAGCCACGACTGGCAGGAAATACAATTTTTTTTTGTCTCAAGGAATATTTTTTGTCCCTATGGTTTTACTCAAAATAATTTATTAATTACAGTGATGATTGCTGACAATTATGCCTGGATTTGGCTCATTCTAGAAAATTGCTCTGCCTGTAATTGTTGGGTGATGTGGTGGACCATATGCCAGACTGCAATGAAAGGAAGCTTTCATCTCCTGCTCAGTGATGTCGGAAAAAATGACCCACTCCAAGACAAGCCAGCCTCCAAGTACATTAAAGACAGTAGCGGAGAACAGTGGCCACTTAGCAGGGAAAACAAAAACCCACAAGCACTTGAGAGTATTGTGTAAGAAAGGCCTGAAAAAGCTGCAGGGCTTCTCTAATTGTTACTGAGAAGGTTTGTACACAAGCCTAGGGAGCTAGGATCTCCTGAATTTTAACCCACTCGTGACACTGAAACACTATCTACATTGGGGATTAGTGTGAATTCCACGGGCTACACCACTGTAGTATAGAAGACAAGGAAAGCTGTGATTTACACAGGCGGTGTCTGCTCTGCTAGCAAGCAGGGCAACCCACCTACTCTAGGGGTTTGATTCTCCTCTGCCCCAGTACAGCACTTTAATTTACACCACTGGTGGCAGAGGTCCTTCCAAAGTGGACAACTGGGCAAAGGAGAATCTCTTCCTAAGACACATGGTCTGCATCTCCTTAAAAAGGAAGCTTTCTGGTGCAGAAGACAGCAGAGCTAGTGAGGCAGCCACCTTCAGCAGCTTTTTTATATCTGGGTATTTCTGCTGTATGGGAGGGTTTCTCTGGCTGCTTCGAGTTCAGACTTGAGAATCTAGCTCTGCGGGTTTACACTAGGCAGCTACTTGGATGGTAGAAGTGGAGATCAGGCCTTGGCCAAGTCTCCATTTTTCTGCCTCAGTTTGGCCATCTATCGAACAGGCCCAGAGCTTTATTCATTTTTATCACAGGGCTGTTGTGCGCGTGGTCACAGTTCAGGGCATTTCTCCCCCATGTCCACTAAGGCAGAGGTTCTCAAACTGAGGGGGATCCCTCCTGAGGAGAAGCGGCGAGGAGTCCTGAGGAGAGTAGAAGATATTTGGGGTGGAGGGGGTGTGTGAGATGCTGTAGGAAACCAAACAAACTTACTGCACACATTTTACTCACAGAAATGTATTGACCATGCCACCCTGAATTCTGTGGTGCTGCTGGCACTGACACCCCCTTCGGCAGTAGCTGACTCCCTGTAGCCTCCAGCTCCTTAAGAAGCGCAAAAGCCAGGATGCCAATACCGTGACTCCTCCCCACAATAGGTTTGACCCCCTTTTGGGTCAAGACCCCCCACTTTGAGAAACACTGCTCTGTATCTTGTTTAAAATGGACTTCAATATACATGTAAATGGGCCTGTTAATTAGTGAGAAGTATGTGCTGCTTTTTTAAAATCAGTATATGTACTCATGTGGTGAGGGGCATAAATTACTACAGACACAATGAGGGGGGGGGGGTCATGATCAAATAAGAATGAGAACCACTGCACTAAGGGTACCCGCTCTAGTTGCCTGGCTCCTCAGCTTTCATCTCTCTTGGGCAGAGACCTCTTCCCCTCCTCACTGGCTTTTCCAGGTTGCATAGTTTCAGGCCTTCCACTGTGATATCCACAGCAAGCCAGACTGACTAACCAGACCAGAGTCTGCACTCTGCCCTCTCTTCAAAAGCTATAAAGAGAGTAATTGCCCACAGTTCTAAGTTACCACAACGCTCTCTGTAAGCAAGTACATTTATTCTTACGGGGAAAGCTTTACAGAGAAAACATATTTCAAAACAATACAGAATCTACACATATGCTAACAACTTACCAGAGATCATCTCTCTGCACAAACTTCAGCAGTGGCTTTGGTAGGAATCAGCCCTTGAAACCCCAGCAACACGTTTTTCTGTGGGTACAGGTACATGACACGTTTAGCTCAGAACTAGCATCCCCACGAATGGGTTAATCTTCCTTTTATAAAGCTTGGGCTTTTGATCTTCAGGTAATCAGCTGGAAAAGGTCCCTTCCCTGGCACGTAGGATCAAAAGGCTGAGTTTTTTGCACTATCTGAGCTTGGGGTAAAGAGAGAGAGGAATTTGCATTCACACGCTTCCCTGCTTATTTCCCAGGAAATTCACTTCACATGTATGGCCCCAAAAGACTGTTCCTGTCTGTTTAATATTGCTCAGTATAGTTCTTTGACCCTGCAGGCCCACAATAATACAGAATCTTTGCATTTAAGACAGTGGATTCCAAAGGTACTTTAACTTAATTCAAGAAGGGTTTTTGAAGATACTGAAAGAAATTGCTTTATCTGCCACAAAGCAGAAATTATGTTTGTGAAGATCTGGGGTGCCAAGAACAGCCATCAGGACTATACTTTGTAATCAAGGTTCCATTTTAAACATGTTAATAAATGATTAATTGCTGTTAGAGGCATGTTATGACATAAATAGTATGTGTTATAGATGGTTATAAGTTATAGTTATAAGCAAGCTATTGATGCATATGCTAAATTCTAACAATTGAGTAACCCTTTGTTAATCCATCCATTAATCGTTAGTTATTATAAATAAAACTATTTATAAATGGAAGTTTAATATAATTCAGTAACTTCATAAGTCTTAACTATTCGGGGCAGTGTACTTTTCTCCAACACCTTTCTGCATGGCTTATAATTTCACACACTAAATATGCAGTCATGGGCATGTGAGAATTTAAATTTCACAATAAATGCTAAACTCAGATCCCCACATCTAGTCCAAGTAGCTAGCCCAACACTGTGACGGAGAGTGGAAGGTGGGTAGTGTTTGTATTAAACCAACACTTTCTTTTATGTAATAAACACCATTCACTTTAACCAGGTATAATTCTGCTTGCTAGAGAAAGTTGCCCTTCAATTAATAAAAAGGAGGTAAATATTCCAAATGATTCAGAAGACAAGAGCTCAAGGAAACACCATGATAAAAATCATTATTGCTCAAAGGTACATAATCTAGACATATTATATTTCTTACCATGTACTGTACAATTTGTGATATGCTTCTAACTGGGCATCTGGGTAAAAAATCCACCACGTAGTCAAATAAGAGCGAGGAACGGTTTTGGCTGTAGTGTTTCTCCCCTTGATTGAAAGCAAAATATTCCTCAAGTTAGAATGGTCACATTTTTCCCCCCATAGCAAATTCTTTAGTAAAAAAAAAGGATACAAAAAAATAACACTTATCTCAGTAACATATCCCTGTTACCTGGAGTGGTAAATCCAGTGATCTGGACTTAAATTAATACCACGGGACTGGAGATATGGGACATGAATAATCTTCTCCAGACATTAGGACAAGTGATAGCCTGCTCTGAGGTACCAAAGCTTTATGCAAAGCAGGGAAATAATTGTGTTCTGGTCTTAAAATAGTTCTCATCTTAATTTCAAATGCGGGAGTGAAAGCTTAGTGTGAAGGGAATATACACCATAATGTGATTTGTCAGGGAGAAGAGTTGTTTGGGTAAAAGTGCTTAAAAGAATTCCTAGTTTAGTGACCTGACCACAAGTTTTGGGACCAATGCCCAGGTCCTCAAAGATATTTAAGTGTCTGTTGATCTCAGTTTATCATCAAGGTGCCACTGACATGTAGGCACCTAAGTCTACTAAGCGCCTCAGTTGCAAAGCCATCTAAGCCCTGATGCTACCCCCACAGCTAAGGAGCAGTTTGGAGCCGTGCCTCAAGCTGAAGTCCTGGAGGCTCCGAATCAGGATTTTCAGGACGAGGGTGGAGAATGCTAGCAGGACCCAGTCCTATTGGTGTACTGTGAAGATACTTAATGCCTGGAGGGCCAGAAACAGCCCACCAATAACTGGCACCAAAGCAGTCACAGAAATGACAGCCCAGGACAGAGGGAAATGTAGGGCAAGTCTGAGAACGGGCTGGCTCCCGCTCAACACAAGGTGAGAGAGATGGTCTCAGCTGCTGGGGCATAGGCTACTTAAGCACCAAAGACAAGCAAGCTGCTGAACTCCAGGGCAGCATGCATGGCCAAGGATCCCAAGCAGAGGGAAGCATTGATCTATGGCTCCTCAGCCAGGCACACCAAGTCAATCACTAGGCACTTAAATCCTGACCCTTGCACTGTGCCTTTCCTTGGCTTTCACTCTTGGCTAGTTCAGGTGGCCTCCACTCAGCTTGCTGGCTTCTGGGGATCCCTTCATAGGCTCCTAACTCTCTTTAAGCTGAGACAGGGGTAAAACCAGGTGGCAGGCAACTAAGGGGTTAGTTACTTAATCTTAAGCCATGTTTCCACTTACCAGAGGATTGATGATCTGGCGATCAATCTGCAGGGGTTTGATTTAGTAGGTCTAGTAAAAGCCCGCTAAATCAAACGCCGAGGGCACCCCCGTCAGCACTGGTACTCCTCGCAACAGCAAAAAGTAAGGGAAGTCAACTGGAGAGTTTCTCCCAACGTCTCGCTATAGGGTCACCCCAGAAAATCAATGCAAGGTACATTGACTCCAACTAAACAATTCATGTAGCTGGAACTATGTATTTTGCATCGATTTTCTCCATCAATGTACATCTGGCTTAAGTGCACATAAAATATGCAAACCTGAAAATGGGGGTAACATTAATTTCATGGGGCAATTAATCATAAAAAACTAGAACTGGAAGGGACCTTGAGAGATCATTGAGTCCCCTGCCCTCGTGCCAGGACCAAGCACCTTCTAGATCATCCCTGACACATGCCTATCTAACCTGCTCTTGAATATCTCCAGAGATGGAGATTCCACAACCTCCCTACATAACTTATTCCAGTGTTTAACCACCCTGCCAGTTTGGAAGTTTTGCCCAATGTCCCAACCTAAATCTCCCTTGCTGCAATTTAAGCCCATTGCTTCTTGTCCCATCCTCAGAGGCCAAGGAGAACAATTTTTCCCCCTTGTAACACCCTTTTAGATACTTGAAAACAGCTATCATGTTCCCTCTCAGTCTCCTCTTTTCTAAATTAAACAAACCCAATTCTTTCAGTCTTCTCTCATAGCTCATGTTTTCTAGACCTTTAATCATTTTTGTTGCTCTTCTCTGGACATGTCAGGGTTCATTAGTTCTTACCTACCCAAGGGAAATTGACTGGCATAACTATCCTGGCATAATTTAGCTATTCCAGAATAACTCCACTGGAATAACTCTGCTGTGGAATAAAAGTTATTTTATTCTGAAATAATTCCTGTGCTTTGTGAGCAGAATGTTTATTCTGGAATAAAGTCACTTTTCATCTGGACTAGACTGTTCAGGCAGGTCACTGTTCCAAATAGCTAGTGTGAAACAGCTTATTGTGCAATAGCTATGCCAATCAATTTCCCCCTGTCGACAAGGCCTTAGCATTTGGAAATTTAGGCTGTTTACACTGCAGGTTTTTGCGCAAGAACTTTTTGCGGAAGAGATCTTCTGCAAAAAGTTCTTGCGCAAGAGCACGTTCCACACTGCCATGTGCTTTTTCGCAAGAGATGTACTTTTGCGCAAGAGAGTGTCCACACTGCCATGGATGCTCTTGCACAGAATGGTCATCAGAGCACCTGTGCTTTTTCCAATAGGGTTTTCTTGCGCAAGAAACCCCTGTTGTCCGTCCACATACACCTTTTTGCGCAAGAGCTCTTGAGCAAAAAAGCTTATTCCTCGTACAAAGAGGAATAACTTTTGTGCAAAAAGCCCTGTCGTCTGACGATCCACTGTACTTTTTCTTGTGCAAAACCGTGCTTGTAGTGTGGACACTTAGTGAGTTTTTGTGCAAAAACTCTGCAGTGTATACGTAGCCTCAGACTCTGACTCAGTAAAGCACTTAAACAAATGCTTAACTTTAACATGTGCTTGACTTTGGTAGAATTTAAGCATACACTTATGGGTTTTGATGAACTAGAGTGTTAGAACTATGCCCACTCTTGTTATTCAAAAGAGCAATCCCATTACCTTCCTGAGGATGACTTGTGTGAATTCAGTCCCTAGGTAAATAGCCCGGGTGTAGATGGCTGGCCCATCGTGTCCATTGCTCCAGGGTTAAAAGCAGGGATTGCGACTATTTACCAAGAAAAGCCAGGAGAAAGAAAGGTCAAGTTGTGCCAGGGTTGAGGCAGGAGACGGGCAAAAGAGAAGAGCTGCAGCAGTAGCAAGCCAGAAGTTGCATTATTGCTTAGATAGCTCCCTGGGGGCAACTTCTTGGTATATAGAGTTGGTGAGGCTCAATCAGGCAGGCCATAGGATCCTGGTACTCTGGCCTCTTTGGGCACAACTCTGTTTGGTACCTAACCAGCCAGTAAGTGTTTGGTGCTGCTCCATTTGGCTTCATTCAGCAACCGTGATCACTCAGGATTCTGCCACGCTGACTTCTAAACCCACAGTTCCTTACAATAAACTCACCTAGAATGGAGGTGGGTGTGACCGTCTTTATTATTTTATATAACCAGTATGGAGCATTAGTGTAATATACTGCAGGAGGGGGGCATATACATCATAGAAATCTGAATATAAACCATATGCGCTGGATATATTATCTTTATCTAGCATTCTTTTACTAAGCGTTACCCCTCCTGGAGTGCTTCGGCTGGTAAAGGTGGTCAACACGCCATTGCTCTATTGAATACACTCGTGATATCTTCAACTTAAGTTGAAGATATTAAGTTATTGTTATTTCTATACGAAAAGCCAGAAGTGGTTAACTGCAGTTGTCTAAATCATGATCGTTAGCTCTATTGACCTCATTTGTCCCAACAAATGCACTCTTCAAGGCTATCTGAGGAGTGATTCATCGCCCCTGTGAGTCTCCACATATCAGAAATAGATGGAGGTTCCTGTTAAGTGGACAGTTGAGAGCACAGGGTTATTCCCACTGTCTGGAGCATGCGATGGTAGAAGTGTTCCTTGGGAATGCATTGTGTTGTGTTACAGACTAGACTGAATGGCAGGAGCAAGAAGGCAGTATCTAGTGCCCTGCCATTTCCTTTTCCATTTTATAAGAACACAAACCTCTGAAACACGACAGAGCGGTGAGCGTCAGCGAAGGGCCGTTTAAAAGTGGGACCCGTTGCCTCAGTAGATGTATTCGATATGTATCAATAAGATAAGAAGATGAAGCTTCTGAGCCCATCAGCAAAATCCCGTTATGCTACTATGTCAGCCCTGCAACACTTTGTATTAGGTCCTGAATTATTGGTGTGTGTGTGTGTATGTGTGTGTGTGTGTGTGTGTGTGTGTGTGTGTTAATTGCTCAGTCTTTAATATTGGTGATGAAGTAGGAGGAAGTCAGGACGTAGATTAACTTTCTGGGCGAGTTTGCAGAGCTGACGCTTGGACACATCATCCTTTGACTTCCAGACTTACCACGGAAACAGAGAGCTCAGATACAGGAGCCAATAATATTGTTTTCCTTGAGTCACTTTTCTGACCACTGCCACACTTCACAGGCTTCCAGCTTAGCCCTTGTCAGTGGGCATCACTGTGGGATGGTATTGACCTATCTGGATGAACTGTAACGATGACAAGACTGTGCTCTCAGAGCCCAGGTGCACATTAGCACTTCACCAAGTCTCCTGCTGTGCTGAGACTGAGCGCCTTCAAGTATAAGTCTCCACTTCAACCAATAAATATAAACAAATTGCATTATACTGTATAATGGCTGCTCATTTTATTTGGCAGTCCCTTAGAATAATTGTTCATCTAACAGTGGTTTCTCACTGACATCTCTACAGAAACCAAACTCTGACATCTCAGGGCATGATTCCAAACTCATTTCCTCCACTTTCACAATGTCACTGGGTTTGGTGCAGTTGTTTCACAGCGAACGAGAACAAATGGTTTCTTCGGCTCAGAACAGAGGGGTAGGTTGTAACACCCATGATCTGCTGTAAAGGGGATGATGGCCCTAGCCCAGGGAAACTTTGGGAAGCATTTGGCCAAAAGGACCTGCTCTCATGCATGGAGGAAGAGCAATTGGTGATGCTCCTTCACAGGCTGGAGAAGAGTTGATCAGAAAAGTAAAGAGTCCAGATAAATTTTACATCCCCCACAAAATTATGATTGTGGAAATTTGAAACTCCCAAACTTGAAAAATTGGTTTTCAGGTAAAACTTTACAGTTTCAGGAGCTTGATAGCTTCCCCAATTATCACCTCTAATATCATTCGCTCACAGACCCTCCCTCATCCCCCTTCTGTTCTGAAATTTGATTTGTCCTTTTCATGTGTGTTCAT
>JANRFK010004893.1:53161968-53189811 GCA_030068395.1 Apalone spinifera
AACCATCTTGTTAGTCTTTAAAGTGCTACATAGTCCTGTTTTTTGTTTCAGGTATGCAGGCACTTTCAGGAAGTGTCTTCAGTTCCTCTGAAACCAGATTTGTAATTGAAAAAAGTGTTGCTGGAAAATTTTGGACCATCCCTAAAGCACAGTATCTATTCCTGTGCCTGGCTGGCCAGCCAGCTCACCTGGCTAAAACAAAGTGGGGTAGAGCTCTGCCTTTGCTTACTCCCTACCCTGGTGCCTTTCGGACGAGTTGCTTTTAGGAGCGGGGAAATCTTGATAGAAACTCATGTGCGCCCTTAAGCGTGTTAACTGCATTTCTTGCTGACCCCGATGTGAGCTGTGCTCTTCCTCTCACACACAGCAAAACCACATGAGCGCCGGCTACAACTTAGACCCAAATGGTTTATTTTTAACTTTTCCCAGACAACACGTGTATCTAAGGCCAAATACAAAGAGCTAGAGAATTGGGTATAAGTGCTTGTCAGTGTCAGACTCGATCAACATCAAGCTGGGGCTGGATTCTGCAGCCACTCTGCCTACAGAGCTCCTGTTTATTCAGTGGGGCTCAAAAGTCACGGGGATGAATGCCTAGAGAGACAGATAAAAGCAGAGATAGATACATACAGACAGACTGACAGGATCAGCCCCCAGCTGGAGGTTGTTTGAATTCACCAGATATCAGGATTCTACATTGCTTAAGAAAAGACTTCCACAATCTTGTTACGTGTCTTTATTGTCTCTCTTTTAACCCCTCCTGAAAAAATTCCCCAGTCAAACACAATTTTGCACTATTTACAGATTAGATTGGAAGAAAATAGTGAAGTGAAAAAAAAAGTTTGCCTTCCTTTTACAGCAGAGCCCCTGTTTTTATGGGAGCAGAAAGTGCTGCAGTACAGAATAATGTCATTTCTGGTAACTTGCTCTTGCAAATCAGAACTTTTACTATTTTTCTTTTTGATAAAAATGCCATCTATCATTATCAAATGAAGTGGTAATGGAAGCAACATATAGATACATAATATATATGTAAAAAAATTCTCCCAGCAGAGAATGATTAAGCACCTTATCAGCAATGCATATTATATTAATTAATTTGATTCCTGCCCAAAAAATTACTTAAGTGAGACCTTTTGATTTCCTTTTTAATGCTTGAGTCTCCTTTCATCTAGGCAGTGTTTATTATCCTATTTCTGGAAATCAGCATAAGCACAAGCTATATTTAATCTGCTCTTTTTAATGTGCCTTTGTTTTTGACTAACTGGATTGTTTAAAAATTGGCCATTGGTTTCTATTAGTAGTAACATAATCTAAGTAGAGACAACAAAAATGATAATACATCAAATTCCCCTACTTCATGTGAGGCAGCGTGGCTTAGTGGAAATAGCACTAGATCAGGCTTCAAGAGTTGCAGGTTAGAATCCTGGATCTCTGCTGGGTGTTTGTGAGCAGGTTTGTTCTGCGTTCTGTGCCTCAGGGTATGGCTATTTTGGGATACTAGAGGTATCCTGAAATAGCTACCACACATCTACACAAGCCGCCTGTTATTTTGCAATATTTTTCGAAACAACAGGAGTGCTAGTTCACCATCCTGGTAAACCTCATTGCACGAGGGATAAGGAATGGCTCAAAATAGCATGTTATTGTGAAATTTGGTGCTGGGCAGATGTGACAAATTTCAAAATAAGCTATTTTGAAATAGTTTCTAAATAAGATATGCAATTTGCCTAGTGCAAATTGCGTATCTTATTTCGAGTTTGGGGTGCTGTGTAGGCGCACCCTTAGTGTCTCCCATCTGTGTAATGAGGATGAGTTTATTGCCTCCCTTTGCAAAGAGATTTGAGATCTACTTCTGAGAAGTACTCTCCAAAGCTAGGATTTATTATTACTATTCACTCATGGATAGCACAGGTTAATTAAATCCTCAGAGCCACTCGTGCCGTGCACCCCAGCACCAGAGTTCAGTTTAGAGAGGGACAGTGAGCATCATAAAACAATCTTCATGAGGCTAGCAAATGCATGCATGTACACTCATATCAGGAGAAATGCTGGCCCTATTCAAGTTGATGGGCATTTTGCCACCGAGTATCTAAGCAAGCAAAAGTGCCATTGAATACAATGAAAGAGTGCTTTTGTATTAGACTTCAGTTTCAGGAGGGCTCTGCATGGGTGCAGCACCTATGCAGAATGAGTTGCCAGATTTGAACATAAGTCAGTCATCCAGAACATGCAATGTACAGAATACGCTGTTTTTTTCACGATGCATATCTAGACCCTATGGACATTAATGGGGGATTCACACCCCCATCAAATAGAGAACGTGACCCATTGTTTTGTGATGATTGTAGTGTCTGGTTAGCGGAGGAAGACATCGAAATCGCCCTTGCCCAATAAGCCCCAAACCAGTGAGGCTATGGAAAATATTCGGAGAATCTTACAGTTTGCTAATTCCACTGAACTGAATGACAGAGGCTGTATTGCCTAATGCGAAGGAAGGACATCCTGGAAAGTGCTTCTGTCAGAAGCAAAGGATTCACCCCCATATATTACACACAATACTAAATTAGAAGATTGGTACATGCAAGCTCTAGCTTGATTAGCAACCTGAGACAACTGTTTCAGGGACAGGTATGAAGAATTCTTACAGAAATAGAGTCATTTCCATTAGTGGAGGCCCCAACTTGGTCCTCAAAGCGCCTCTCAGACCTCAGGGTCTCCTTGGCAGTCCTAGGACTCCCAGCTGTGCAGCTGCAGACAACAGAGACAGGAAATGTCCCACAATATATTAGTGCAGTGAGCCCTTCATGTCCAGTGGCTGCAGACTTCATGTTCTTGTGGCCTGATATTCCCTATAAACCCTCCACCTCAACACAAGCGGGAAAGTGAAAAAGAGCTTCCTGCTGAGGGTGTGCCAGGGTCCTTAATTCCTAGCAGCGTCCTCATTTGAAGCCTTGCTGCACCAGCCAACCAGCCAAAAGAGACTCTGCAGGCGCTTAGGACAACCCACCAGTGAAGGCTGCGGTGAGTTGTTAGGTTGGTTCAGTCTGTTACCAGAGTTCCTTCCCCAGGGACCCCTAGAGCAGCAATGCGCAACCTAGGCTAGTGAGTGCTTCGCTGGCCCACCAATGGGGTGTGGGGCAAAGCGGGCAGTTGCCCCAGGGCCCATTGATTCAAAAGGCCTGGGGCTGTTGTGGCAGCAGCTGGAGCCCTGGGCCCTTTAAATTGCCACCAGAACACGCTCCAGATGGCAGTAAGTGGGGGGCGGGGCTGGCCTGGTGGGTGCTCCAGGTAGCACAAAACATTGACTGTCCTGTCCCTGCCCCTTCCGCCCGAGGCCCCGCCCCTTCTGGGAACAGAGCCGCACCATCCCACACCTTGCCCAAAGGTCCCACGTGGCCGTCGGTGCCCCTAGTGGGCAACATAAGTGACCCTCCTTCACCTCAGCGGACACGAGATTGTTGTAACCAAGACGGTCTCCCAAGATGGGGCAGTTTTGCTAATTGCATGTATGTACCTAATATTTGCAGGGTGTGCTGACCGACCCGTAGTCATGCTTTATTGGATGCAGAGGGAGCACACGGCTCTCTCAGTGAATGTTGTGTGGAATTAGCTCACACCTCACTTCACGTGCCCTGGCTTTACATGTGTGTCACTTTAGTCATACCGGTAGGAAAAAAAAATCTGATGTGGCCAGAAACCAGCGAAATCTAGCAACCCTGCATGTCAGCAACGGTAACAAAATGTCTTGGGGGCCACGCATTGAACCCTGATGGGCCACCCGTGGGCTGCAGATTGCCCACCACTGCCCTGGAGACTGGCCCCAGCACTCACCCAGGCTGCAGCTCTGAGATGTCCAAGTGGTTTTCCTACTCCACTTCCAGTCCCAAGAGGCTTAGCCCTCTGGCTGGGCCCCAGGTAGCCTGAGTTGTCAACAAACAGATCAAAAGGGGAAGTAATACACATGAATAAAGCCAAGGCTGAGTTAAGGATCTTTTCCATTTACAGGGCAGTCTTCAGGCAGGGGCCCTAAACCGAGTTCACAAGTCAGCAGAATGAGTCGCCGTCAGGCCTCTCCCTTCTTTCCGAGACCACTGGGCTGCAGTCATTCAAGGGGCTCATGCCTTCAGCTGGCCCTCTCTTCAGGAGTTCAAAGCCAAAAGTCTGCTCTCTTCCCTGTTCTGCACACAGCTGAGCTGGGTTTCTCCCTTTTAAGCTCCTCCTGCCAAGTCTCACATCTCTCACAGGTGTGATGAGGCAGGGCCACCGGAGTCCACGTTAGCTTGTTAACCACTTGTTGCCTGGTGTGGGGGTTGTACAGCTCATCATAAGTTTCTAATTTCTGTGATTCTTTGAGGGAATCCCAAATGTGTCTCATGCCAGCCACTCAGCTGAAATACACACCTGAAAGATTCTGATGTGCTGTTTGGAATTCTGTACATTGGGAAATGGAAGCAGCAGCAGGAGGGTAAAACAGCAAGCTATATATTGGCCTGCTAATATGTATCCTAGCAGTATTAAAATATATGCACACACGTTTATGGGTTTTATTTATGTTCAAAGGAGTCAGCTCTTTCTAATAACTACCTCCGTGCTGGCTAGATAGACTAATCTTACCTGTTACGCCTATAGAAATCTCTTGAGAATTAAAATTCTCATTAAGTTCCTTGAAAAGCAGAATTTAATCAAATGGATTCCAACCCCCGCCATTAAAAAAATGCAAAGATAAATTGAATTTTTGTAGTGGTTGTTGCAATTCTGCAGTGACCACTAATGGCTTTTTATTTATTGTATTCTGAATACAAAATAGACAAAATTAAATCCCACATACATAATCAATAGTTCCAATCTACTTGACACTGAAACTTTCTCTGGCACCCATAAAATGTTATATAATATGTCATCTCTCCAGTCTTAAGGAACATCCTAATATGAAACTGAAAGATAAATATTGCAGCTGTGAGTCTTTCTGTCATGACTCAAATAATTTTAAAATTGCTGAGATGTATTCGTCTAACAATGTTAAAATTGTTCTAATGCAAGATAAAATGGTAGCTTTAGTCTTGGTAATTTTGATAGTAGCTTGTAATTTCCATGTACATGTTACATTTCTCAGCTTACTAAAGATTATAGGAGAGACAGCTATCACATGAAAATCCAGTCCTGCCACTCGTCTTCTGTATGCAGAATATACTTAAAATGTAGGGACTAGAGGCCCTTTTTAATGCACTAACTATCAACGTTAGATCATTTGGTTCTGAGTCAGTGGCATCATTCAAAGATATTGTAAAGAGGTGAAATTCAAACCCCCTTCATGTTTGTTTCCTGTAGGGCTCAGCGAAACAGCGTGGCATCAGTTTGAGTCTGTAATCGGGTCTGTTTGGGACTGGCCATGCCTTCAGCCTTGCAGATCAACTCTTGCCAGCTGCACCAGCGGTGTTAGGAGCTAGAGGCAGGTAACAATGCCAGTACCGTGCCTTACCATTCCTCTGATGGCTATAGCTCTTGGCGCATATGCTCGGCCCCAAACAGAAAGGTTGCTACTATTGATACACAAAGCAGATGTTTTGGGGCAACAGTAATCCCCAGAATGCAGGTACGTTATATATAGTTAGGGTTGCCAACTTCCAGGATTGTCCAGGCGTCGCCAGGAACTAAAGATCCATCTTCAAGTTAAAGACTATGACCTAACCCTTCAGGAATACGCCCAACCAGATCTGGCAACTCTAGTATACACAGAGAGACGTGACAGAGTTTAACTGACAACTGTAGGTATCACTAAATAATCAGTTGCCTAAGGGAGATGGTCAGTAAATAAATGTTGTCGAAAACTGCACTGGGTTTATTTAGTTTAAATCAGAATCCTTCCCTCACTTCTCCTGGGAGTGTTACAGCCTTCTGGAACTGCCCTTTCTCTAACATCCGGGGGCTGTAATGAGAGGAGAAAGCAATAACGCGCAGAAAGCTCTCTGAGTGATCACGGAAACAATTCATGGAATGTGATGTGGTGTCTAAAAATCCCACTGCTGTTCTGGACTACACACACCCAGGCAGCAGGTCGAGCACAACAGTATCCCTACCCATAGGGTAGGTGTGGGTTTTGATGCCTCACAATGGGCTCCAGCATGTCATATAGGCCCAGATGATGGAAAGTGTGTGGGGAGCTGTTACACTCCCAGAGGAACCGAGGGAAGGATTCTGGGACACATGTGCATCTTTTTGTGCAATGTAACATAATCCACGGGTGCACCTGGTCAACTCTGTTGGCCGTTCTTAGAATGGACGAGACTATAGCATCTTTGGGGCATCTTTGCCTCCCGAGGGAAGGATGGAGCAATCCTGCCCACCTGCTTTGCAGCAGTACCAGATAATGAATCTCTTGCCTCCTCAACCATCTTCTGTCCCAATAGAGCAGGTAGGCACAATAGAATCCTAGAGCTGGAAGAGACCTCAGGAGGGCATCAAGTCCAGCCCCCTGCCCAAGGCAGGACCAATCCCAACTAACTCAACCCAGCCAGGGCTTTGTCAAGCTGGGACTTAAAAACCGCTAGGGATGGAGATTCCACCCCCTCCCTAAGGAACCCATCCCAGTGCTTCACCACCCTCCTGGGGAAATAGTTTTCCCTAATATCCAACCTAGACCTCACCTTTCAACAGAGAAAGGGGATTTAGAAAAGGGCGCTGAAGATGGCAAAGGGATCATAGGGCATGACCTATGAGGAGAGGTCAAAAGAACAAATTACATGGTAGCAAGGTTCAAAACCTAAGGGACATGCATTCTCCATGTATGAACTGGGGGTGAACATGGCCCTAGGAGAAGACACCATCATCTAAATCTGCTTTAGTGGAGCAGACATTGAGGAAACGGAAGACATTTTTCAACTGGCAAAGAGGGAGGAATTATGACTTATCCCAGAGATGGCAGAACCAAATCCTGGCATTGATCATCTCTCACGCCACTTAACTGCCACAGATGTGACAGGTTCTCAGCACCTTTCAGGTTGAGGTTGAGAATGTTCCATTACGGTGATCACTTTAGGGCTATGGTCTCTAGTTCGTTACATGCCCTTTGTTCGTTACATGTCTCCGGCTGCTTGGGCCAGCCCCGAGGCTATTCAAAATGACAGCACTGGAGACTCACAAAGGTGGAGGGCCAAACTCAACCAGACTCATGAGCTATTACTTTTCCAGTAATGCTGGAATGCTCCATCACAGGTGTACCTAAGATCAGGTGGCTTTATGCATCTTCTCCATCTCTAATCTCTGTGCTCTTGTAGCTCATGTATTGAAACAAGAATGCAGGATTTAGAGCTAGAAACTAAGAATTAAACACCTCCCCCCCAAGCAAATTGCTGTATACTTTTTGTTCCCGTAAACAGAGATGTTGGATACAGCATTGCATGGGCTATCATGTGAAATAGAAAGGAAATTCCAGGCTAGGGAAGGGTTTTGAAGGGTTTATTCTTGGTTACCATTAGAGATTAAAAATAACTTTCTCAAGCAATAAATTGGGTGCGACAGAAACAGGACCAAAATCAGAGAGAAATCTAGTAATGAAATATTAATGCTACCATGTTAAGCTGGGAAAATCGTAAAAATTCATTTGGCAGAGCTCTGTAGATCACATTACTAACGTCCTCAGCCAGCTACATATTAAGATACAGTGTTTTCTACCTCTTGTCCTCTTCCAATATACATTTCTTACTAATGGAAAAGATCACCAAATTCCTAAGTCATGTAACTCCTTTAGAAAGGATGGAACCCTCCCCCCACAAACACATTGGCATACATGATAATAGCTTTATAGCATTAGGATGCATGTGGAGACAGATACAAAGAGAACTGTCAAGCACCCAGTGCTTTGCTTTATTGTGCCACTAAAATGACCTTGTGCAGCGATGGCAGACATATAGGGAAATATTATTTCTAGGGCAACATTATTTTGCATGAAACTGAAATGAGATAAAAAAAATAGAACTAACGGTATGTTTGACTTTCAGTTAGTGCTTGATCTTTGCAAGCCAAAAGGACCTCCCTCAGATACTCTGTCAGCCTTCAGGCTTTTATTTCAGCTTCCGGCAACTGCAGTTTTCACAAGTCAGGCCAATTGAAATGGTGTAGATTTTGCTGCTTTACATAACACATTTGACTTCTGCGTGCTTAAATCCTGTCAGATAAATTGCTACATCATGCATCGTGTAGCCTCACAGATTTAGGGGATAGGTTTAACACAGTACACAATTAAACTAAGAGGACACAAAAAGGCCAACAAATGTCCTAGCCTCTTGTGGTAATTAAATTCCATACTTTAACTACCGGAAGGGGGTGGGGCTCCAAAAAGGAAGGAGAGGGCTGTTCTCAGTGCTGAAAGATGGCAGAACAACTAGCAACGGTCTCATGCTGCAGTGGGGGAAGTCTAAGATGGACGTTAGAAAAAAAAATTCACTAGGAGGATGGGGAAGCACTGGAATGAGTTCCCTAGAGAGGGGATGGAATCTCCATCCTTAGAGGTTTTTAAATCCAGGCTTGACACAGCTCTGGCTGGGATAATTTAGTTGGGGTTGGTCCTGCTTTGGGCAGGGGGCTGGACATGACGACCTCCTGAGGTCTCTTCTAACCCTAGATTCTATGACAAGCAAAGAGGTGACAGTCTCGCTGTTCAACTGAGATAACCATAGTTTGCCTACTTGACTCCTCCTGCAGTCCAAGACAGGTACCACCTTCCTCATTTCCGGTTGTAAAACGCCACAAATAGGGCTCTGTGCATTGATAGCAGCTGTCACGCTTCACCTAGAGGTGGCTGCATTTCCACTGAGAGATGAAATAAGCCCTGCATATACTGGTGTTTCTACAGGCGCTTGGAAAAAGCTTAAGGATCTGCTAGGTAAAATGGGCTTCCTACTACGCCAATTGAGTGTGCAAAGCACCAATCAAGTCTTGGGTGACTGGGCCTGGTGACGGCCTGCTCTTGATCTGCTGGCAGGTGGCAAGGAGTTGTTGGGGGGGGAGAAATCATGTCATGTAAATAAGAAACTCTCTCTCTAACATCCCTGCACAGATCCTGGTCTTTTCCCCTTCCCCTCTCCTCTTATGGCGCTTGGAGTTTTTCAGCCTTTGCTGGGCCCTTTGAGCATGGCTGTGCGATCTGGAGCAGGATAAGACATTCATATCCTGAAACAGCATTCAGCGGGCAGTGCCTGTAATGTATACGTGCCTTGCTGCCTCTCCATAATGTCCCCAGTTTGGCTTAGGATTAGTCTGTAAAGGTGAATGGTGCAGAGGATCTTTGGAGGGTGTTTGTGCATGATTAGCTTGGAATGCAGCATTATTGCCTTTGAGGGGAGCAACCTGCAGAGAGCCATAACTTGGCCCTTTGTTATTTTCTCAGAGGCAAGGGGGATATGCAGTATCTAAGCCATAAAATAGTTATTGTGAGCCAAGTGCTTAGGAAAGGGTGATGAGATCGGGAATGCAAGAAACATGAAAAAAAGAACCGGAGACGTGACAAAAAGGCCTATTAAAAAGCCTTGCCTTCCAGATGCATTCCACAGGAAAAGCGTGCCCTGAAACCTTGTGAAATAAATAAACCAAGTGTCTGAAGGACACACAAATGAAGTGCGCCCCCTCCCACCTGAAAGAGCCTGGCACTTTCAGAAAATGCTTGTTCAGTGTTTGCCTTTGAATAATGAAACAAAATCTTAACAGTCAGCAAAGCTAAGCCATTAAGAATAAATCAGCTCGGTTTCCATCAGAAAAAGAAGCCTCACGTTACACTTTACAGTACACCAGTGCAGCCGTCTGTAGTTCCCACATCGATTTTCTTCTCCACGGCACTGAACATACAAAATCAGCAGGCTTCTTTGTGCACTCAGCCACATTAAATAAAAAAAGAAAAGAAAGGTTCTCTGGGCTTTCAGTATGTATACGTGGAACTTCACCTGCATGCCACCTGGCCGTGCCCCATGCAGACATATGCACAAGCAAACCAGGAGGTCTGCTGAGTCTGCATGTTCATTCCGGGGTAGGAAACACCAGGAGGGAACAGTGACCTGCATTCTTTCTGCAATCCCCATTGTGCAGAATCCCAGCTGAGGCTGATGTTTTGAGCCCACCTCTTCTGCGACAGACAGGAAGGTTTCGAGTTTGCCACCATTAAAAGCAGCCCCCCTTTTTTATTTGCTGTTCTAGCATAAACTTTCATTTTCTGATCCACTGCAAAAGGCGACCTTCACTTTTCAGACAGATGCACTTGTGTCTTTGCTAGAGAAAATATCGGTTTGGATTTTGCTGAGCGTATGTGAGATTCTTCCTTGTGCCTATTGTTTCACTGCATCTCATTCTGCAAGTGACTCAAGGGTGGCAATAATTCTGGTTGCCGCCAAGATTTCTGATCACCATCGTCCATTACCTTTGCATTGGCTGGCAAAGAGATTCCAGCCCAGCAGTTTAACCACAAAAGGAAATTCCTCCCCCCCTCCTTTAATTAGACCCTCCAAAAAATGGGAGCATGGCATGGATGGCAGTGAAGTCCAACCATGAATAACCGAGCATGCAGCTGTAGCTTTAGACACTTCTTTTGACCTCTCCCCTCAAAACCAATAAAAAGAGCAGCCCCCTGAATTAACAAAATGAAGATTTTAACCTCTTTAGTTTGGACTCCCGAGTTCTGGAAAGAGTTTGATACGAATGCTTTGCGCTAGCCTTAGTGCACAGTCAACTGTGATTGACGAGACCAGTCCTCAGACCTGGCATCAGACAGATAACGCAAACATGACTGACAGGTCCCTGAGGTGCCTACACCAGACACTGTCTCAGAGGAAGGCTGAGGTGAGGCTTTCAGGACTCCTGCATGGAAGCCTTGCTGCGACCAGGTAGCTTCTGAAGCAGGCAGGGAGCCCTGCAGAGTATCTGACAGGTCTGCCCGACGTTAGAACTGAGAAGAGGAGCCTTGTTCTTTCCTTGTTGATTTGCCGCTTTGAATAGCAGTGGGGAGGAGGCTGCCATAGATGCCAACCACTGTGACTATCTAACAGAGCTGCAGCCCCCAATGTCCCGTGAAAAGCCACAAATGCCAATGGAAGATGATGAAGTAGGAATTCAAAGGTTAGTCTATTTTTTCCCTTAGGCTCTAACGGAGGGAGTTACTATCTTCTGAGATGGATAACATCATTAATCAGACCCTGAGAGGTTTTTTTTCCCCCTTGTACCATGCCAAATCATCGGGACTTTTATCTTCACAGCACTGCATAGGAGACAAAAACAGGCCAGCTATTGTATGGGAGGAGAAGAAATTATCAGAGGGGAAATTTTTGAAGCATAAACAAAATTCCTGCAAAAGGTTGCTCCTGCCATGACATGATTATAAATGAGATTATGAGCCCCAAAGAACATTATTTTTTGTAGTCTTAGCAGAATGATGCGTCTTTTCCAACACTCAAATATTAAAGGTGGGGGGGGGTGTCTTTAAAAATTTCAGATATTTTAATTAATGCCCATAGTACTCAAATACTATGCCTTGAGACACAGATGAAAAATCTTATATTTATTAAATTTCCCAGCTCCAATATAATTAGAATTCTTAACATTTGCGATCTCTCCAGCACTGGTTTCCAAAATTAATGGTCTGAGTAATTTCTTGCGGCACACTAACTCTGCTTCAAAATACATGCATTGCAGCAAGAAATATCAGCTGCTTGCAAAGGCAGGTTGGACCTCTCAAAGATAACCCCCCCAGTGAAAGCATTGAGAAGTCTTCAGGTAATTATGTATGCAAAGAACATTATCCAAGTTGCAAATTCACGTAATAAAAAGTGAAGAAATATCAGAATGAAGGCTGCCCTTACTTTGAACACATATCCATTATGATACTGTCTTCAATTACATGATCACAAAATTTTTCTCCCCTTCCTCCACCTCAGGTCCCAGGGTCTGAATTCCAGCCTGACCTGAGACCTCTACAGTGCAGTTATAGAGCTCCTTAGCTCAAACCCCAAAAGCCTAAGTCTGCAGACGCGGGCCAGCTATGGGTGTTTAATTGCAGGGTAGACGTACCTTTCAAGTCTATTTTCTAAGGCATGTTTTCTAACTGTTTAATTATTCTCATGGTTCTTCTTTGAACCGTCTCCAACTCAATATCCTTCTATTTTCAGCACCAGAACTGGACACAGTATTCCAGCTGTGATCACAGTAGTACCAAACACAGTGTGAAATAACTTCTCTGTCCTTACTTTACGTTCCTCTTAATTCTGCATCTCAGGAGCACATTGACTCCTTTGGACCCTGTATCACTCTGGGATCCCAGAATCAGCTGATTATCCACCACAACCCCCAAATATTATTTAGAATCACAGCTTCCCAGGATAGAGCTCCTCCATCCTGTAAGTTTAGCTTTCATTCTTTGTTCTTAGATTTACAACATTTACTTGTAGCTATATCTGGAGTATTGTGTCCAGTTCTGGGCCCCCACTACAAAAAGGATGTTGACGCACTGGAGAGGGTCCAGCGGAGGGCAACCAAAATGATTAGGGGGCTGGAGCATATGACTTATGAGGAGAGGCTGAGGGAGTTGGGTCTGTTTAGTCTGCAGAAGTGAAGAGTGAGGGGAGATTTGATAGCAGCCTTCAACTTCCTGAAGGGAGGTTCCAAAGAGGATGGAGAGAGGCTGTTCTCAGTATTGACAGATGGCAGAACAAGGAGCAATGGTCTTAAGTTGTGGTGGGAGAGGTCCAGGTTGGATATTAGGAAAAACTATTTCACTACGAGGGCAGTGAAGCACTGGAATGGGTTACCTAGGGAAGTAGTGGAGTTTCTAACCCTAGAGATTTTTAAGTCTTAGCTTGACAAAGCCCTGGCTGGGTTGATTTAGTTGGGATTGGTCCTGCCTACAGCAGGGGGCTGGACTTGATGACCTTCTCAGGTCTCTTCCAGCTGTATGGTTCTATGATTCTATATTAAAACAGCTATTGTTGCTTGCACCCAATTCAGATCAGTTGGAATAAGTGACTTGTCCTCTTCATTATTTGCCCACTCTCCCCTGAGTGTCATTTGCAAACTTCATCAGAAGCAATTTTTTCTTCTTCCAGGTCTTTGGTAAAAATGTGGGCCAAGAACAGGGGTGGGCAATAATTTTTGATGGGGGGGGGGAGGGGGCCACTCTAAGAATTTGGAAAGTGGTCAAGGGCCTCACTCTTTCATGATATTAGAGGAGGAGGTGTGGGGTCTGGGATGGTGATTGAGTGAAGAAGGGAGCTTGTGGTAAAAGATTAGGGTGGAGGACAGGTTGTGGGGTCTAGGAGGGAGTTTGGGTGAAGGAGGTAGTTGTGACCTGGGGCAGGGGACTGGGGTGCAGAGGTTTGAGTTATGACCTTGGGCAGGAGGGGGTTGTGAACTAGAACAGGGTGCTAGGGTGCAGGGGGGTGGGGGCAGAGGGTTTGGGTTGTAACCAAGGACAGGAGGGGGTTGTGACCTGGGCCCAGGGAATGCAGTGCAGGATCTGGGAGAGGATATGGATGTGAGGGGGGCAGAGGGTTTGGGTTAAATGGGGATGGGGATCAGAGGTTGGGGGTGCCAGAGGCAGGCTCTGGCTGGGAGACCAGATTTATTTAGTGTGCCAAGATTTATTGAAAATCAACATTAATGGTCCTGTGAGATAGTCAGCCAGCTGTTTTAAAGCTCTTGAATGGAAGTTATTTAGATCTGTTGATTTAAAGATGTCTAACTTTAAAAGCATCTGTTGAACTCTTCTGTCATTTCTGCATTATTATTGATAATGTTACCATCTCCATCTAGTAATAGACTAATATCATTGTTAGGATTGTTTGTTCAAAATATATTTTATAATTTCCTCTTTATTATCCTTAACTCTCCTGGACATAGAGTTCTCCTTTTGTCCTTTGGCTTCCCTTATCAGTTTTCTACAATTTCTAACTTCTGATCTATATTCTTTACTATTAATTTTCTGATTCTTCCATTTGTTGTACATATCTTTTATTTTTTTTAACAGCTTCCTTCTCTTCCTTTTTCAACCACACCATTTTTTAAACCAGCACAGCTTGCTTTCTTGACTGGGGGATTGTTGCTTTTGGGACATCTAATGAGATGTTCTTTAAAAATTTCCACTCATGTGTAGTTTCTAATTGAATTCTTTGTCCCAGTTGATTTTAGTCATAACGGTTTTCAACTTTTTGAAATTAGTCTTACTAAATTACCAAATATATATTACAGTCCTGGACTTAATTTTGTTTGCACATTATAAACATGATGAAGTCATGATTACTTTCAACTGAACTAACATACATGTTTAGTTACACGATCGGTTCCTCTATTTGTTAAAGTAAGAGGGAATATAGCATTCTCCCAAGGTGATTCGACACTTTTTGAAATAAGAAACTATCATTTATTATGTTGAGAAATTCTAAGGATATTTTAGTACTGGTAGTATGAGTCCTCCTGACTGTCATTAAGTTTGAAGACCTCCCTATAATCACACAACTTTTCTCCCCTATACATTGCAGACAGGTGTGCAAGGAGCTGATCGCACTGTTCCCTGGTGTGATTTGGAGGTTTGCAGCAGACATCAACCATGTCATGCTTTGTCTTTTAAGACACTGATCCATACACATTCAAGATACTTTTTCCTCCCAGTTATCAGTGACCCAGAAACAGGTAGCCTATGTCTACACTCGCAGCTTCTTGCGCAAGTACGGCCGTTCTTGCACAAGAATCTGCAGAGCGTCCACACTGCCTGCCTGCTCTTGTGCAAGGAAATTTACAGTACGGCGTGGTAAGAGAGGGCTCCTTGCGCAAGAGCTACGCTCTTTTTTAACAGGGGTAAGCCCTCTTGCGCAAGAGGGCAGTGTGGACGCTCAGCAGGGATTTCTTGCGCAAGAAAGTCCTATGGCTAAAATGGCCATCAGAGCTTTCTTGCGCAAGAGAGCATCCACACTGCCATGGGCGCTCTTGTGCAAAAGCACAGCGCGCACATAGCAGTGTGGACGTTTTCTTGCGCAAGACTTCTTGCACAAGAACACTTGCGCAAGATGTTCTTGCGCAAGAAGCCGCGAGTGTAGACACAGCCGTAGTGTATGATTCCCTCTCCCCTTCTGTCCGTTCAAGCCTTCCTGGATAGGCTAAACCCATTGATTTTTAACATTTCAATTGTGTGAATCATCCCACTAGGTTTCAGCTACACCAATTACATCGTAAGTGATCTCACCAAACTGGGTGGCTGAACAACAAAATGGCAGATGAAATTCCATGTTGAAAGTGCAAAGTAATGCCTGCTGGGAAAAAAATAATTCCAACTCTACATACAAAACGATGGGGTCTAAATTAGTTGTAACCACTCAAGAGAAAGATCTGGATGCCATTGTGGATAGTTCTCTGAAAAAAACCCACTCAACATGCAACAGGAGTTACAAAGTTATATGTGTTAGAACCAATTAGAAAAAGGATAGATAATAAAACAGAAAATGCCACTATATAAACCTATGGTATGCCCACTTCTTGAATACTGTGTGCAGTACTGGTCGCCCCATCTCAAAAAAACTACATTAGAACTGGAAAAAGTACAGTGATGGGCAACAAAAATAATTAGTGGTGTGGAAGAGGTTCCATATGAGGAGAGATTAAACAGACTGGGATGGCTCGTCTTGGAAAAGGAGATGAGAAAGGGGAGATAGGATGGAATCTATAATATCGAGAATGGTGTGGAGAAAAAAATGTTATTTACTTCTTCACATAACACAAGAACAAAGGCTCACCCAGAGTATGTCTAAACTACGTTCTATTTTCGAAAGATATGCAGATTCCATGGGAATTTGCATATCTTCTGCCGATCTCGCTTTCAAAAATGAAAGTAGTCTGGATGCATTTTTTTCAGGAAAAAAACGCATAAACCACATTTTTTAAGGAAAAGTGTTTTTTTCAAAAAAGAGGTTTCCTCCCCCAAAATTGCATCCAGAATACTTTCACTTTAGAAAGCTCTGCTTTCAAAAATAGAACGTCGTTTAGACATACATTCTATCCATGGGAATTTGCATATCCTCTTTCAAAAATAGAGCGTAGTCTAGACATAGCCTCAGTGAAATTAATAGGCACTAGGTTTTAAAAAAAACTTTTAAGGAAGTACTTCTTTCAAAATCACAAAATCAATCTGTGGAATACATTGTCAGGGGATATTGTGGAGGCCAAAAATATAACTGGGTTAAAAATAATTAGATGATTTCATGGAGTATAGGTCCACCAATGGCTTTTAGCCAAGGTGGTCAGGAACAAACCACCATGCTGTGGGTGTTCATAACCCTCTGATTGCCAGGAGCTGGGATTGGACTTGATAATGGCCCGTTCTGTTCACTTCCTCCAACGCACCAGCACCAACCACTCTCAGGAGACAGAATACTGGGCTAGATGGAGCACTGATCCAGCAGAGTGTGGCCATTCTTAGGTTATGCTATATTTCTTTGCTCAAGGCACAGGAGAAATCACAGAGAAGATGGCTTGGTCTTTCTTCTTCAGCAAATTTCTAAGTTCCCTGAAGTCATCTACTGTCCATGAGATATCCTGCGACAGTATCCTTTGTGCTGATACGAACCATCACCAATGAGCTAGGGATGTAAGCAACTAGCTGACTACTCAATAAGTATATGCTTATTGGGTAGTCGCGTAGCGACTTGACTAGTCCCCCCCCACATGCCTCTGGCTGCCTCTTATCAGAGAGAGGCAGCAAAGGCGGGGAGCAGGATCGGTACTGGGGGGGAGCTGGCTTTTAATGTCTCCATGGTGGGGTTGGGCAGGGCAGGGGAAGTAGAGGCGCAGCACGGAAATGGCTTGTGCAGGTCCAACTACTGTGCCTCTCCCTTTGAAATGTAGCCGCAGGGCTCTTGCTATATTTCAAAGGGAGAGGTGGAAAGTCCCACAGCGCTTACATTTAAAAAGCAGAAAAGGCAGATGCGAAGCAGGGATAGAGCGCGCCCCACCCTTATCGACTAACTGAGTAGTCAATGGAAATTCCATCGACCGCTCGATTAATCGAAATTTAACATCCCTAGTCTGAGCAGGCATTATAGTAAAGGAGGTTGCAGTCTGCTTCCGCAGAAGGTGGAAAGCGCATTCCTATTGGAACGAGGGGGCATGGCAGGCCTCTGTAAGGTGCGTAGTGGGAGAGGCAGGCACTACGGGAAGAGAAAACATAGCATGCATCATGGTTAAGGCAGCTGAATGGTCTCCTGCCTTAGAGTGATGCTGGGATAGTCATTATATCAGACTTTTTACAGGGCGTCATTAGTTGGGGGCTCCTCATTTTATAGGTTCCCAAACTGAGACTCTGGGTCTGATTTCCAGAAATGCTAAGCACTCACATCAGTAACGGAAGTAATTGGGAGCGGATGAACATACAAAGTGCTATATTGTGCAAAGTATTCTGAAAAGTCAGGTCCTACACATGTCTAATTGGGCACTGGTGGGTTTCACAGCAGACTCAGGAATCCTGGGTTTTGTTCCAGGCCACGGAGGGGTGTGTACTCCAGTGGCAAGAGACCCTTCTGCCCCAAGCGTGACTCTTTCTGGCTCTTCCATTCCAATATATCCCTGTCCCAGTCATGTCTCTTCCACACCTAGCCAGTCCCAGAATCCACAGTTCAGGCTTCCCATGCCAACCAATCTCTGCACAGCAGTCACGGTCTCTTCTTTCTGGCTCCGAGTCCCAGACTCTCCCCTCTCACAGTGTCCTTGCTTAGTGAATTGCAGCTACCCCAGCTTGGCGCTCAGTCCCATTGCCCAAGTCCAAACAGGCCTAGTGTCCTTTCAGGCTTCTCGCCATCTAAAACTCTCAGTTTTCCTCTCTCTCCTCTCCAGTTGCAGTTTCCCAGCTCCTTGTCCCAATCTGCCCCTCACCCCACTCTAGGTCTTGTCCCCTCCACATTTGAGTTAGGTGGCTTCCTTCTCCATGCTGCCTGGGTGCCAGTGTAGGGGTTACTGAGAGAACACAGGCTCTTTTCTTTTCTTTTCAGTGTCTGTCCAGAACAGGTGGGAGCTGCAGTTGTAGGGATGGTTCGACTAGCCCATGTATCTGTGAGCACATGCTCAGTCACTGTGGGGCTGCTGATGTGAAAGTCCAGTAACCATTAGGAGTTATGTGACAGTAGAATATGTCCAGTGAGGATAGACCTTTCAGAGACTTTAACTGGTAAAATCTAAGGCCAGGTCTACGCTGGCAGAGAAAACAGATGCAAGATACGCCAGTCCAGCTAAGTGAATTGTGTAGCTGGAGTCGACATACCTTGCATCGATTTACTGGGGCGGCCCACAGCAGGAAGCAGATGGGAAAATTGCTCCGGTTGACTTCCCTTACACCTTGTGACCACAAGGAGTACCAGCGCCAACAGGGGACGCCTTCAGCGTTCGATACTAGACCTGCTAAATTGAACCCCGGACGATCAATCGCCAGAGTGTCAATCCTACGGTAAGTGGAGACGTGGGCTAAGAAATCACTACCGAGTGTGAGCACAATCAGATTTTCAAAGCCTTATGATGTGGCTAAATTTTCCACAGGCACAATGAACAGCCCTGACAAATTCCAAGGTCCTGTTCTAGAGCATAGGGACACAAGAGCATTTCAAAGCACAGGTAGCCTGAATTTTTTTAACATTGTCAAAACAAGGTATTTGCCTCTTCCCCCCAACTTGCTCTCATAATTGGCTGCATCTTTGCAGGAAAAGTCAAGCTGAGCCAGACATGCATCATGGAGAATTTCAGCCCCAATGGTTAAAAGGTGCAAAAGCTACAAAGCAACTGGAAATAAGAGTCACAAGGGGAAGCACTGTACAACCTTGGTAAGAGATGCTGTTAACAGCTCTAATAATCTCCCCTACCCCCTTCTTTGGAGGGTCGGTTCAGGATGACCACACCCACTCAGGGACATTCTCATGCAGTGAGCTGGGAGGGATTAAAATAAATAAAAGGAACAACAGGGTTTGTTACTCCAAAACCATCTAACAAGCCTGGTGTGAGCAGCACTTCTGCTGCCTTGACTTTGGCTTCTGTTTGCCCGCAGAATAGGTACTAGCACTGCAGACTCACCACACGCTGTCCTGCCAATACCTCCCACCTGGAGAGATCCTTCTAAGCTATTCATTCCTTAGCTAATGTGCTGAGACTGCTAACAGGATTGGCTCTGCGTCAAGACCATCTCTGTTCAGCAAAGCACTAAATCACATCCTGGAAAGCTTTATTCAGCTTGGATGGACTTAAGCACGTGCTGGAGTCGGGGAGGGTGGGAGGATTTCCAAAGGCACAAAAGGCTTCAGAGACCTATCTAAAATTTAAGTGGCTCACCTTGATTGGCCATTACAAAGCAGAGACCCTTTGGAGAGGAAGGGGCTGGGCCCTGTTCTCCTGGGCACGTGCTCCCTTCTCATTCTCAGTCTGCTTTCCACATTGTCTTCCACTTTAGTTTCCTAGCTGTTGAAATGGACACTTCACTTCCCATTAGCTGCCCCTTAGTGGTGATCTGTAAGCATCACTGAAGCTCTCCACACCTGCAGAAGAAGAGGCCCAGAAGAAACTAGCCTGATACCTCCATTCATTTCCTTTTATAGAAATATTCACCCTTCTAAATTAATTTTGGATTCCCAGATAACTGACTCACTCAACAATAAATGCATTTGCTTTGAGCCTCTTTCACATTGCAGTCAGTTTTTTTTTTATCCAGCCATTTTATTTTCTTTGGGAAAAACAGCAGGATGCGTTCACTGTGCACTTCAGTAGTCCACAGATGGTCACTACTTTTCTTTTAGAAATGTCCCATGGGGACAAATTCACTTTCCCCCGTGCTGGAATAACCATCCAGCTCTGTAGTGAATGCAGTTTCATTAAGTTTTATATTTAACTTTCCCCAAGCACCTGGGACCAGGAGTAGATTAGCGTCACAGAGTTGGAACACTACATTGAATTACCTTGTTGGTTTATCTGGTCCTAATAGCAAGAGAAATCCCGTCGCTATAGTTAAGGATCTGTCAGCATTTCCATTACAAGCCCCTTATTCTCAAGTGCATATAACTTAGCTGTAAAAATTTCGTTCCACTGCCCAAAATTCAGTTTATCACACAGGACAGAACTATAGTTCATATTTTTATATTGAAAACCCACACAGTTTGGTCATTTTAAATGACGTAAGAACAAAAATAAAGATGTCCCAGCTCTAGGCACTGCACAACCAGTTTTTCGCTTTTTGTTCTTTAGCTCGTAGCTGATAACATCTCATTACTTTTTAATAGGTACCATATTGTGATATGAAAATCTAACTGTGCAAGCACATGATTTTCCCCCCTAATATACATAAATATGAGTGCTTCTAATGCAGCTTTGCAAATTGTTGTGAAAACTTACCAGGCCAGGTACAAAATCTGTTTGCTTGTCTTTAAAGACAATTTTTGCTGAGGATAAAAACATTTAAGGATATTTTGCTCACTCATTAAACACAAAAAAACCCCCAATTCTGCCCAGCTAATTGTAGAAGACATTTGCAGGGCTGTCATAATGGATTCCTCCTTTATGGTCCATCAGTCAAATGCTAAAAGATAAATTAGCCTCCTGCCATGGGAGTATTTGGAGATCCAGCCTGCCGTGAATAGAGCAAGACGCGGAATGTGATGTCTATGGTAAAGAGGAACTATCATCACTAGGCACAGCCACATACTGAGCAAATCTCTAGTCCAGGTGTGGCCAAGCTGTTACAGGCAAAGAGCCAAAATAGTTGTACATATAGCGAAAAGAGCCAGGGGGGAAAAATTGTCGAGCAAAAAAAAAAAAAACAAACCAAAACCAAAACCAAAACCAAAAACACCCTGCCCGTTTAAAAAAAACCCCAGGTTGGGTTTTTGGCCACATCAGGCTCCCGTCGGCCAGTGCCATCTTGCTGACGCCATTTTGCTTTGCCACGCGGGACAGCTCCCCGGCACCCGGTGAGTTCAGGGAACGGGGGGTCGTTTCTGGGGGTGCAGGGGCGGCTTTGCGAGCCACGGTGAGGCTTCGCAAGCTGCACTTTAAGGGGGAGCTGCAGGTTGGCCACGGCTGTTCTAGTCGCTAGTGATGCTCAGGCAATGTTTAAAATCCAGTGAACGAGGCATGTGCCTCTCAAGGGCAAAGGGCTCTCATGAAGAAGGAAGTACCATACAATTCTCCAGATAAAAGTCACCTAATCAGTTCAGTGATAAATCTAGCCTAAGTTAGACTGAAGTCAGCAAAGGCAACTTTGTCAATGAGGACACACAAAGCTCTGTCACGGGCTGAGGTGGTTGAGAAGGAACTGAAGGCCTTATGTAGCCTCAGTGTGGGGCATGAGGTTGTCTAGGGCTCGTAGGTGGGCTAAATGGGCACCACTAATGAAAATCTCCACTGGAAGGCACAAGGAGTACACCTGCCTGAAATGGAGCACCTATGGGGACTCTACAGTTGAAGCTCTCTAGTCCAGCACTCTCTGGTCCGGCAACATCTGTGGTCCAGAATGATTTTAGTGAGCCAGATGTCCACTTATCATAGATGTGGCCAAGTTCTCATGGCCCCATTAAGTTTGTTTCCAGCCACCAGACCTGGCTCTCAAAGTTCTGTGCTGTTATTTAGCTCTAATTTACCCCATATGTCTTCTCAGAGCCCAGTAAGCTGTGGAAGTGTTGGTCATGCTGCTAGACAATACTGGCTTCCTGTGATTTGGCAAATTCTTTGGTTTGGCAGTGGTTAGGTCCCAAGCGTGCTGGGACTAGAGCAGTTCAACTGTCCTCAAAGAAATCTGTCAGTGGCTCTCAGTCCAGACCTGTGCCCCCCCGTAGGAATCCTGCTTGGGGACTTTCACAAACAGCTTAGCCCTGCCAGGCCAGTTTAGCACAACACCTGTTGTCATTCCAAACAAGCTGGCAAAGTTGGGGGGAGACATACTCCAAGCGGGAGAAGATGGCTGGAGTGGCTGCCTGTTGACACATTAAAGAAAGCAGGACTGAGAAGCTGGGAGAGGAGGTGGTGACAATAGTCGAGGCAAGAGGGAATTCTGGGGCTTTGGCAGTTGGGATGGGGAAGAAGGGGCTATTTTAAGAATGCTTGCGGGGAAGGGGGCGAGGAAGAGAAGTGACCAGATTTGTCAAGAACCTGGATGAGGGGAAAGGCTGAAAGGCAGATTCAGAGAGATCCCTCCCACTGAGTATCGGGGAGAGTAACAGCCTGTGAGGAAAGAGGAGAAGTTCAGCATTTGCCCTGTTGTGTAAGGAAACAGGAGAACTCATCAGCCAACCAGGCTACAACCCAGTTACTTGAGAGGAAAGGAAATTCTCTTGTTCTGCGCAGCTTTTTGCCTAAAGGGAAGTTAGCCTCAAATAGAAAAACAAGCCTCTTTCAGGCACAGTGTTACTGAATGAACCAGACCCTCTCATGATCCTCCTTCCCTTATCAGTCTGCCACATGGTGTGATCTGGACTCTAAAGGGCAAAAGAGGAGATAGTAAGCATTGGGTCTAGCTCTTTTAGTCCTTACTGCTACTATGCCTGCTATTGGTCCCCCACCCTGACCCTTTTACTGAATGATTGTTTCCTGACATGGAAGTAAAATATTGAGCCCAATGCCCTGCAGTTGTACATCAGCACAGCTGTGTTGTTTTCAGTAGCATTAACAGCAACTTACAACCACTGTGGGTCTGAGCCAATGACTTGGAAGCACTTAAAATACAAAAGGGAAAACCAACCAGCCTCTCGGCATGAAACACCCTGTAAGTCTCGTGCATGCAGCCTACTAGCGTGCTTCTTGGGAAGGACTGCTGCAGGACTTCATCAATTCCAAGGTATTTTTCTCGCAGACCCAGGAGGTGAGTGAAGCCTTCCTGAACCAGGGAGTTCATGTGAAGAGGCAGCAGCTGTAGAACCAATTAACCATGACCCTCAATGCAGCCAGCGCTTTGAAGCTAAATGTTGTCTCAAAAACAAAAAACCCCAAACCCTCCAAAACTCTGCTTTCTAAACAAATTGTTCCTTGTACGTTCATGAAAAGCCTCTTCTTCATGTACCTCTGACTGCGGAGAATTTGTGGATTGTTGGTTCATGCTGCCCACTAAGCCCACAGCCCATCCTTTCCTGGTTGTGTCTCTGGGACATACTAGAGGAATATTGAGACATGCAAGTTTGTACTGCACAGGTATGGCATTCAAAAGCCTGCCTGGCTTCTGTAAGTCAGTCCACTATCTGATCCTCATCTTCCGGCTACTTTCACTCAGATCAGCCAGGCCCTCTGATTTCTCCCTGCTCCTGTCCTGGTAATACTGCTAGACATCAGCATGTGTTCACAAGTGACTGGGTCACTCTACCTTCAGCGGGTCAGCATCTATAGCTGTCTTCAATGGAGATGGTTGAGACTGACTGAAGCTGCATAGTTCTTCTTGGGGGATGATGTCACCTTGGCCAACCAAACCTTTTGGAGGCATGATTTCACAGCCAATTCCCTCTGGGACTGCGAGACTTGGCCTCCCTCTACCCTGGTGCTATTTCATTCCCACGATACGACTCAATTCCCCTGGCAAAGAACAAGGTCCAAAGAAGTAAGGACCGTGGTCCATGGACCAACTGCTGCTTCATCTGTATTCCACAGGTCCTCTTATGGCAGGCTTCGCTCCAACCGATCAGTTCGACTCAGTCATAGCTGTAAGCAAGTGACTCAGTAACTTTAGCTGATTGGCGAAGAGCTGATTTTTATGCCTGCAGACTCACATGGAACAGCAGTAATATCTTGATACCCGCACACAGAATAATAGCACTGATGAAGGGTACAAGGACCAAAATCTTCTTAGGTCTATAGTAGTTTGTTTTTTAATTCCTATTTTTCTCGTCAATTCTTTTGTTTCGTTTTGCAGGCATTCATCTCATTCCATTATTCTACGAATGCACAGACAAGCAATAACTCTCAATCGTGAACATAATTTGTCAGTTAGATTTGTAATGGGGCACTAACATGTAAATTACCTCAAAATAGTATGCCCTGATGAAACCTTTTCAGGTACATGAAGGGCTAGGTTAAAAAGAATGTCTCTCTCAAAAAAGAGGAGGGATGCAGGGGAGGGGTAGACTATGTTGAGGGTGGATGCACATAGAGAATTCCAGCTAGCAATAGCCTAGATATTATTCCATACTTAGGTTTTGTGATTCTTGTCACATTATGCGGAGGTGTAGATAGGTTTTGAATCAGTGCACATCAACAAAATGAAATGGTAACCATTGAGAATGCCAGCACATTTTCCAGATGCTCCATTTCTACAATTTTTAAAGGCTTTTATTTTTCAAGGCAACTTCACCATAGCTGTAATTTTCAGAATGTTGCCAACAGTAACATTTGGGAGAGGCATGCATCTTGTGTGCGTTTATGGGGACTGGATTAGGAGGGATCATTTAGTGGGAACTAAGAGTGACACGCACAGTGTAAGGTCAAGTGTGTGTAGGTATTTGTCTTCTCTGAGATCCAAACCACTCGTGCACCTGTGCGTTTTACTGGCACACACCAGAGAAGACAAGAGAAAATAGCTCTTAGGGCAGTGAGATAGATATATTGACAAACATTGAATCAAGGTATGTATCTGAATTCAAGAGATCAGAATGGTCCTTCAGTATCACATCCAGTTCTATTACACATAAAATTATGAGCTCAGCTTAAAAAAAAATCACTATCTAGAAAAATAAAGCTTCCAAGTAAAAAAACAAGCCAACAAAATTAGTGTCAAAAGGGTAAAATAGTTTTGTCCATGGTACAGTTTTGTCCATGGTTAGAATTTCTAAATCACAGTAACAGTAATGTTGATGTTTATTTTTCATCGCTGTTCAGCAGAAGTGTTTGTTAATAAAACAACCCCCAAACAATTGCCGTATTTGCCAAATTCTCAAAATTGTTGTTCAAGCTAACAAAAGTGTTTCATGTAGTTTTTGTTTGTACCAAAAACTCTTAGAACACTTGATCCAAAGCCTCAGAGACTTCAAAGTACTAAAATTCTTGTTTTGTTTAAATGGAAGAGAAATTATATACATCAATCTGCATTGTGAGATGCAAGTGTTATTAAAAATGCACCACTATAAAAAATTTGTGAAAACAGGCTCACAGATGGACAAATCTGTTATTGTTTTCATGATCTTTTACAATGTGTTTGCAGGTTTCCACAGCCTTGTTTAAATTCAAGCAAGGACCTTTTTGCACCAACTTTGCAGGATTTCATTTGTGAGTTGCACATTTAATCCTCCATGGCAGATGGTGATGAGTGGGAGTACCACTGTATATTTGCAACAGATTCCTTATCATACAAGATTAATTAAATGCTTCTTGTGCTGCCTTAAAATCAGAATTGTATTGTTTGTAAAAAGCTAATTCTTGCATATCATTATGTTAAGACCAATGCAATTTAAACAAAAAAGGATGGTGACATATGACTAGGAATATTTATTCAAGTGGAAATAGGTAGTGGCAACTAAATTCAGTCCTGACTTTTAGCCCGCAAAGCGAATGATCCTGTACATTGAACAGTCACTTGAGATTAAAAAGTAATATTTTGGACTGTGTTAGTTTCCCAGATGTTGCTATGAAAAAGGATAGTAAAGCAATTAATCAGTTCCATTCAGCCTTAAGTGACTTTTTTCTTTATATATTTATTTTCATATCAAAAATTCATTTCAAATAATTTCCTGTATATTGGCCAAGTTCATTTGAAAATTTTGAGATCTTTTGGGGTAAGGGAATTTTACTTGTGATTTTTACTAATTTGATCAGGCTCGTGCATTTCTGAATGTTCCTGGAAATTCTCCCTACACACTAACGACCACTTACAAATGATGTTGCTTCCACTCACCCTTTACTTGTTTCATTGGGTAAAAAACAAACTTGGAACAATTATGTGCACTCCCAAGATGCCACCCCTTCCAAACCTTTAGCCACCCCTTCCAATTTCCATTTTTTTTGGGGGGGAGGGAATATATTCCCTGCAGTAATGTTAACATGAAGGTCACTTGGCATAACAACAGAAGAGGTACATTATTTGGTAAAATGTTTACCTGGACAAATATTAATTCACAGTACATTTTTTTAAACAGACCTAAACACACACAAACAGACTATATATAGCTAGTCATGCTCACCCATAATGTTCTGAGGGCCAAATTTAAGCCAGTCAAACTTGCTGTATGCATCCCAGCTGGGGAAGAGGCAGTGAAATTCTACAGGCGGAGATATACACTGTGAAGTTATCCTCAATTTGCAGAAAGACCCATGATGATTTATCTAATCTGGTTTCCAAGCATCTTTTTAGTGAAACCCTCACTATGGTATCTAGCTGCCAAATAAAAAGAATTGCAAATCTGTGTTGTCCATCCAAGTGCAAGCTATTTTCTGTGGTCCTCCTCCAGTGAAACACTGGTTTTCATGGAGGTGGGGAGGAAAGGGGAAGGCAGATGACCGATTTATTTATTGCTGTCTCTGTTGCAAGGGAGGGGTTTGTGTGTGTTTTTTTTTGTTTTTTTTGTATTTTTTTTTTGCAGAGGTGGATCTTGCATTATGTTCTGGAGGCAGCATATATAAAACCCATCCAATGGCATAGAAATCCGTTTGAGGGCCATACAGCAAGAACTCAATATATTCCCATCCCTGAAGAGATTTATAACAGCTAGTGTTATCCTTCTTGACTTTGGAATGGTGCACAGGCAGAAGTGCCCCCTCATGTAGTCAGGTCCAATTCATACGTCTTGATGACAAGACAGAGACTGTCAGTGGGTTGGATACAGGATGCCTGGGCAGCACATGGAGGACAAAAAGAGTATGTTGCATGAGCCTCCTCTGCTCAAGAGAAGGGATGGTGGGCTGACTGAGCAGTGAGCCAACGGTAACCAGAAAAGAAATTTAGGATGCTTGGGCTGTCTCTTATGCATAATGAAACTCAATACAAAGGGAGCACAACACTCAGTCTGGGCCCAGTGTGAACAGCTGAAATGACTGTAAAAGCACAGGACTGGAGTCAAGGTTTTTTAAGTTGCATCCCTGTTTCTAACACTGATCATGGGTCTCTTGGAGAAGTTAAACCTTTCTGTGCCTCACTGCTCTCATCTCTGAAATGAGATGTTACTTAGCTCATTTCACAGAGCTGTTAGGAAGCTTAGTCAGTCAGCTGTAAAATGCTTTGAGAGCCTTAGGTTAAAGGTACTACAGAGGCACAAAGCATTATTTTTTAAAACAGAAGGGTGGAACAATTATCCAATTTGGCTCATCAATCTGATTTTACTAGTGAAAGCAAGTGCTAAGCATGAATTAATTTATCTTAAACTAGTGCCATCCCTTTGCTCTAATCTCCAAGTGCCTGGCCATACATTTGGGAAAAAAACAAGCAAAAACTATAAACCTTTCATTGCATCTGCCCCATGGGTAAGCTGCAACAGGTCAGGGAAGATGTGTAGTAAAATGTCAGCATTTTGATATGAGAATGTGATTCTTAAGATGGATTCCAACCGTCTCTCTTTCCAGACAATAATTACCTGCAACCAATAGGATCAGTAATTTTTTAAAAGAAAACCTTTAGTTGCTATCAAGAAAGAAGGGCTAAATTCCAAGTTCATAACATTTAAAGAAGAGAAACAAAAAGTGAAATTCTGGACCTGCCAAAGTCTTTGGCAAAACTCTCATTGACATCAATGGAACCAGGATTTCACCTTAAACCTTCTAAATAATTCGGTGATTGGTGCTTTATAAGAACCTGTGACAGATTCTTGGTATCATTGTTTTCCAGACCGTATAATATAAACACACAAAGGAGAGACACTGGGGCGGGGGGGGGGGGGGGGGGGGGGG
>JANRFK010004893.1:53189882-53216805 GCA_030068395.1 Apalone spinifera
AATTACTACCACTTATGTATTTTTTAGATTGAAAAATTCAATTTTATCATTATATAAAAGCAAAATGTCTGTACCACTATAGTATTAAATATTCTTCTTATTTTTAAGAACTCAACTTTCAAAATAAAATGACAGCATTACAAAATACTGTAGGAATTTATTTTCTCTGGATTATACATTAGGATATGTGACATCCTGGAGTATTTAAACTTTTTTGATGCTGTGAAGCAGTTAGAGATTTTTAGTAACTAACCATTAAACAGAGGAAAACAATAGTGTTTACATTTTACTATATAATGCTCAGGTTAATTTAAGAATGAATCAAGCTGGCGATATATTTAAAAACAATCTCATTCCACAGCCTGAAATTAATTATTCTAACCAACAGGGTAATTCAATCATAAAAACTTGAGTTTATTATTAGTGAAGCAGCTAAAGAACTGCATAGTCCATCCAATGGGTTGATACATTGTTTTCTATACTCAGTTATGAAATGCAGTGTTGCAGTTTTACAAGGTACATATTTTCAATTAGCAAGAGAATTACAGAACATAAACATGGAGTGAATATTTGTATTTAATGGAATTTAAACCAGTAAGTCAACAGAAAGAGAGATCACCTGTGGCTATAAAACTTGGTGAAAAAGATTAAATTTTGAATGAATGTGATAATATATAAATTTTAGAGCTATACAGGAGATAAATATGTATACTTCATATTGCATGATGTTCATTGCATATCCATATCAAAAACAAAATGTCAAATTAAATGATGGCTTAAAATTTGTATAATGATTAAAGCATTTAATATTTTGCTTACTTTTGATATCGACTGAGTTAATACTTTTATTGTTAAAACATTGTGTACATTAAAAAAGCTTCCACACTCAAATTAAAAAAAGAAAAAAAGTACAATTACTCTGCTGTGGTTGATTTAAGTTAAAGCAACTCAATTTGGCTAAGCTAAGGCTTTGGAAGAAAAACACATGAACAATGAATATGCTTCAACTGTTTTGTTTAGTACCTTAGGATCTCCCTTAAAGAACTTTCAACTGCAATTAGACTATAATATCTCCCTGCTTTATTGTGTGGCTGTGGTTACTAAAACATCTGAACACGTTTAAAAATCTGGAAAGTCCATAGCCATTCTACACACTTTCATTTATTGTCTCGACAATTAAAGTACAAATAATTCAAACACAACAAGGTTATTAAAAAAACATTTACAATACTTTCCCTCAGAAATGATCTAAACTAGCAAGGTTAACATGAAGTCATTCATTATAACTAAAGTATACAACTGCCTGGTCTTAAGAAATTTTTTTTCAAATTATTATTCAGCTAGTAAAACACATTGTCGAGAAAAGATTCTGACATGCCTTCCCCACTAATGCTTAGCAAATGCATCAAAACTTTCCCAGCAAACTGCGCTCATTCATAGCAGATGATGTATTAAGGTTTCCCTGAACATCGAATGAGTGTTCTTTTTTAAAATATTAGTTAAAAGTAAAAGAAAAACTGATAAAATTATGATGCAGCCTTTGCTTTAGTTTTATCCATCTACGACAAAAGTTTGCCTTTTCAGTGTGGAAAAAAACAATACTTAATCAACGTGCAGTTAGTGGGTACAGCATGGAAAAAATGCACAAAATAAGCACAAGTTATAAATAACCATAACGTTTTATTACCATTAAGACTAAACTTGTATTGAAAAGATTTTATATAACAAGACAAGAAAAGCAATAGCAAATTTAACTATCAACTAGATTATGCATAGCGAGTAACTGTTTCTAGTACTCAGGGAAGAGCATGACCCTTTTTTGTTTTAAATATATAACCGTACAAAGCACAAACATACTAAAATGATCAGTGCACTGGACATGGGAGAGCACCCCCTCAGTCATTTTGTTCCCTTAGCTCTGTTTTCCCCAATCTGAATTACATTAAAATAAAGACCCAGTTGTTTTCTTTTCTACTGTGCAGTAAGAAAAAATATTCACAACAAACATGACAATATATCAAACAATATTTCTACACGTTACCTTGATACCTCTGTCACTTAAGTATCATAAGAAAACAGTTTAAGACATATACAAACAAAACTAGCAAAGTGTTACAACTTATAATAAATTAACCAAAAGAAAAATAACTTTATATATATATATTTATATTATATATACACATACACACACAACAAAATGACACAATAATATGCTTCTTCCCATAGTTTAAGTAAACAAATAAGTAGACTAGCCAAACTAGCTATATTTGATTTTGGCCATATGCATCACATCGGCAATTAAATAAATAAGTGTTTCAAGCAACATAAACAGTGTTCCAAATGTGCCAACACAGCCCAATTATATCAGCATGGGCTATAAAGTGAATTTGAAAAGTCTTAACAAATTTAAAGCAAATTATTTTTTCTAAACACATTACATTTAACTATGATACTAAGATATGTAAATAATTCTGTAGCACCTACTGCTCAAACCAAGGAAGTTTTCGATCAAAACAATTATTTTTTTTTAAACTTTTGTTCTGCTGATATCCCATACTGATGACTTAAAGAAAAACTGTCTTGCAACTCATCTCCTTGCTTTTGGGTTTTGACTGTGGGTAACTGTGTGCCTGGGAAGAACACTCTCCCGTACTGTATTTAATATTTTTATTACATGCTATGAAAAGATACGAAGATCATCTGTTTGTAGCCCATCCTTCAAAAAACAATCTACTAATCCAGTTTAAAACACACGTCTTGATCTCTAAAAAGTTACCAGTGCAGTATGAACATGACAAAGTTGTCAATTTCCCCTAAATTAGCCAGTCAAAATATTTTTTCTCAAATCCAGATTCTCTTGTAAAAATTCTTTATATTTTATAAAAATAGATTTTTCTTGAAACCCATTTTCAGCAAAGAGACCACCTCTTTGGCAACATTGTTAATGTTATTTAAATTGTTCTGTCATCAGGTATCCCCCTTTTACCCCATTCCCTAACAGAAGACTGTTTAGTTCACATGATATAAAAGAAAAAAGGAAAAATAAAAAAGGTTGCAAAAGTATGTGTTTTTTGTTGTTTTTTGCAATTTTTATTGTTCCTCTTTAATTTATATGGGGGGTTTACCAATCTGATTGGATCAACATTTGAAAAAAAAAAGAATTTTTTTCCTTTCTTTTAATCCCATTAGTTTGTAAAAATTGTTATTGTTTTTTATTTTTTTCAAATGAGCGAATGGTCATCTTAAAAAGAGCCACCTTCAAGGAAGGTAGTAAAACTAGCTGGCCGGGTAAAAATCCCTGCACATTGTTATCTATGTATATTATATTCAACAACGACAGCTATGAAAGAACATTCAATGCATCAAAGGTTTTTTTTGTTTTTGTTTTTTTTCTAAGCATTATAAAATCCTTTCCTGTTCATCACAGGATATCCAATGTTTTAATACTTAGGCAACACTGGCTTATAAAGTCCATGGTTGAATATAAGCCTTGCAGAGTTTTTATTTGTTCGTATATATATTTATATATATATATATTTTAGTAAGTAAGGATATGAAATTCAGGATTTGTGGGTTTTGTTGGTTTTAAAGGAAACTTGCAATACTCGGTCTCCTAAACGGTATCCATTAAGGCTGGCAATTGCCATGGCAGCTTCATCATAGTTGGTCATGGTGACAAAGCCAAATCCCTTGCACTTGTTGGTGTTGAAATCGCGGATCACCTTGACGTTATTAACTGCTCCGAAGGGGCCAAAGAGCTGCCACAGCACGCTTTCATCTGAGTCGGGAGACAAATTGTAGACAAAGATGCACCATCCAGTCCCAGTGTGGCCAGGAATATTCATTCCCACAAGGCTTGTCATCCCATCAATTGTGATCGGGGAAAACCTACCAAATAAAAAGAGGGGGCTATTCTAGACACAGCACTTAGCACAAATTACATGGTACTGAGACTTAAAATAAAGTTCATTCAGGTTTCATGATCCAGTCCTTCGGATGTGAACTATAGGTCCACCTTTGCTCTCAGTTACACAAGTGCCACTAACTTGTGGCCTACTGAAATGAATGTAACGCCTACTGAAATGAATGTAACAGACAAAAACCAGGCACGATGATATTTCCCTTCCAGATTAAGTTATGGTTTGCTGTGTCTGAGATCTAATAAAGGAAATTCTCAAGGAATATCTTACACTAGCCAAATCTAGAAAGTATGAGAGCACTTTCTAGATGGAAAACAGGCAGTTTTGTCTGTTTCTAGTATACAGACTTTTATTCAAATATATTTTAAAAAATTAATTGTTGGTAACATTATCTTAAAAATGTACACATCAAGGAGCACATGCGTAGTAATTATAAAGCAGGAAAATCAGTGCACGTTAGGTCATATCCCTTTAATAGTTGATAAAATGCCATTTTTGAGGCTATTATTTTCAGTGGGTTATATTTAAAAGTTACTGTTACATGTCAGAAAAATCTTGCTAAAAATCATGTCCACAGTGAATTTTAAAGCAGCCATCTTCAATGAATTTTAATTTCTATGATGAATAATTCTTACCTTTGCTTTGCAATGTAGATGTGCAGACAGCAAGCTCTCAATTAGAAAACTTGTAATAATATCTGTAATATTTTTTTTAGATGCATTTAGTGAATAGAATGCCATAACCTTACTTTACTGCTAACAGAACTGACCACTCTAGGAATTAGTTAGTGTGTGCTGACTGCTTATCTTCTATGTGGAATTACATTTAGAATCGTGTTTACTTTTTGATGTACATCCAGAATATTTCCGGATATTGCACCTAATCTGAGAAATATCACTCATTTTTTCTATAGCCTGCAAACACTTATGCAAATCTACACCTTCATTCACATACATAACAGCTTGGAGGGACTGAGCTCTCTGACTCACATGCAGGTTTGCAAGTGTTGAGAGTTGCAGCAACTCTGCTCTTATTGACGTCATTGCAAACAACTCCCATTCAATCCCACTTTTGAGAAATCCCACCCATATCTGAATTTCTTTTACCTCCACTTGTGTATCCTTAAAATAATTATCATAATGGTGCAGCATAGTTTTGCTAGCTTAAACTTTGTGGGAATAGCTGATTTTTTGGTTTGCTAACTGATAAAAAATGTTAAAATATTATTTTGAGTTGAACTAAACCTACAGTTAGAACCAAAAAACTTTTTCATGTTTTTTTATTATAAAATTAAAATATTTCTAAATGAAAAATTTCTAAATGAAAAGTTGTTTTGAATCAAAAAATTGAAATGTCTTGCTGAAAATGGTCTAAATTAATCATTTTTATTTTTTAGGGAAACTTTTAAAACCTTTTTTTATGCTGAAGCAATTCAGCAAAATCTCTCTCTGTGCTAATGTTTCTGTCAATACACACCTACCATTTCCACTGAAAAAACAGTTTGTCTGAAAATTTCACCCAACACTACATTTTTGCACTGCATGAGAATCTGGCCTTTTAGACAATAAGTTCTTGTCTCTTATAACAAATACATTTTAAAAATTGAGGGTACAGCTTAATTCTGAATGAATTCCTTTCAGCCAGCAGAAAAAGCTTCTTTGAGTACAATTGAGAAAATAGGGTCTTGAAGTCTGCAAACTTTAACAGCCTACATAAAGGCCAGCAAATGCTCTTCATGCTGTTATACTTTATTTGTAGATCACATTTGTGGAAGAATGTTTGACTGTGTACTTCCATACAAACAATTTTAATAGACTGACTGTATGATGTACACAGAGTTGTACAGTAATACAGTATGCTACATTTGTGGATCTAAAGTTGCTGAATGTTTATGCTATATTGTACAACATCAGAAATACAATTATATAATTAAAGGCTTGAGATGGGCAATCACTAAGGCTATGTTCTACACTGCAGGCTTTTGCCGGCAGAGAGTATGCTAATGAAGCACTTATTAGCATTTGACACGCTATCATTTGCATATTTTCTGCCAATTCTTTTTGCGCAAGATCCTTATGCCTCCTTTTTTGATCTTGCACAAAAGGTTTTTTTTGAGCAAAACGGACCCATCTGCACTGCTTGTTTTTGCGCAAAAAGCATCGGCAGAGATATACAAATGACAGCACGACAAATGCTAATGAGCACTTCATTAGCATACTCTCTGCCGGCAAAAGTCTGCAGTGTAGACATAGCCTAAGAGTCAAAATTTCATATTCAACCTTAACATTATCACTTTTTACAAATGTGTGAGAACTCAACTGTACAAATCTAACCTTCCTTAATATTGTTTTTAACTACGTTTCCTATAGTTAGTTTTAAATTGAAATATAGGTATTTCGGTAGACATCACCAAAATTCCTTTTGCTTGGACTTTCAAAGGTCCACAGGAGAGTGCCTCTTTCTTCCAAACCTCCAGGGTTAGGCAGCTTTTACATCTGCACATGAAATATCAACTATAGTAACTGCTTTATCATTCAGTCACCATAATGCTGGCTGTACTGGCATAAAAGTTTACTGACATGAGTTTGGGGTGGCATATTCATGACTAGTAACAAAGCTATGAATGATAAAAGTCAATGCCTATGAAGCTTGCATTCCACGCCAAATAACATATTCTGTATACGATGCATATTATACAGCAAAATATGGGGATGTTTTAGAGAGTTTTAGAAGTTTTTGTTTGTTTGTTTTTAAACTGTCCAAACAACAGAATTTTGTGGCATGGCAAGTACAATTCTCAGGGCTTGCAGGGAGAAGAAAAAAATTAACAATTTAAAGAAACTTCCAGAAAAACGGAAAGAAAAGCTGTAGTGATGTTTAATGGCTGATGCCACATGATCTATCAGTGCTAGAAACAAAAGCCTTAAAACAGTGGCAACATACCTGGCTCTCTCATGATATGACTTTTCTGAGGCACATTAAATCAGAACTTAAACCTTCAATAGTCTAGGACAGCACATAATTTGACTTAGACCACAGATCTGCATAATTCTGGGTAGGAAATTAAACACTTGGGAGAGAGAAAAAAAATCTCTAATAGTCATTTATAAGTGACAGCTGTTTGAAGCTGCAAGAGTTTTGGAATCTTACTCCAGGACTGAAATAAATGGATTAGTGGGTCCAGAATGCAGGCGAGATAGTGAAAGGAATATGACAAATTGCAAAAACCATGCAGCAAATTTTGATTCATTATATGGTTATGCCACTAAAGTACTGTAAAGAAATTATGTGCTGATCATGGGACACATGATTTGCTTTTTTCGGGTAGAGGTAAAATATCTAATTTGAAAGTGAATTTGGCTTACAAGTAATCTTATGGTGTACATACTTCCAATTTAAGTTGCACAATTGCCATTGCTGTAGCAGTTAAGATTTATACTACTGTTCACTTCTGAACAGTTTAAAGATATACTTACCATACCATGTATGGGGTAAGCTTTATAAAACAGCACCTACTTTTCATGAATGAGCAGGCTGACCATTTCAGTAGACTAAGGAGCTTGTTCAGCTCATAGGTCAGGATTATAAGAGCATAGCTCTACATAAGGTCAGGAATGAGGCTATGCCCCTACAGTTCTGCAAGGTTCACCTGTATTGATGTGTGTCGTTAGAGAAAAAACACTAACATAAAACATCAACTTCTTTTTTTCAGATAGAACGCAGAACATACTCATTATGGAACTTGAATGTTTCCAAATCAACTGAGCTTTACTTCCAAACTGTACACACAAACCTATATAAATTAAAACACACACACACACACACACACACAAAACAAACCACAAACATGAATAAATATTTGCAATAATTGTTAAAACCTGTAACAAAAGAAACTTAGGGCTGATTAAGGTGCATACAGTTACATTTTTGAAGTTTACTTTGTGGTAGGACATAGTTAGAGGAAAGAATGAAATTGTTTAGTTTTATTTTCCTCTGACAAATTTCACACTACAGATCAGAGATTAGCAAAAACCTCAGTTTAATAGTTTTGATTCAGGAAAATATGCCATATAGCAGCATTACTAGTGTTAGGCTACTTGTAGCTGTTGCACCTAAACCATCTGAGAAGCCCACCTGTAAATAAAAGAAAAGGTGAAAAAAACCCACACACAACTTTTGAGTGTGGCCTTAAAGCAACAAAACCAACTGAAGTCCAAACTTAAAAAAAGAATTTGACATGCTGGTGGAAGAAAAGAAGGAATTAAAAAAATAAAGTTAGTGATTTAAAAAATAAACTGTAGCACCAATCTGTGCCAACATGGACATCTGGCAATCTGTGGAATTCTAATTACCTCTTTACGCCATAGGCCATATTAAGCAAATTGTCCAGCCTGAAAAGAGAAGGAGGGTCTTTGGGTTAATGTTTCACAGATGGCAAGATCGCTCAATGGAACTATTATTAATAAAGTTCCATTTTCAAAGAAGAAATGTTCAACAAGTTTCCTACACATCTAAGGAGTTCAGCAAACAGGAACTCTCTTGAGTTTCAGACTCTGCCCACATTTCAGCCACAAAATTTAATGTCATTTTAACATGCTTTGAGATTTCAGAAAGGCGAACTCTCACTATATAGCATTATCTCAAGATCTGACTAGGTGTTAAAAATTCCCCTTTGATTTTTCATTCGTATATTATGTTAGTGTGAAATCATAAGTACAATACTCCAACAGTTTAGCTTTCATTGCAATTATACTTGTGAATAAAGTGCTACAGTCCAAAATTAGAGGACTAGAAACACACTGGTTATAAACATCTCTTGCTTCCTGTTTTTGCACAGTTGTTTACACTTTTGTTTATTTAGAAAAAATATTTAGTAATAATGATTCCCAAAAGCTGCCAATGTAAATCAGCATTCAATGTGGGAGATTACATTTAATCTACTTTATATTTTAATATGCAATATGAAAAATCCTTTATCTGCATAAGGCGTGGTTATTATAACCTTACCAAAAATGTGATGTTTGAAATATATGCTTGTTTTTTATAAACCAGTCAGGTGACTGATCTTTTCTGTGCTCTTCTTTAATTCATTTCATAATTTTAAAATTGCAAAATTCAGTGAAAGAAATTTGAAAGCTAATATTTATCTTAACCTAACCAGTAAGTCCATGCATTCTTATTTTTAGAAGAAAGACTTTCTACTGAAAATGCTAGTTTGCCTAAATATTATTATACAACATCAAAATAACAGAGAGAACCCAGTACTGCTAATACTGTGTTACTCATCAGATACAAGCAGTACTTTCAAAATGTAAAGCATAAAACATCACATAGCATCTCAGCATTCATATCAAAGACTACACAAAGTCTTTTTATACCTTCAGCAGACATCTGAAGCTAATAATTTAACGAAACTACTGCTGAACAGAATAAACACTCAGCTGTTGCCAGCTACTAACCCATTACATTCAACATTAGATTGAAAGTTGCATCAAACTGTAATATTGCAGAAAAAGAAAGCTGCTAAAAAACAAAACAAAACAAAAAAATAACAACAGAAAAGCCACTTTCCATTTTAGTAGCAACATCAGCCTTTATTCCGTCATTTCTTTACCTGAGACCTCGTGAGATCTGACTGCATAGTTGAGATGTTTTAGTCACTATGGCACAACAGTGAACAGATTTTCCTGTTCATTTGTTTGGAAAGAATGTTCAATTTTACAGAGAAATTGCAATCCATTTACAATTCCAAAATACATTTTCAACAGAACCCTGTCCCAAGCCATCGTAGCTGGTAGAGCTCCAGTTCTTTTGCGCACAGATAGTTACCTGAATCTCTGAGCCTGGTGATGTAGTGGTCCAGGGTAGCGTCTGTTGGGAGACTGGTACAGCTGCGAAAGGAGTGCCTGGCTTGTCTTCTGGCTGGGGTTATTGGCAAACTTCACAGTAATTGGTTCTGTAGCACCACTAGGTTTCTGGCCATTTAGTCCCTTTATGGCTTCTTCTGCCTCTATTCTCTTATCGAAACGGATAAATCCCACACCTCGAGAGACACCTGGGAATAAAGAAAAGACCTTGTTAAATATTGTTTTAAAAAAAGTAAGAATAGCTTCAGGAGTCTCTCACATATCTAAGGCAACAAAACAACATGTTCATTTTGATCTGAGTTCAGAACATATTACTGTGTGATGTAAAAAAATTATTTTCCCCATCAAGGAAAAAAGCCCTGTTCTCTTAAGATCATTTACTGAACCTTTCCTCCTACGTTACATTGTGATAATTGTGGCAGATGACAGACATACAAGTAGTAAATTGCTTGATACATTCCCCTTAAACATGAATTGCCAGTAAAAATCCATGCATTTAAAAACACTCCACTGCATTTATTGCCCCTTAAAGTTGCATATATAAAGAACTATGTGTGTACAGTAATATTTTTTTATTTATATATAGATGATCACATTTTACATCCACAGTCATGCTTCTTAATGTACATCTGTACAGTCTGCTGCTTCATTATAGCTATTATGCTTTCAAAAGCATTTAAGTTTGCTATTTCTGAAAATACTTAACATTTTAAAAAAAGTTTTTTTAACCTGTGACTTGATCAACCAGAATTCGTGAGGTGATGATGCGCCCATATTGTGAAAATAACTGTTCTAGTTCTTTCTGGGTCATCGTTTTTGGAAGGCCGCTAACATACAAGTTTGCATCTCTGATTGATGCTGAACTTGGACGAGCGTATGACACCTAGGGGATTAAAAATAAAAGAATTAATATGCTTTCCATGAATGGATTTACCTCATATTTAAATTAACAGATTATTTTTTGTCTTTATAATCCATTGCATTAATTGAAATAGCCCTGCAATTCAGATCTGAGCTGTTCTTTTAATAGCAACAAGGACTAAAAAAATGTTAAGGAAACAAAAGGAAAGCTGGAAATAACTTGAAAAAAATGTTAGGATAAGGGCTCTAAGTAAAAGCACAAAATAGCTGCTGTACAGTGGTAGATTAACGCACAACTTCCCACGCACAGCTTTGTAAATTTACCCCATGGTGTGGGTGTATAGATGATTTACTGTATTCAACACATAATCTTTGAATATACCTAGCATTCTGAGGTTCCAGTGTGTTTTGTTTTAAGCATATGAAACAGATAGAGTTAGTTGCAGAGAGATCTTTTATGCTGTATCCCTTTGTATTTTCATTCTAAGCTGGCAATCTCTTCCCTCACTGAATTATAAAGTGCTGGTGAAATTAGGCTAAATAAACATCTGCTTTGGGAATGGTAAATACAGTATATCCCCCATCTTCCAATCTGCCATTTTATTTTAAAAAGTCCCTTGAAATGTAAGCCTGAAACCAGATTGCCCAAAAATATTATGACCAAAAAAGCGAAAGGCCAGTTGATGCATTATATATGTTTGTGAAAAAAAAATATTACAACAGATTTCTGTAAAGGGTTTAGAAACTTTTTAAAAACGTAAATGAAACAGAATTTCAAATGGATTTGCATATGCCCCACATTCATAAGCAAAGCTTAAGTTATTTTATTCAGAGGTTTGTTTGTTTTTTAAAGAAAAAACACCCCCTTTAAAACATAATCTATACCTTACATTAATACAAGCACTCCCTTGCCTGGCTAATATGAAACAGAAATCATGAGAAGATTTACTTTACACAGCACATTTGAAACACTGTTTGCTCTAAACCCAATAACTTTCTGAACCATTTGAATTTCATTTAATGAAATGTATTTAAATCTACACCTCTATAAAGTCCTACTGTCTACACATTCAGTACAAGCAGGTAGGCAGGAGAAGGGAGGTCCAGTCACGAATATGATGTACTTAAGTAAGCCCTGTCTCCCTTAGCCCAACACAAATGATAGATGTCTTTATGAGCTCCACACCTAAAAATAGATGTTGACTCAACATAGAAAAGTATGTGAATGACTAATATTTGCTTCCACAGCCTTTTGCATATAACAGGAGTCAAACTCTCTACTGATTTTACATAAGGTTTTTGATTACTTTTTAAATAACTGAAATGTTTGTACATATTAAAAAAAACAACTCCATGGTAAACAATAAGACTAAAGGGAAGTGGATGAAACAGAAGGAAAGGGCTGGAGAAGAGTGTAGCTAAAACATATACACCCAAGATAGCAGGTACCCACAATGATATACCAAGGCACTGGCACAAGAAACTAGTATGACAGTTTTCAAATATCAAATGGATGAGTGTCAAAGCAGTAAAGAACATGATGGGTGGGATTTCAGTAAGTGCCTTGAGGACTTCAGAGCCTGAGTCCCACAGACTTTCAATGGGTGAAGACCTCCTTAGACACTTACAGTCCTTGTAAAATCCCAACCTTGGGTATGCAGTGTGATACTGAGAGCACAGTCCATACATCTCAGCACTCCTTCATGTAATTCCTACTGGTGCCTGGCAATTTGGTGGAGAGGACCTAGGATTTCATAGGTTGGCCTTTCATCTGTGGTGAACACAGTTGAAAAAAAATCTGGCCTCAGCTCGTACATGAGTTTGGTGGTTTCTTATTCCCACTTGATGTATAATCACAAAATTGCCACACCACTGAAAGGAAGTTGTGGGATGACTGGCAGGCACTGTTCATGATGAACTCAGGATGAGAACAGCAGGGGTGCCACATGTTAACTCTGGAGTGTACTGGCACACACATCTGGGAGATTTCACAGCACTTAATCACACAATGCCAGGCTCCAGATGGTATGGTTAACCTCCCAGTTTTCAAGAGAAATAAACTACATCTTGGGGAAAATCCTGGCTCCACTGAAGTCAATAGGAGTTTTGCCACTGACTTCAATGGAGCCAGGATTTCACAGTGAATGTTCAGAAAGAATTGACCATCGCCACAAAATAATCTTCTATAAATATCTTACCTTAATAAGGGGACTGTTTAGGTTCCAGGGATGGGGAACCTTTTTTGAGTCGGGGGCCACAGAAAAAAATCAGTCAGGGGCCGAATACAAGTGAGAAGCAAAGCCCCCCCCCCCAAACCCCTCACATCCCCCTTGCACATTTTGTATGCTCAAGCCCCACAGTGGGGCGGAGGGTGATACGCTCCTGAATACTGGGGCAGGAGGTGCTGAGCCTCCGGGGATGGATCTAGGCAAGCCGGGGGCCGCATTTAGCCCCTTGGCCTGAAGTTCCCTCACCCCCATTACACTTCTACAATTCAACCTACTTTACAAAAGAACATTTTAAAGCTGCCCTTCTGAGCTTGGAAAAAATTTATCTGCTCTAAAAACTGAGAACTGCAAGACACACAAAAATCTTGGGCAAACTGCCAACCACAAATCCAGGTCCTGGGTTTCTTCACATTAGCACATTCATCAACCCCGTGCCCTGTTTTGTTCTGAGCAGAAAAGGTATACAAAAAGAAAAATGCCACTTTCTGGGGCACGAAAAGACTGAGATTCTTGCATATTTTAATTCGCTGCTCTGTTCCTGTGAGCCATGCAGACAGGCAAAGTGGGTGGGGAGAGATTGTGCAAAGTTCACTCTCTCACACAAACATCCACCCACATCACATGTAAACCACATCATTAGCTCAGATCCAATTTTAGTTCCACCTGCCTTAAAATATTCAGGTTGCAGGGGGATGCTGGGCAAGGAGCTGTCAAAGGTTAGTCAGCTATCCTCAATCTCCAAAGCAGAGGGTTCTGAGTGTGGGATAGACACAAGCCTAGTGAAGGTGATTTCTTCTTTTCAGTCTTCCCAACTTCCCTCCTAGATCAATCAAGTACAAATCCGTTGGTTAGACAGATGTGCTCCTACAGGATTTTAAAAGGGATTACAGGGGGGAAAAACCCAACATTTCACCATGCTGTAAAGGGGTTAGAACAGTTATTATGAAGTTGTGCCAAAGCAGGCTCACGTTTTGTTACTGAAAACTGCAGAGCATTCAGCAAATATGTTGCATGAATTCTTTATATTTACACTTATCTCTCATTAGGAACCTTAGTTTGCTTTTACCAGCATGAGGTATCTAAAACACTAGATTAGTTTTAAAAAAAATCCTTACTACCGCAAGTTCTTATGATTATGAGCATAGCATCTGCTAAGAGAAAGGTTGGTCCAGACACTTTACAGCTTGGTAGCAGAGGGCGGTTCCACTCAATCTGATCATTTTCAAGCTGTTAGGTCAAACTGCCAAAAGGAAACAATGTGATATTGTTGGGTTTGTTCTACGGCTCACCAGTTTCCAATGTTAATTTTGCATACATATATACACAAAATAATTATGCAGAAAATATCTTTGCTAGACTACTCCCAATCCTACAAATAAATAAACCAAAACTTGTTTAAAAGACTGTCTCTTTATTAGACAACCTTCCTTCCTTAAGAATTATGGGACATACGCTGGCTCTGCCACCTTTGTGTGCTCAATGCTTTGTGACTACATGCTTGTCAAATGACACCATTGTACTCGCTGCGGGATCCATATACTTCTCTACTCAAGCCACTCAGGAACAGAATGATTTGCTGCAGTCTCTCTGTGGAAAGTCTGCAGTACACACAACAGCCTCAGAGTCATATGTGTCCCAGAATTTCATGTCCTCCATGAATGGAATTAATATTTGTAGTCCATTGGCACACAAAAAAATTCAGAGGAATTATTCTTCCTGTACATATCCTCATAGTCCTTAGGACCTTACAGAATAGTGCAGTCTAGGTACAATATAGGTACAGTCTAGTTTTCTATTACACAGAGCATTCCTCTCAACAAGGCCAGAACTTTGACACTTAAGACCAACAATTTAAATGCGGACACAGTGCGCATGCACCTTCAATGCTGATACACTTAAAAGAAATAGTCAGCTAATGGGTTTATCCAATTATTGGACAATACTCTGAGTATGTATTCATCTGAAGGACTGTTCCCCAGAAATAAGACGAGAGAATTTAAGTTAGCAAATAACAATATAGCCCCTGCTTTCTTTTTCCCATTTGGCCTTTTTGAGGAACTCGCCCTTCCTGTACTGTGGTGATGTTCTTTGGTCATAATGCAGTGGGTTGAGTACATCAGCCTCTATCCATCTGTAAAAGTTGCTTTTAAGTGGCATAAGGTTCTTCCTTCTTGTCGAGAAATTAGTGAGCCAACTTTTGCACTGCTACCAGTCACTGCCAGCTTGGAGCTCATGAGACTAGTGCTGAGCATTTAGCCCATGAATGTTGTATGCACAAATGCCCACAGACGATGGAAACAGTTCTTACAATATTTATTATTCAAATATCTGAGAGAGTTACAAGTTTGTAAAGTTGAGGTACAAGCAATGTTTATTGTGTTTCCAGAATCTATGACTCCCTACATAGCCTTGGGATTTTGTAGACTATTTGTGACATATGGCCCACCTCTCTTTAAAATGACCTTATTAATAGTTCTGAAATATTCTATTTGTTTCTTAGATGGATATCTAGGGAAGAAAGATAGCTGTTCAAATTGTTAAATTGGTATTCCCAAAATCTGGGTTACATTCTTGGCTCTGTCACAGATTTTCTGTGTAGTCTAGGGCAACTCACTTAACCTTTTCGTTCCTTTGCTTTCCATCTGTTAAAATGGGATGAATGCTTCCCTGCTCCTAACCACTGTCTTATCTATTAGACTGTACACACTATTGTCCTTTATTAGGTATACGTCCAGAACCTAGAACAACAGGATCCAATTTGGTTGCTACTGGAAGATTACAAACACCACTCTGCTCCCCCCAAAAGCTCCACTATTAGGCCACACTAAAATGAAAAATTAACACTTGGTACTCAGTTCATGTATTTTGTTTGTAGATCTTGAAGTGCTTTAAAAAAGGTAAGTTAGTATTATCATGCCTATTTTATAATTCTACCACAGGTGGGAAATTTGGCACAGAGAAGTGAAATGACTTGGCTGGAGACACAATCAGTTAGTGGTAGAGAAAGGATTTCACAGATCCCAAAGCTGTAAGAGATTACTTGTAGCCACCTGATCTGAACTCCTGCACAATACAGGCCATAGAATTTCTCCAAGGTAACTCCTAGAGCGTATCTTTCAGAGAAAAAAAAATCCCATCTTGATTTAAAAAAACTGTCAGTGACGCAGGATTCATTATGACCATTGGTAAAATGCTCCAATTGTGAATTACTCTCATTGTGAAAAAGTTATACTGTACTTCCAGTCTGAACTGGCCTACTTCAATCTTCACCATTGGATAGTGTTATAACTGTCTGTGCTAGACTGAAGAGACCAATATTAAATATTTATTCCCTGTGTAGGAACTTTTATATGTAATCAAGTCACCCATTATCATAATCATGAGGATTCTGTTAGTTCCAAATATATTTATAAAACTCCTTATGTCTCTACCCTGCATAATTATCCTTGCATCCCTTTGCTTCCCATATCAGTTTTCTGCAGTTCCTAACATCTGACTTACATTCATTGCTATCCACTTCCCTTTATTTCAAATTATTACAATTGTTTAATATCTGCTCTCACTTTCTCTCTAAATCATATTTTGTTTTAACCATTATAGCTTTCTTAATTGATTATAGGATTTGGTGCATCTTCTAAAGTGTTCTAAAATGATTGCCAATATCATTCACATTAATTCTGATTCATTAGATTATTCTGATTCATTTCTTCATACCACCTGATTTGGCTCATAATTATTTTCCCCTTTGTGAAATTGGCCCTATTAAAGGATTCTGGACTTTGTTCTGGTTGACCATTATAAACGTGAAGTCAGGATCACTTGAACCTAAGCTACCATTAATTTTCATTGTGTGAGCACTTCCTCTTTATCTGTTAAGACAAAGTCTAATAAATAATTTCCATGTTGTCTGCAACACTTTTTTGAATTAGGAAATTGCCATATATAATGTTTAGAAATTACAAGGAAAGGAATCCTTGCCCCCACATTTCCAGCTGAATGCTCAAACTCTTGCAAAAAATATTTACCAATTTGTGAAAATTCCTTGCAAACTGCCCCTCCCACTGATTTGGCTAAATCCTTTGCACATTTGCATCATTCCTGTCCAAAAGTCAGAAATTAATCACCCCATAAGACTGTTTTCTCCTTGGGGTCATGGGTGGTTTTAAACTTGGCATTTTAATGCCTTTTTATTAAGATTAATTATGATTATAAATAAGAAAGTAGTGTCTGTCCCATCATTTCAGGGAGACTATCCATAGATAATGACCAGCAGCATTCTGGGAAACATCAAGAGCAGTGCTAAGAGAAATAATTGCTTATATGTCTTGACTGGAAAGGACTCCTTGGCAAAAGTGAAGCAGTTAGAAAGTAAGAGATATCAATTAGGGAAGATGCACAAAACAGAGACAAAGAGTTTCTGGTGTGTGCTGAAGGCAGCAAAGCCAAATTAGAATCATCACAAACGTAAGCACTGAAAGGGTTCCTTTCGTTATAGCTACAGTGCTACTATGGGCAGAAGAGTGAAAGAGAATTTAACAAGCACCATGAAGTCCAGAAGGTTACATAGAGTCTTTCTTAAAGAGCAAAAAACCAGTAAGTGAGTAAGTCTTCTGAGATCCACAGTACCTTAAAAGCTTTTTGTCTGAGATTTTATTGCCATAGCTCTATAATCACAGTAGAAAAATCTCTCCTTTATGACTAATACTCAATCTGCTCCTCAATGGAAAAAAATGACACAATTTTAAAAGGAACAAGCAGTGGAAAGCTATCCCCTAAGTCTGCAGCCTGAAAAAAGCCCGTAATCAGAATTTTCATAAAGAGAAAGCAATAAATACTCATTTGTTCCCTTACACCTCCCAATACTTGCAAAGATTTTCTGGTGTTGAGGAGGAAGAAGTAGGGTGCTTAAGTACAGCTAAACATCTTTGACACCTCGGTTAAATGCATCTTAGGTGTTGTTGCCCCATTTCAGAATCTAACACAATTATTCCAAGAGAACATCAATTGGTGTGTTCAACCAAGGGAGCATCCTGCTGCAATTATCCATGCTTTGGCCACCTGGAGGTTAGATTATTGCCATGTGCTCTACATGGGGATTATATATTGAGACCATTTGGAAACTGCAGCTAGTGCAAAATGGAAGCACCCACTTATTTAGCAAAGCATCATGCAGAAGGGGTATATTACTAGCATGCTGTAATTAGCATCACCAAGCTGCCAATAAATTTCTGGCTGGAGTTTGCTACGTTAGTTTTAACTCCTCAAGCTCTAAACAGTTTGGAACCTGGTAACTGAAGGATCTCTTTTCTCCCGTACCATACAGCTATAGATATGACCAGAAGCTCACCCTCAATCTGAATGGGATTGGGTGGTGCTGGAAGGACATTTGTAACTTTGGATATCCCTGGTCTGCCTGAGGCACCATTTATTAACCTTCCGAGCATGCTTCTCAGCCAACCTTTTCTCTTGAGCATGACTGGGGTTATGTCTAAACTATGTTTTTTCCCCCCGAAAGAGGATATGCCAATTCAGCAGGAATTTGCATATCTTCTTCCGATCACTTTTTCAAAAGTGGGTCTTTGAAAAGTGAAAGTAGTCTGGACACGGTTTCGAAAAACTGCGTAAACTTCCTTTTTTTGGGAAGAGCGTTTTTTTCCGGGGGGGGAAAAACGCATCCAGACTACTTTCACTTTCGAAAGACCTGCTTTCAAAAAAGCGAATGGAAGAAGATATAGGAATTTGCATATCCTCTTTCGAACCCAACCCTCCCCCCCATAGTTTAGACATACCCCGGGTGTGAAGGGGGCTGGGGACTGCTATTATTTGCTTGCCTTGCTGTACAGTACAGGCAGGTCTGTGACTGCAAATGATTTAAAAATCAGGCATGGTGAAAAACTAAAACAGTTATATTAACATTTTAAAGTAATGCCGCCACATTCTGTTGTGGAAAAACAACAGTAAAGTAGTTAATCCATCCATTTAGACCAGGTTAGTTCTTTACATTAGCACAAATTTTGCCTAATAAAATGGTATTTATCTGGACCCCACCCTGTACTTTACAGGTCCTCTTCTATTTTTTAAATGAGATAGCACACAGGGTACATCTGTCAGGGAGGAACAAAATCTATTTCTCTCAAAGGGAGGGAAAGTGCATAGGGCTGTGCTTTCGGTAGACAGTAGTTCTCTTTCCATTTCAAACCTCCCTTCAAAGTTCTTTATCCTTTCCTTGTTCTAACGCCCTCAAACATAATGCTCAGATCTTCTGAATCATTTGAGAACATTATGAAACACTTCCTCCACATCCTCTTAAATGTTATCCATTTTATTCAGTGCTCAGGAGCAGAGTTTAAGCAATCTGTAGGTTATGCATGGTACATTTTGCTTCCTTTCTAATATTTCATTCAACTTCTAGCCAATCTTCAACATTAGCAGTGACTTTTATAAGTAGGATTCCATGCCGCTTTCATGCATGGGCAAAATTAATCTTTTAAAAAACTGATACCATCTCCAGCAGAGGGATTTGTTTCAAACATGAGACATACTTTCATTCACCCAAAAATGTTTTGTGGAACTGCATAAAAGTTTTAACTGCAACTATAAACTGTGTCCCCTCCCTCAAAAAAAGACGACAGTGATATAAAATAGCTTAGTAGAAATATGAAATATGATTAGCTGAAAATGATTACCGCTCATATAATCTATAACTAAATACATGAACATACATGCACATATTACTTGGACTCTTCCCTTGGAACAGATATTCTTGCTAAACAAACAATCATCTTTCACCATTCATTATAAAGGACATCATCTTGAAATACAAAACACTCAAATGTGAATATTTTAGCTCGTTAGAGATAAAAGGAATGACTCATTTTAATACCAAGAGATTAAAGACAGAAATCTGTTTCATCAATTAATTTATTCTATGGATTTGACACCAGATTGTGAATAGTCAATTTTGGTGATTCCTCTGCAGAATCAGAAATTTCTCATAGTTACATGGGTCTTTCATAAGTATGAGGTGAGAGAAGAACATTACAAAAGACAGCCAAAAAATTCAACTGTAAAGCCATGAACATGACAAGAGCAGGATCTAGGGACAGGTGTAGTGCCTGAAATAGTTGGAAGTCTTTTTTTAAAAGATTAGATTTCAATTTGTTAGTACTTCATTCAAACACGATTTAGAGCCAATTTAAAAATAAAAAGCAAGAAAAAACACTCCCATTCTACAGAGCCTGAGGCTTCATGCGGAATTCTGTGCAGATGGTTGCATCTGTAAGTATTCTTGGGTGCATGATGTTTTTGTGCATGGATTTCAGCCTTTGCTTTTAATGATGTATCCTGGTTCAGGGTCATGTTTCCCAGCCTACGCAGGGGGCAAAAGGGTGGGTGAAAACACTATTCAACCACATACTGCAAGACCGTCTCCTTAGATCTTGTTTTGGGGTGGAGGTGCATAGAAGACTCCACAAGGACATAATTTGTGTTTGGTAAAGAGGAAGAGGTAATAAAGTAAGCCTCTTCCCCGGGGATATGTTCAGATGCATATTGCTTTACTCTGCCATTGACCAAAGGCTCAATCTGGCTCTAAATAGGTCAGATTAGATGATAATAGCCCTCTTTTGGATTTACAAAAATGCAATTAAATTTATGACTTAATCCGAGAAAATAACCAGTACTTTGGTTTTAAATCTTATACTACCATTTAATTAAATCAAATTCATTTTTTCAGTTTGGAAAGCAACAGTGATTTAAAAGTATCATTTGTGTTTGTCAAGGTCCACAAATGGCACTGAGAACATTAGTTAGGTGCACTGATATTTTTGTGCATTAATTGAACACATCAATAAATATAAAAATGGACAAAAGTGAGCCTGTCTTAAGTGGTGGGGAAAGTGAATAAAATAGGAGGGGCAATGGAACAAATTGAGGTACTCTAAAACTTTAGGCTAAGTCTATGCTGGCACTTACAGAGCTATAACCTTCTGGCTCAGGGATGTGAAAAAAACCTCCCTGAGCGCAGCAAGTTACAGCGCTGTATGGCCGTGGCTGACTTTTAAACTTGTAAGTACTGTAGACAAAGCCTTAGATATGATTTGCTGCTGCTCTGCAAGTGTATTTAGAATCCAATATGGAATTCTGAGGTAGTTTCCTCCAATATATGTAACTGGCATGGTAATTAGAGAGAACACTAAGAATATATTCTTCACATTTCAACAACTTCAACTTTGTGAAGGCTCTAAACTGGGCTATACTTGCCAAGAAAGGGCCTGTTTTAAGAGAGTTAATACATATAGTAATATGACAGGCTTATAGTGGCTTAAAAGTGTTTGTGGGGAATGAGGCGGGAAGTTTAATAAAAGGGTATTTTGCTACTGTACTTCAAACAACCTTTTTGTGGTGCATTTTATTTACAATAGATGCAGTTCCAAGCTGTGTTTAAATGATTCAGTAAGTATGCATATCTTATTCTGTTATTGCTTAGATAATATTGTTACAATCAACAATACTTGGAGATTAAAAAATAAGGCTCCTTTGGATTAATTCAGGTGATTTTGATACTATTTAAACTGTGTATTTTGAAGAATGTACATGTTCTACTAATCTAGGTAAAATGTGTAAAACTCCTATGCATACAGAACAGACTTGTTGCCTTGATTATTATTAATTTTTAAATGTCTTCAAAATTGCAACTTTCACTTCTGAAATCAAAGTAATTAATAAGTTATTTATAAGCATAAAAGAAACCAAACCCCAGATAACTATTTCCTTACAATTTTAAAATGTGTTTTAAAAAACCGATATTAAAAAACCAACATTCTTCCAGAAATGTGTGGTGTACCAAGTTTCTACCTAAAACAAACTTTCACTGCAGAAATTAGAACTCCTTAAAAACTTATGTGCATAAAATAACTGAATTTAAACTATTTAAGGAATGTTACAAAAACATAATAAATTAAACAGTGTCATAAAACATTTAAAATGTTGGTCTGCAGTTGACACATTCCCCAGCAGCACTGGAAACTCAAATACAACAACACAATTCTTCCTCAAGAGAACCAGAAATATTAAAATAAAATAATAAAATAATAATAATAATAATAAATACTTAGATATTTTGTCCCAGCTGACTAAGAGTAGGAAGTAAACTAAATGTTTATTAAAATTCTTCTGGGTTTTAAATCTAAGACATTTAGAAAAAAATGAAAGAACGTGTTTTTTACAACTATGGTATTTATCTTGTCAGTGTCCCTTTAACGATTACATTTAGAGAGCAACCTACAGCTCAACTTCAGCAGTGGAATAAAAAGTTCTTAGTATAAGTATGAAATTTCAATCAGCAGCAGCTGATAAGAATAGCTGATTTTATTACTTTATATAGTCTGATCAATAAATTAAATTAAAACCTTAACTGCATAAATATCTGTTATAAGGATTTTAGTACATGGTATAAATACATATATGTGTGATGGTCTTGCTCCTGCAAGATGAATTTTGGAAAGAACATTTTATATATAATCACAATGACTGGTTTTTAGTTCTCTTAAGTCTCAACATTTCGCATCTGATTAACTGAGCAGCTCCAGAGGCTGCTTGTCTGAAATCAAAGAGGCAGTCAGAAATTTTACAGTGTAAAAATTTGCTTCGACTACCGAGAAAACCAAGGACAAACTAATGGCATGTTTGCACAACCTACAGGGTGGCTTCTTGATCTCTAGTCCCTTTGGGGAGCGTTTTGGGTTTCAGCAAGTGAATCAAAGAACAGTGAAACTGGCAAAATAACTCTTGAAAGAGACAACTGTGTTTTGTTTTGTTTTAAATGGCATCTAACTGGGAAGAAGTGTATCTTGATTAAAGGGGACCTTTTATGAACTGAATGTTTGATATCACATACCAAATTAATTGTAATTAGCACAACATGTGCTGTGGTCATTTGTGAATGTTACAACTTCATGTTTCACCTTTGTTCAATGGATTTCTACGGGTAATGTTCTCTAGTGTATGGCTGTTTTATTCTAACTTCAAATCCCATTACAACATTTTAAAATACCTGCTAAGGTCCCCCTCCCCCCCACCAATAAACAAAAATAGTAGCAGTTTGAAAGAAAAAAATCCATCTGCCATACATCCTTTGAAGGAACAGCTAGTTAGCTGTGCCCTTTACATTATCAGATTAAAATACTGATGAGATTTCAAAAAACTGTCTTAACTATTTACTGCTCTTCCTAAATTTAGCAAAAGGCTCTTTGTATTCTCTTACCTTTATGGTTTTGGTCTGGAGTCTGAGTCCATTTAAAGTGTTAATGGCTTTCTCTGCATCCTTTGGATCAATATAGTTAACAAATCCATACCCTAAACTCTGCCCTGTTGAAACATAAGAAACAAAACAAAACAAAAAAGGACTCAGTATCTTTTCAGCACATGATGACTTCCAAATGTGGAATCAAAATTCTCTTCTAGTGTTTCTTTTCACCATCACTTTCACCTAGACTCTCTAAATGAGCAGGGTGTCAGTTTTTCACCATTCCATTTTGGCCTTAATGCACTGTGCAAGCTAACAGAAAAAGTTTAAAATAGCCACTACAGTGTACAAACCTAAAAGAAAAAAAGCTAAAAAACGCTCATCTACAAGTTACCTAAAAAACATGTTAACATGTTGCCATCAATGGAATTACATAAACACAATTCATAGCTTTGTGTTGAGTTTGTAAAAAACTGGAGGATCAGCTGTACAAGCAACATGGTTCCCATTTAAAAAGAAATGTTTATAGTCTGCCTGTTTTCGTACTGTCAAATTTCAGAAACCTTGTATTTTTACCGTGCCCTTCCAAAACACTTTGCTCAGTTGGTGTATGGTGTAACATATATATATGTTATTGACTTGTGAATGGCAGCACAGAAATGAAAAGAAAGGACAGACAATCACACGCCAGGATAAGCTCTTACATTATGTTTTCTTTAATATGTTGGTGATACCAGCAAAGACAATACAGTACCACTGCTGCTGCATCCGGATGGCAGGAGCCCATTTTAGCAGCCAAATCATTTCAACAGCTTCTGTTTACTGATAGTGTCTGTGTTTATGTTTGTAGTAGAAGAAGGAGACCTGGTTTAACAACTTGGTTTGTAAAATGGAGCTAGTGATATACTATTATTAATTCTATACATATACGCATACACAGAAAGGACAACTAGAGGGTCTAAAATGGAGTAGAACATCACAAAACATTACACCTTTCCCCCACTGATTTTACAATATAGCATTGTTAACAGCACATAAAAGACAATAGCAACAAAGAAGCAGATTCTACACTTAGGCTTCCATATTCCTTTGTCTTATGGACCATATTTAATTTATTTTGGATATCTGGCAAATGCAATCATTTGCTGTATATTTTTTTAAAATAACAGACACTGGATATACAGAAGGGAGTAGAGATAATCTGGCTTTAAAAAAATATGTCCAGGCAGCAGGCATTTTTTTTTTTGACTCTCACCCTCTGTTGTCACACATTTTTATAATGAATTTGGAAAAGGCTTGGTCCAAACCCTACCTGCACATGGGGTCCAATGTGCAGAGGAATCATCCTGATTCTGCTCAAGAGGGGGAAGAGGAAGAAAGGCTGTGAAAATCCCACACAGGCAGAGATGTAACAGGCTGTGAAAACTATACAGTCTCTAAATGCACTAATGCAAAAGTAGCTACCCATCTCTTTCTCTCATGGGAACGCAGAGGTCACAAAGGATCCTGCACATGAAGAGCTAGGCCCTAGTCTGGTGGAGGGTATTCCATCTCTGCTACAATAAACCTTGTTATTTTGGCTTTGTGTAGAGAAAGTAAGTGCATCTGCCCTGATTTTGAACATAAATGTGTCGCATAATCCATATACACTAGAAGTGTCTCAGTCTTCAACAAAAAATCAGATCAAGGTGCTCAATTTTTAAAGGCTTAAATGCAACACACTTTTATAAACCCACAGAAATGCTTTATTTCATTGCTACAATGACCACATGCAGCGCTGCAGACAGGAAATTGCTATTTTAAATTACATACGTCAAGGGAGCACTTCCATTCACTGCGTTTAGAAGTACAAGCACAAAACACACCCACTCTTCTTGAATGGCTAAATTCATCTCAGCGAATATGTTCCAATCTCAGTTAAGTGGCACTGACCAAAAGTTAAACTGAGCAAAGAACCAGAAGCATAAATAATGTAACACAGTTTTGAGGTCACCCCTCCTCACTCCTACCGAAGGCAGAGATTTTCAAACTTGGGTCAGGACCCAAAAGTGGGTTGTGACCCCATTTTAATGGGGACCCCAGGGCCAGCATTAGATTTGCTGGGTTCCAGGGCTGAAGCTGAAGCCCAATCATGACCCTGTGACGGGGGGGTCGCCCCTGGCTTACTACGGCAGCACTCCCCCACGCACTTCCCGCGATGCCGCCAGCGCTTTCAAGCACGGATCCTCAGCCCTGTGGTGGGTTTGCGGTGCATGAGCGCTGGCCGCCAGCGCCCCGGCGGACTTTAGGGCCCGGGGGGAAGATACAAAGGAACGTCGCTCCGGGTGACGCACGACGTTTAAAAACCCGGAAGGGCGGGTAAAAGGGGGAGGGCAGAGCGGGCGGTATTCCTCCTCCAGCCAAGGAAAGGCTGATTGCATTCTCCTCAACAGGGGATGGAGAACAGGAAAGGGGGACAGCCGGGCCTGGCGGTGTGGAGCTACGTCTTCGCCCCTCAAGGTGTGGCAGACAGAGTCAACTAAAGACTGGAACTACTGGGACCAACCATTTTTGGGGGCATGGGGTTAGGAAACGTTAAGCCAGCAGGATGGCAGGTAAAAAGGGGGCTGGCTATGACGGCAAACCCACCGCCTACCAATCGTCGTCCTGCTACCCACCCCCAAGCAGGATAGTGCTGCTCAGACTGCTGCCCACTTCTGGGGTCATGCAGTAAAACTTCGTTGTCAGAAGAGCGTTGTGGGGCAATGAAGTTCGAGAACCCTTGACCTAAGGTATTTATATGGACCCTATGTCAGCTGTAGGCAAGCCCTTTCCAGTCTTTAATATCAATGAGCAGTCCTGTGGCACCTTAGGAACTAACAAATAGATCATATCATGAGCTGGAACTGAACCAGGTTACCTACTTCCTAATATACTTTAAATGCAGAGCTGCAGCGTGTATAGGTTCAGGATCCGGTGTGAACCAGGACTGAGCTGGGCTGCTGGCCAGCCTGCTAAAAAGATTACTGGCAGGTGCGGGGAAGGAGGGTGAAATGCGTGTAGTCTATAGCATTAACCTATAAGCTTTTCCTCATCGGTTAATTGACTACACTATTACATCCCTATTTGAAATAACTGACATAATTCCAAAATAACACAGTTCGCATCTACACTACAAGCAGTTACTTCGACATAATGTCAAAATAATGTCAAGCTGGAGGACTTCTTACTCAGAATCCTGTAACCCTCATTTTATGAGGAGTAAGGGAAGTCGGAGGAAGAGTGCTCTTCCTTGGATGTCCGGCTGTCTAGACAGCGCCAAAAGCCGAAATAAGCTATTTCGACTTAAGTTACGCAATCGACGTAGCTCAAGTTGCGTAGCTTATTTTGGCCTTAGCCCTGTTGCATAGATGTACCCAGAGAGAATAAGGCCCAGCTTTTCAAAGGTTTTAAGAGTTGATCTGTTCGGCACTGTAAGGTCTTAGAGATTTCACTGGCTTAGTTCCATTCCCCAAAAAGACAGGCTTTTAGACCCAGATCCTCACAGGTCACCTAAATCAAACTGAAGTCATAGGAATTTAGGCTCCTAGGTGCCTAAGTCACTTAAGTATCATATATATAGTAGCCCAATGTCCGTGAGTCTGTAACGCTGTAGTGTTACAGTCTTGCCTCTGGGGGGCGCTCTTGCCTCCCACCACGGTGCTCAGCTGAGTTCTGCGCCGGTCGGCCGGGCTGCAGTGGGGGAGCAAGTTGCCATTTGTGGTCCGTGCTCCCCAAAAGGCCGCTTGCTCCCCCGCCGCAGCCCATCCGAGCAGCACAGAA
>JANRFK010004893.1:53216905-53227626 GCA_030068395.1 Apalone spinifera
CGACGTGGAGGAGAGACCTGAAAATCCTGTCTTACGACGGGCTAATTGGCTAGTTGCAACATAGTTACCTATAGGTACCTAGACAGATCTAAGAATCTATCCCTGAAGGACAAGCCTAGGGTCTCACATGGCTTATGAATAGGCTACAGCTGGGTCAGACCAAAGGTCCATCTAACCCAGAACCCTATCTTCCAACAATCATTAAAGCCAAGTGCTTCAGACATAATGAACAGAAGAGACAGTCATCATATCATCTATCCCCTGTTGCCTATTCCTAGCTTCTGGCAAACAGAGGCTAAGGAAACTTCAGAGCATGGTTTTGTATCCCTGACCCTCAGGCTAACAGTCAGTCATGAACCTATCCTCCAGGAACTTACCTAGATTTTTTTAAAAAACTCTGTTATTGTCTTGGCCTTCACAGTATCCTCTGGCAAAAAGTTCAAAAGGTTGACTGTGTATTGTGTGTAAAAATACATCCTTTTATTTGAGTTAAACCCACTGCCCATTAATTTCATTTTGTGACCTCTAGTTCTTACGTTATGAAAAGGAGTAAATAACACAACCTTATTCACTTTCTCCACACCAGTCATGATTTTATCAATCTTTTTCATATCCCCCCTTCATTGTCTCTTTCCAAGCTCAGAAGTCCCAGTCTTACTAACTTCTCCTTGTACGGAAGCTGTTCCAGACCCCTAATCAGTTTTGTTGCCCTTTCCTGTACTTTTCCAATTCTGTCACAGCTTTTTAGAATTGGGGAGACACGCTTTACATGTAATAGTCAAGATGTGTACCTACCATGGATTTATTTAGAGGCAATATGATATTTTCTGTGGCATTATCTACCCCTTCCTACTGATTCCTAACATTCCGTTTGTGTTTTAAGGCCTGGCTGGCACTGGAAGAATTACTCACATGTGCAGTCTCACTTCAGAGCTGTAGTTGTAGCTGTGCTGGTCCTAGTATATTAGAGACACACGGTGGGTGAGGTAGTATCTTTTATTGGACCGAGTATGGTTGGTGAGAAAGATAAGCTTTTGAGCCACTTAGAGCTCTTCTTCAGGTCTAGGAAACATACTGCGAGCATCACAGCTAAATGCCAGGTAGAACAGATTGTTTTACACAAATAGTTAGTAAGGGCTTTTCTAGATAGAGTGGCCTATTAACACCCCTGCAGGCATTGGACCAAAAGAGGGTGTTAGTTGATTACGGACTGTTGCAATAAGCCATAAATCCAGTGTCTATTGAGTTCCTGTGTTTTTTTTGTCTAATAGAGTTATGAATTTCAGTTCCGAAGCTTGTCTTTGGAAAGTGTTACTTTGAGGATCAGACTGAGAGGTCACACATAGAATGATTGCTTGGTAAGAAGTGTTCACCCACTACTGATAGGAAAATAAGTCAGAAACATTCTGAGTAAGTCCATTCAATAACTTAGGGATTGTCTAGTTTCCCTTGCAGAGTTGTTACTGGGAAATTCATTGCACTGGACGAGATACACCACATGTTCCGAAGCACGTTTGTGGTGTCTATGGGTCTTGAAAGGTGTGTTGCAAGGGGTGTTGCTGATGGTAGCAGTGGAGATAAGTCTGCAGATTTTGCATCTGCTTTTTTTCTGGCAGGATCTAGTTCTGCTATGAGTTGGTGTGTCCTGGACGACGGGAAGCTTGCTTCTAAATTATGGGCTTTGAGAGGCTGTGGAGTGGTTTGAAAGCTAGAAACTGGGATTCAGAAAGGATTTCTTTCAGGGCATGGTTGTCATCAAGTATGTGCTAGAGCAGTCTGAAAATATCCCATATAATTTCCACTGTGGGATTGCAGGTGACAACTAAGGGTATGTGGTTGGACCAACTTGTAGTGCTAAACAACCTTTTTTACCTTACTTCAGTGTCACAGCTAAATGCATCTTTGCCAGAGCTGAAGAAGAGCACTGTGTGGCTCAAAAGCTTGTCTTTTTCACCAACAGAAGTTGGACCAATAAAAGATATGACCTCCCTAACCATGTCATTCTCAGACAAATTTGCATAATACCTTGCTAAGGAAGAGAATACAGATAAAAACAACCTAAAAAGGAACGTGGGGTGGAGAGTGTCATGAATCAGCTGATACAACAAGACGACAAAGAAACTGATCTGGAGACAAAGCTTTTTATGCATCCACTCCCCGATTCCTTTCTCTGGAATTCCTTAGTTACATCATGAAGGTCACTTTGCACTGGCCACACAAAAAGATATCTACACAGATGCTTCCTCAAAAGTGGAAGGAGGTAACTCTCACGCACAAAGTTACATCCTCATGTTTGCAGAGTCTGGTTCAAAGAACAAAATTAAGTTGTTCTTCAAAAGAAATGATCGATAATAAATGTACAAAGTTATGCATCAACTTTCACTCCTAAGATTCTGAATGTTTTATTATATTCATGTTAATTCCTACATTAGTTGTATTATACTGTATATAATTTCTAGTGCAAAGAAAACTCTAAGTTGGCCAGGCCAGTTCAACATTCTCAACACTTACTTTCAAGGAAACCGAAAAAGGTAGAATACTACTTTACTATGAAATTAACCCTAAAACTCAATCCACAACGCTCTTGATGCAGTTGTTTCAATTACCAATTTTTTTGTTGCTACACTCTGCCATATGATTTAGTAGTCTGTACTTTACATCAGTGATGCTGAAAGAAAAAATCTTCTACCTTAGTCCACAGAAGGCTGTCCAACAGAGGCAAAAGGAAAAAGCCACAGAAAAATATCATTTTGTGAAAACCTGTCAACACCAATAAATCTCATGACAATAAAAATAACCCTAGATTCATGTTACCTGAGAATGGATACTGAAGGAGGGGAAGAAATTTTGTTCTAAACCATAGCCAGGAAATAGGAGCTTTCATTTACTTGATTTTATCTTTTGATTGCATGTTCTGAAAACGAATATAATGTCTTAGGCCCTGATCCGGCAACATGTAGCTACAGTTGGGCAAGCCAATGAGGCCTCCTACAGGCCCAGCAGCCCAGTCACACAAGACATCAAAGGACCCGGTTAAATTGTGAATCTTGTTTTCTGTAATTTGAAATCCACTAGTTCAGACACTCTGATTAGGTGGGGCTAGCATGTTGTATTTCTAGATCTCTGTGCTACTAGTATTCCTGCTCGTGGTTCTCTCCTCCTCTTGCCCCAGTTTCTAGTGAAGCCACCCCCTCCTCCCCAAGTAAAACAAAGAAGACAACATCCTCTGAGCCAAGCTGGTCCTCTTTAGGTTGGCATCCTGCACACTGGATCACCTTTTGAAACCCAAATGTGAAGAAATCAGACTCTTTGGCTTTGAGATCCACTGATGTGTGAGCAGCATTAAGCCAAAGCCAAAAATCTAGGCCTTTAAAAAAGGGATGGCTGGGGGGCAGATTTCATCACACTCATGAAAAGTGCTAGGTTATCTATATTCACAAGATCTGGTACAATCTGGTACAGATTCCCTACATCAGGTCTTCCCTGTACCTCATCACATCTACAGGTGAGATACTAACTGAAATCTTTGGCTGCTCTCTCAAAATCACCAGGGTCCATCGCTTTGGTGCTATTCTTGCAATGCCACATCTCCCCTTCAGTTACTGGACTAAGACTACTAACCCATTTTACATGAGCCCCCAGACACTAACAACATTCAGTCAACCTGGTCTAGGGATTTAGAGATCTCTACAGATTAAATGCAGTACCTCACACATTGCTCAGTTCCTTTAAATCCAATCCCTGCCCCCCACATCTATACTTAATCCTGTGAAATTTAGTGAAGGATTTGTTGCCAAACTGATATTCAGCTTGCTTCCCTACTAGGCCAGCTGACATGCCAATTATAACAGACTCCACTGACCACTATTACATTTTCAAATGCCTTCATGCTTTCTCCCAACTACTCCTTATGCCTCAGAGGAACTTCCCATAAAACATCTGCACAGCTACTCGTTAGCCTCCTCCAAACACTCCTATGACAGGATACCCACAAAAACTTGACTGTGGTTAAGCTTCTGATAGGCTGATAAACCTGTGTCATGCTGACACTGTTGTGTCTGTTTCATTTTACTACCCTTTGTCCATTTTAGGGATTGGAACCCAACTTTTAGGGGCTGGGACCCATCTTGCTGTTTTGAGTTTATGCAGCATCAAGCACAACGGGGTTATTGTCTATTCTTAAGGCCCTTTGGTATTATTAACAATCTGAATAATTAGCAATCTGAACAAGAGCAATGGATCTTTCCATTTTACAAGCTTTCTAAACACAGGTGCACATCATTAATACAGTTCACAGCAATATCTTTTTAACTCCTTTCTGGTCTCCCATTGCAAGCAGCAAACTCACCCAGGAAATGTAGAGGCAAGTTTACAAAAAAAGTCTCTCTCCTCCATACCATTTTTGATTAATAGTTGTCACTTACAAATCAGAAAAGGCAGAACATTTTTTGCATTCTCTGCATACTGTTCTGCTTTTTTAACACATCTTAACAAAAGCCAATAAAGTAAACAAGAAAAATTATCAAATGGCCTTCTTGATCTGTTTAAAAACAACATGCAAAATGCTGCATTCCTTTTTCTTCAAACATTAAGAATAGGCAGGACTAAGGATTAAGCGCTAAGCCAGACTTGCTCAGTCCCGGCTCACGCTGGGTCCGGGACCTAGCCCCACTGCGTTTCTGCAATTTAAATGTAGTAGAAGATGGTAAAAATGTTATCAACTACACGATTAGTGAATTACCTGCCTCTTAACATCTTTATCTAAGACATTAGGGAAAAAACATGCAAAACAAGCGACCTAATTATATTTAGGGTTTTATCCTGGATATCCAGTGTTTAAGAAAGCCAACACATTTCTAGAGGATTTTAAACACATTCCTTTTTCCCCCTAATCAGTTTACTTTGGGGGATGTTGACAGAAGAGGAAAGCACAGGAAGAAAATTAGGAATCACAATGGTCTTATTTCATTAGAAAACATTGTATTTTGGGACATTCAAAGATCATCATCATTTTAGTTGGGAAAAGAAGTAAGGTTCTACAAAGAGACAAATATACACCGCAGTGTGAAGTCTTGTGAGCAACAGGTCCAGAAAAGTCAGCTCTTACTTAGGTATCAGGAGATGGACGAACATCTCAGCATGCTTTTCACTGGGTGCAGGATCTTACATTAAACCATCCCTCATGAAACCTTTGTATAAGTATCTACTTTTGGTTCATTGAACAGTGGCTTCCATGAGGCCTGGTCTACACTGGAGGGGAAGATTGACCTAAGATATGCAATTCCAGCTACATTAATTGCATAGCTGGAGTTGAGGTATCTGAAATACCCGTCCACACTATGGGAGGCCAATGGGCACACAGGTTCCCATCAGCTTCCTTTACTCCTCGCTGAATGAGAAGTGCTGGATTCTGGCAGGGACTACCCTCAGTGTTCGATTTAGGGGGTCTACATTAGACATGCTAAATCAAATGCTAGAACTGGGGTGGGCAATAATTTTTGGTGGGGGGACCACTCCAAGATTTTGGTGAGTGGTCAAGGGCCATACTTTTCCATGGAAGAGATGCAGGGTCTAGGCTGGAGTTGGGTGCAGAAGGGCACATGGGGTAAGGGACTGGGTTGCAGGAGATGGTGTGGGGTCTGAGACGGAGTTTAGGTGGAGGAGGGGGTTGTGACCTGGGTATGGGGATTGGGGTGTAGGGTTTGGGAGCGAATGTGGGTGCAGGAGAGGGTTCTGGCCTGGGGGAGGGGTGTAGGAGTGGGTACAAGGTCAGGGAGAGAGCTGTCACCTGGGGCAGAGGGTTTGGATGGTGACCGGGGGGAGGGAGTTGGGGTGCAGAAGGCGCAGGGATGCCAGAGGCTGGGAGGAGTTTACCTAAGTGCCTCCCGGCCAGCAGGCTGCAGCACCCCCAAAGCAGGCTGGGCTCCCTGCCTGTTGCAACCCCAGCCCGCTTGAAAATACAGGCTGCCCCCTCCACATGGCTCTCAACTCTGGGTGGAGGAAGAGGCTTGTGGTGCCTCAGTCTCTCAGGCCAACCTTTCAGCGCCTATTGGCTGGCTGTTTCTTGCCAATGGTAGCCGAGAGATTGGCTGAGGTCAGTTCTTACTGGCTGGTTGTTTCTGGCCAACAGGAGTTCACGATTGGGCAGGGGAGATTGCACGAAGCCTCCCCCTCCCTGCACAGCAGAGAGCCACAGGGACTGTTTTAAACCGTGGTAGCTGTGTGAGGGTCTCAGCAGGGTGGTCCGCGGGCTGGATCCGGTGGCTTGCCCAGCCCTGCACTAGAAGATTGACCTCTGGAGGGTCAATCTTCTCGCTGGGGGAGACATGTCCTGAATGGTTATACCTACTGAAAGAGGAGGAAGTGACTCTGATAATCTTAAGAGTTTCCTTCCTGCCACGCTCTACAAAGAGCTGTGCATATTCTTATGAGGAATAATCCTTGGAGATGAGAACTTTTCCCTATTCAGTTTACCTGCCCTCTGTATCCTTGCTCCTAAATAGTGCCCATTTGCACAGGAACTTGAGATGTCATCTATCTTTCACAGAAGAGCAGAAGCAGCAACTGTCATCTAAGGAATCGGTACTGAAAGAAGAGTATGGAAAGAATACACAAGGCTACCAAGATCAGAAAAAAGCCCCTCAAAGCCTAAGCATGTTAAATTTAGATTAATCAACTAATCGAATAGTCTGCTTGAGTCCCCCGCTGGCTCCATGCTCCTGCTGTGATTCTGCTTTTGAAATATAGCAAGAATTTCTGCCACATTTCAAAGGTGGAAGCACCGCCAGTTCCCTGATGTGCTCCTACGTTCCCCTCCCTCCCCCGCAGGAGACACTGCTGGAGGGGAACCTGCTTTTAAGCCGGTTCCCCCTAGCACTAGCTCCTGCTCCCCTTCTGATAGAGGCAGCAAGGGGTTGCAGTGATTAGTCGAGTTGAATAGTCGCTTACATCCCTATCAAAGCCATAAGCCAATATACTCAGTGTAAAGGGCACTACTTGTAGCTTTATACCACAGGCTATTTAAAATAGACATGCACTGCTTCAGAGTAAACAGAAATTTGTTTAAGGAAGCTGCAGCTTGTCCAACAATGAAGAAAGCCTGTTTCTACTGCAATCCATCTGTCATATCTGCTAGAGATTAGCAAGCATCTTCAGGGTCATTCTCAAACCAAAAGGGAGAAAGGTATGACCTATGAGTGATTTGGTCCTTAAAAAAAAATAAGCCAAAAGATTTGTTTGATAGAAATAGAATGGTACCTCCTGAAAGAATACAGGCCACTGGAAATAGTCCAGTACTATTGATGCAATAACTATGCTCCATTTTGAAAACGATTTGTAAGCATTTGTGTATCTCTGATGTTACAAAAGGTAGGCTGGGCCCAAGCAGAGTAAATTCCAACCACACTAATGTATGTTAGACCTCAAAGTAGCACTCTGAACATGGGAAAAAGATGCTGCTAATTAAACTGCAAGGACCATTCCACTATCCAAGAAATGCTGAACTCTCTCCCCAGCAAGCTACAGTATAGATACAATTTGAGAACACTGCTTACGGCTGGTTACAAAAGAGATGCCAGTAATTAAAGTTTTAGGCTAAAAAGGGTGGTCTTAAAGGTCAGGGATAACTAGGATTCCAAGGTAAATCAAAGATGCTGTGTCCCCCCCCAACTCCAAAAGCCATTAATTATCAGGGAATATAATGAATCAGCAAAACTAAGCTTCTGAAGAAGCCTGTACATTTTGTGATTTAAGATTCCGCCTATCTAGATGGTTCAGTAAGGCACCAGTGTTTAAACTACACCCATGACATAAAATGCTGCTCAGAAAGGATGGTATCCCTCAGAAAATTCTTCCCTGAAGGCATTGAATCCCTGCGATCAGAATGGCAAAGGTTGCACTCTCCCATAGCAAATCTCAGAGAAAGCGCATTTCTAGCATTACTGAAACTCTAGTACTGCCGGAGGGAATCTGATAAAAGCTCAGATGTGCAGGAGAAAGAGCCAAGGGTGGGGCAGGTGATGGGGCAGGGCAACGGCTGGTTCAAAACTACAAAACAAATTCCCATAAGAACTAAGGACTATCAGAGACTTCAAGACCTCTGCTTCCAAGTGCAAGATGCATGCCTTCTCCAATATGAATTCAATGAATTCAAACAGAAGTTGAACACGCTTCGTGCTTCTGTAACTCGGGCCATAACTCTAATGCACACTGCTTTCCATCCTGAAACATCCCCAAACTCCTATGAAACTAAACAAATTGCCCCAAATGTCCATACTACAGTACAGATTTTCGTCTAATTTTTTAATGCTGTGCTAGAAGGTGCTAGAAGGTGCTTAGATAATTTGATAATGAGGGATGTACAAGAATCTGTATAAAGCAGATAAAAAAAGAAAGACCAGGAAGAAAAAAAGATCTGTTCAAAAACTCAGAAAATATCCTATAATCCTACAGATTGAACCTCTCTAGTCCAACGCATTTGGCAACATTTGTGGTCCAGCATGATTTTAGTTAGCCGGATGTCCACTTATGAGTTTCCTGAAATCCCTTAAAGTTTGTTTACAGCCACCAGCCCTGGTTCTCAGCGTTCTGTGCTGTTATTTAGCTCTAATGTCTTCTAAGAGCCCAATAATCAGTGGAAGTGTTGGTAATGTTGCTAGACAATATTGACCTCCCGTGGTTGGGCAAATTCTCTGGTTCAGCACTGGTCAGGTCCCGAGTGTGCCAGCCTAGAAAGGTTGAACTTGTCCATGAAACAAATGTTTAAGACTCACCAGGTCAAAACCACCTCATGAGTTTTAAAGTCTGCAAGTGAATATCTGGCCCCTGAAGATCATAGCCCTACACAAAGAGCTAAAAGAAAAAGACCACCCATTCAGAGTTGCACTAGGCTATAAAACCTGGCTTTCACGAACTACAGCAGGGAGATTTCAATACCAATTGCTTTGTCCTCCATATTTTTGACAAAATGTTTTAATGTACAATAATAGCTTTTAGTGACTTGAATTGTGGAGATGTTGGGCACCAGCAGCTCCCAATGAATTCAAACAGAAGTTGAACACGCTTCGTGCTTCTGTAACTCGGGCCATAACTCTATAATGCACACTGCTTTCCATCCTGAAACATCCCCAAACTCCTATGAAACTAAACAAACCAAGATACCAAATGGGCATGACATTCAAAAAACCAAACCAACCAAACAAAAACCCTCCAAAAAGCCTATTGACCAGTTTTGGAAATTTCACCCTGTATCTACAGGGCGCACACAACTGAAATAGTGTGCCAGAAATGGTGGGATCATGAGGAGGGGCGCAAAGAGGGGCAAGCAGGGGCAGGAGCTAGAGGAGAGGAGAGGGAAGAGCCAACATGAAAGATTAGCCAGTATTGGGGAGCAAGGCTACAATTTAGGTGCTAATGGCCTCCTCACTTTTAGGAACTTACTGTCACTCCTGCACTGAAACATAACTTCAAAGATAAAACACACAATGACTTTGACACAGCGCAAACATAGAAAAAAGAGTAAATGGAGACTGGAGTATCCAAATGGAATAACAAGGGAAGATTACTCCAGTTGGATTTTGACCACCAAATATAACATCCCCTACTTTTGCTGAAAGCACCCTCTGGTTTTTCAATGATCTCAAGCATTTGGGATTTCTATTTTACATCTCATCTGAAATAAAACTTTATTCTTACCTATCTGCTACACGGACCTGTAAGAACTGAAGTGACTGTGTGTGATTACTGCACCAGTTAAGATATGGAAGATTTTGAATTCAGAGCTCAAAGAAAAGACACCTGGGTTAGAAGAAGTTGAAGCCAAGTTGGGCAGAGACTGAATCTATCTCATTCTAGAGTACTTATATGGCTCTCACTATCGGGGTATCTTAGTGCCACACACTCTTTAGTGAATTAATCCTTGCAAGCACCCTTGTGAAGCAGAGAAGTACTATTATCCTCATTTCACAGATGGGGAACTGAGACAAACAAATTCAGGGACTTGCCCCAAATCAGTCAGGATATCAGGGAACTGAACTAGGGATACAAAACCCTGACTGATAGTGAACTGGTTACACATTAAGTTTAACCAGTTAACTGATTAAATGGGAGCAGGCAGGGGTGGCCGCTCCAATCCGGCTGGGCTGGAGTGGTCCCCCCACCTGCCACAGCTGGACAAATGCTGCCCCCTTGTCACGGGCAGGAGTTGCTTCAGCCCAGATGCTGCTGGCCCCCAGCCCACATGGGTCCAGCAGAGCTGCTGCCACTCCCGGAAGCTGCTGCCGCATGGGGCTGTTGCTTCTGGCTCCGCTCAGCGGCCTGGAAGGGCTGAAGCAGCCTTCTACCCGCTATGGGCAGCTGCTCCCTGGGTACCGGGGAACTATTTATCCTGAACCCATATCTTCCAAATGTCAGACCAACTCCTAACCATTGAGCCAACCCTCCTCTGCTTGTAAATGTAGTTAACTCAGTCAAACTATTTTGGTTTTCAGTTTTCCGCTGAGAAGTTAATGTTTTCAGTGAGGAAAATCCTATTTTTGATCAGTTACAATGGGGTCAAAAATCTGTAAATCGGTAATCTGATTCTGATTTACACTATTGACCCTTTACATCGCTCTGGCAGGTAAAAGGACTTTAAAAGTGGTGGTATGTCTAGACTGTATCCCTCTGTAGGCAGAGGGATGCAGATTAGGCAGGTCGACATTGCAAATGAATCAGGGATTTAA
>JANRFK010004893.1:53243793-53296096 GCA_030068395.1 Apalone spinifera
TTGTGAACCATGCTAGCAAATATCTAGGGAATATGTAGTGTTAGGTCCCATATTATGCAGGCAGCTCTAATCTTAAGAAATACTTAGAGCATTTCACAGTCTAAATAAAGCACAAGCCCAAGCAAAAGTCCCCAGCCTTTTAAAAATTTTCTTCTCCCTCGCACTCCTGAAGCTGTCTGTGAGGCAGCATTGAGGTAGATACATAACGATCAATGTGCAGAAGAGAGTACTGATGAACAACATTTTGAGAATGTGATTTGTTCCAGAGCTATCTCCATTTATAATGTGTGTCAGTGTTAAATGGCAAAAAGGAAATAAAAGGAATGATTTCACAATGAAAAGCACTAAGGGTGTATCGTACTAATACTGTCCATGCAAGGGCTACGTGACTGTTAGAGCAACACTGTTTGTCTTCATCCTTCATTCACAAGACAATTCTCTCTCTTCAAAATATACACTCTGGTTTTACATCCCTCTCTACCCACAGCCCTCCATGAGTATGTTCTGTGTGGGAGGACCCAGTTATTTTGGGAACCCTTCCTTTTCCAAGATCCTCAACCTCTCTGGTATAGTTAAGGAAATGTGGCAAGAGTCTCTGTAGTTTCTTAGGGGCAGTTCCTGTGCTGGTTTACTTAAAACATGGATAGACATGTGAAGCTGGCTCGTACATGGCTGTGGCATGCAATATGTCAGAAAGGGAGTTAATAAACCTGCAAATGGCACACTATCACACACATAGATCCACGGATCCTCACGTAACCAATACCCTGCTACTAGCAGGGCATGAGGGAACATTAGGTTCCAATATTGTACAGTGACTGCAATGTCCACGTATTTATTTTACGTCATGAACTATGATTGGTGATGTACCAAACACTGGACATTTTATCCATTTTTCCTTTAGAATGGGAGTAAAAGGCCATGTAGTCTTCATAAGCAGCTATAAAAGCTGATGGTTCATTCCACTGCCTTTTAAACATAAATGATGTGCACTAATGTATGACTACGGCTGCAGTTCTGCAGCAAAGTTTGAGCATACAACAGTCCTTCCTCTTCTATTCATGCCTTCCCTACGGGTGAACATGCAGTTTTCTCTTTGATACAGATCTAGATTATAATGAAAGGGTGTATTTCTGAATCTTCTGGAGGCAAACCTATCATCAGATTTTACTCCATAAGAAAAAGAGCTAAGACTGGATAAAAGCATCGGAGAACCCAACTATAAACACAACACAATAATAATAATGTTTTTAAAAACTACAGCAAAAGATTTAGACTATCCTTTTTCAAGTTAGGGAAAATAAATAAAAATGAAGGAGAACTGGGAAAGGGAATGGAACCAAATGGGCTATGAAACTATACAAAAGTTGCCTCTTAGACATGTTTTATAAATACAACACCATACATTTTTCAGAAATCCTAGTTGTTATTCTTTTTCTAGCTCTTTATGTGGCTTAAAACAGAACTGGTTTCTCCTGCAGTCTGAAAATATACACAGTAGTCACCACTGAAGGTTTACTGCCTGCAGGAAGTTGACTCAGGTATTGGCAATATTTCCCATTATGGGAATAGTCAGTAAATGCATACAGTGGACAGCATTACTGTGCTGTCCACTGTATGCACTTAGACATGACACACAAAAAATTATGAATATTTTAAAGACACCAAAGTTTTGTTGCCCAAAGGATTATGGAAAGTAGAAACATGAAACTAAGCCAACGTCAAAAATATTTAAGAACATACCTGTAATTTTGTCTCTCACAAGTTTGCAGGATTCTATTTCACCAATGCTCCCAAAGAGACTCCTGAATTCCTCCTGCGTCATATTCTGGGGTAAATAGTTGACTATGAGGTTGGTTTTGCTGTCATCTGTGGCAGCCCCTGTCTGCATTGGGGAAGGACAGTTTCTACTGTTGCTGGAGGGTCCATTGGTCGTACTGGATGTAGGGCCATTCGACACCTGAGGCTCCATGGTGCTAATTATCTAAATAAAAATAAAAAAAACAAACAACTGCCTGAAGTTTCACACACAATTGCTATTTTAAAGATACTAACACACCAATAAGTAGGTAGCTTTCGCAGCCAATTCAGACACTTAAAAAAAAGGGGGGGGCTTGATTCGCTGTTATTGTTATAAAGTAGGTCATGCTAATCTTTGGCTGTGAGCATATACTAAGAAGCAGTGAAAAATCCTCCTTTTTTGGTTAATGCAAAGCTAATTTCTGTTTTCATCGCACAACCATTTTCATAAATGTATATTTAAGCATGAATTTAATTATAATTTAAGGTAATAATCATGATTAAAATTACAGTTTCATTAAAGCAGAAGAGGTAAATATAGAGGTCTATACTAAAAAGGTAAAATATATTGCCTATTTAATAACTATATCACAAAGTGCAATGACACCAAATTAAATAGGAGCATTTAATCTGCAAATAGTTGTTGTTTGGATCACCTTCAAGTAATAACACCCTGATCCCAGAAGACACACCATTCACTGGCTGAAATGATTATCTGTATTCTCCAGTTATATTTTTCACTAATGGAATATCTCCTCTTTACAGAATAAGGCACTGAACCCTCAAACTTCATGGATGTGAGTATTCTAGTATTTGCTATAATTCCCAAGTATCTTTTGGATTCTATTGGAGCTTTCAAATGGCTCACAAGGTAGGAATACAGATAAAAATCAAAACACTTCTCCATCTTGAAATGTAAAGCCACAATTTTTTAAAAACCAGATTCAAATGGTCTTTTCTATTACAGAATAAGAGTCCAGTATTGCAAACACTGATGCACCCAAGCTATCAGTAGGACTAATCACACAACTGAAGAGAGAGAGAGAGAGAGAGAAAAAGAGAGTGAGAGAGTGTGTGTTTGTGTGTGCGTGTGTGTGTGTGCGCGCACACACACACGTGCATTTGCAGGACCAAGGACTAATATGAAAGAGCTTTTCATCTGGAAGCTCCATTAACTTTAACTACATACTTCAGTATAACTCTACCAGTGCATTCATGAGTATCGATGAGGAAATCCCAGATGTGCACTGAGGGACACTACCTTAACTGGGGTAAACTGTACCAGTGCGAACCGTGGTTTTCACTGTCTACGGGAGGGGCTGCACTGGTGCAGCTAGGCAGATGTCTGTAATCATGGAAAATCCCCAATGTAGTCAAGGTCTCTGATTATGAAAGATAGCAGATATTCAGTGATATAAAGTATTATCAAGCATGAGAGACTCCCAGTAATACAGGACAAGGAAATTCAGAGATAAAGGAAAAATCCAAGAGAGACTTAAGAGTACTGAGATACCATACAGTTTGAACCCTTGTCGATCTGATCCTATAATTACAATAATTACCTAAGACTTAATTTTGCTTTCTTTTTTAAAGTCAGTAAAGTACATATTGTGACAAGGCAGGTTTAATAATTCCCTACAAAATTTTGGAGGGGGAAAAAAGTATTCTAAACTAGACTGATGCTAGGCAGATTAAAGCATTCTACTTGATTTAAACTAAAGAAGCACTAGAAATAAACACACCAAAATGGTTGTGAATTCATGTAATTCAGTCTTGCTTCTGATACTTCGCTTATCAAATATTCCCTTTGCTTATAATTAGACATGAACAAAGTTGATTGGCTATTTTTAAATTATTTGCCGCAGCAAGAAACAACCACTTTGGTTAACAGTTTTCAATGACTGAAGACCTTTCAGTATGGATGACAAAAAGACATGGCAAATACATGAAATAGAACAATCTGGAAAGTAAAAATCAGCACACGTAGGTAGGTGATGGCTTCATAACAATAACTTTGTAAAAACATCAACAGATTCCAGGCGGAACCACCACAGCCAAATCATGTGACCAAAAACTGCCTACATCTTTAGATACCCACACAGAAAAAGTCCATCCCTTGTTCTGGACATTGACCAACAAATATGTTCCCTACTTCAGTCTAGATCAATGGTTTTCAAACTGTAGGTTGGGACTTCATTTCAGTGGGGTTGCCAGGGTTGGAATTAGATATGACGAGCCCCAGATTGAAGTGGAAATCCAAGTATCACTGCCCAGGGCCAAAGCAGATGTCTGAGGGCTTCAGCTCTGGCTTTCTGTCCCAGGACAGCTGGGCTTGGGCAGGCTCAGGCTTCAGTCTCTATTCCTAGGGTCATGAATTAATTTTTGTTGTCAGAAGGGAGTCATGGTGCAATGAAGTTTGAAAACCTGTGATCCAGACTATATTAAGTTTAGATGCATATTCACTTAGCTACGGTCTACACTATTTTGAAATAACAAGCAGAGCATCCACACTACCAACCCTGTTATTTCGAAATAACGGGCTGATTATTTCAAAATCTGTACGCCTGCTTTCCAGGAAAAATAACACTTCTTTCGAAAGAGCATTAGCGTGGACGCTCAGCTGTTGCTATTTTGAAATAATTGGCATCCAGAGGCCTCTCACAGCTGCACTTGTAGCTGCTCTGGCCACACCTGCCAGCTCCACTGCTCCCATTCTCCTCTGGGTCTTTTAAAGTAGCAGGGTGCAGTAAAAGGGCCTGTGGCAGGGGCAGACCTTTGCCAGCCTCATGCCACCATCCCAGGAGCTATGGCAGTCCCCAGCACTGCTTCTGAGCCCCCCATGGCTGCCAGCACTCCTGCAGCCAGCACCCTCGGCTACAAGTGGCCAGGAACGCAAAAGAGAAAGGGCCGGAACTGGTGCAGTGATCCTGGGTCTCATCGAAGGCTGGGGTGAGGAGGCCAACCTCCAGGATCTCTGCACTAGAAGGCACAAAGCAGATGTCTACAGCTGGATGGCTGCCAGCCTGGCTGAGAAAGGACAGATGCGGACCCTCGACCAGGTCCGCATGAAAATTAAGGAATTCAGGCAGGCCTATCGTAAGGCCAGGGAGAAGAGCGGACACTCTGTTCGTAGTACCATCACGGAGATGGTACTACGAACAGCTCGATACCATCCTAGGAGGGGGCGTGGTCATTCCCCCCATTGTTGTCCCGGCCGGGACACACCCAGCATCAGACTCCATGAGGGTGGGGTTGTGGAGGAGAATGAGAAAGAGGAGCAGCAGGAGGAGGCCAGCCAATTGACCATGCCTGCAAGCCAGGAGCTGCTCTTCAACCTGGAGCCGGTCCTCCAACTCAGGATGTCTTCCAGGGCTTAGACGAACTTGGGGAAGGCACTTAAAGTGAGCTCTATAACTTTCCCTATACACACGTGGGGGCAAGTGACAGGTGGGCACTCCTCGCTCAGCTGACTTGGCCTGGGGGTCGCACAACAGCCTGTGCATCTGAGTGCACATAGAGCACTAGTCTGGATCACCCAGCTCCATGACTCTCTCACACAGGAACTCTTTGAGTCTTCTCACAAGGTTCCTGGAGAGGATTGTGTTACTCCAGATGCCATGGTGGGACACCTTCCCATGACAAACCACCACTGAGGAGTCTGGGGTCATGGAACCATGCAGCAGTACCGCACACAGCACAGGCTCATTCCTACACTGGGGCAGCATCCACTCCCAGTCAAGCGCGGTGATGCGAAGAAGACTGATCCCCTGCAGGGGAACCTGCCAGAGGGAGGAAAAAGAAGGACCTCAGTAGCACTCTCTCCGGCCAGCTGCCTCTGCTGCTCACACACACATCTCCCTCAAGCAGGCAGGATAGAAGTTCTCTCTCTGAGGGACACCGCCAATGCTGGACCCGGTATGTGCAAGTCTCAGAAGGAGGCCAAGCCACCCTGTCCTCTGCTCCCGCCCGCAGTTTCCTGGCCTGGACAGCACCTTCCCATGTCTGCTTGTGACTGCACTCCGCCTCATCCCTTCCCCTTTCTCCCGCATTCCAGGTTCTTTATCCAGCCTCCCTGCCCCCCGCCATTTTATATGACCCAAATAAAGTCTTGTTTTTTCATCATCATCAACAAATGCCTTTATTCTCTGCTCTGCAGGGCAGAGGGGAAGGTAGAAAGAGAAGCAGGGCAACGCAAGGGAGAGGCTGGGAGAGGAAAGGCACATAGAGGCAATGCAGGGACCACTTGCGGAGAGGCCTGGGTGAGAGTCTCATAGCTGGCGTTGTCTGAAACTCTCCCTCAAGGCCTCCCAAATAAACAGAGCCCCCTGATGTGCTCGAACTGCACTGGTGTTCAGCTGCTCGTAAGCCTGGCCAGCCATTCAGCCTCTGCCTCCACCCTGGCAGGAACGTCTCCCCCTTGCTCTCAAAAAGGTTGTGGAGCCCACAGCAGGGGATGTTGTGCTCAGTGAAGCCCAGGTGGGTGAGGAGACTCCTGAACCTCCCCTTCAAGTTGCCGAATGCACACTCCCTGACCACGCGGCACTTGCTGAGACTGGCACCGAAGTGCTTCTTGGTAGGGTCCAGGCTGCCTGTGTAGGGCTTTATCAGCCAGGGGAACAAGGGGTGAGTTGTGTCACCCAGGATGCACATTGTCGTGTCCCCAACCCTGATGGTGCAGTCGGGGAAAAAAGTACCAGCGTGCAGCTTCTGGAACAGGCAAGAGTTCCAGAATATGCGAGCGTCGTGTGCCTTCCCCAACCTCCCGACGTTGATGTCCGTGAACAGGCCCTTGTGGTTCACCAGGGCTTGCAGCACCATCTAAAAGTACCCCTTCCTGTTTATATAGGCTGACGCATGGTGGTCAGGGACTAGGATAGGGATATGAGTGCATCTATGGTCCCCTTCAGTTGGGGAAGCCCATGGCAGAAAAGCCATCCATGATGGTGTCGAGGCTGTCCAGAGAGATGACCCTCCCGTAGCAGCATGTTGTTGATAGAGTTGGATACCTGTAGGAGTATGGTCCTGACTGTAGATTTCCCCACGATGAACTGGTTCCCAACAGAACGGTAGTTGTCCGGTGTGGCGAGATTCCACAGGGAAATGGCAACATGCTTCTGCAAGGGAATGGCGGGTCACAGTCAGGTGTCCTGTCACTTGAGGGCAAGGGCGAGCCATTCGCAGAGCTCCAGGAAGGTGGCCTTCCACATGCGGGAGTTCTGGAGCCACTGCTGGTTGTCCCATCACTGCAGGACAGGGCAGTCCCACTAGTCTGAACTGGTTTCCCTCTGCCAGAAACGGTGTTCCAGGGTGTACACAGGATTAAGGATATTTGCCACAGCAGGAGCACCAGAACCTGGATGCAGAAGTCCTCCAGTTGGGGCTGGTCATTGTCCTGCTGGAGCAGCATGCAGGCGGTTTGGAAGTACTCGGCCATGAGGCTCAGCACAAGGCCTGTGAGCCTGGCACTGCTTTGCAGCAGCTCCAGCTCCATGATGTCAGTGCTGTGGCGTCTGTAAGGGCAACCAGAGCACACTGCATTGGTGTGGTGTCCTGTGAAGGGGGAGGCAGTGTAGGAGTGGCAGTGTAGGAGTGGCATGTGAGACGCGGCCATACAGAGGAGCTCCTGAAAGCATGTGTCTCAGTTTGCGTGACCAAGCAGCCACAGAAGTATCCCCCGTCTTGGTCCCCTCTCTGGAGTGCTTGTGGGGGTTCTAAATCCAAAGCAGGCTCCAATCAGTATGGACACACGATTTCAAAATAATTCTGAGTTATTTCGATGCTCTCCCATAGTGGGGAAGTGCTATTTCGATTTTGTTATTTCGGGAATTATTTTGATTGTACTTATTTTGAAATTATTTCCTAGTGTAGACATGCCCTTATACATGCTATTAAAAGATTTAGAGTGAAGAGAACACGTACTCCCCTCAATTTCTGTACCTCCCTAACCTTAAATCCAATACTTATTCCAGACTCAGTAAGCTTTGCTAGTAGTCTATTGTGGATGTGGTTCTCTCTCGCTCTGGTGAACAAATGTATTCTGGGAGTTACAGTTCAATTCAGCAAAATTCTCTCTTTTATGTCGTATTCACACAACTGCATAAAATTGATTTAATATAATGAAATCTTGGTTCATATTTTCTACTGGCATTTTCTACTGAAGTGATGAGTAAACTTTACTCCAACTAATGCCTAAGGGAGATGAAGAAACTCTGCAGGATTAGGTCCAATGTTACCATTTTAACTCCATTTTAATCATCCCCAAATAGTAATGAATTAAAATCATCCTCTTTTGATAAACTATGACCATTTTACATGCGTGTCTTTGTGAACTTCTATAACTTCTGCATTTTGGCTGGTTCATTTCTACATTCTAACAGTGGTTATAATAGATTTGTGCAGTTACAAATGCTTGCCTCAACCAAAAGATTCAAAACCCAATATTTTATCCAGTTCACAACTGAAAATTAACAAGATAAATTTAGAGACCGGTTGTTCCGAGTAGGCATGGTTAACGAAAACCCTTTACGGAAATATGAACCACTATAATAAAGGTTTAATTAAAAAATTAGCTGAAATGTAAGATAAAATGTTTTAAGACTTGATCCTTTTCTACTGAAGTTAATGGGAATACTACCACTGGTCTCAAAGCAGTACATTGAGAAATAAGCTGACATTGTATTACTAGTAACAGAAGCAAAAAGCCTGCTAACTGCTCTTGTTAAACATTTACTCCTTGGTCTTTGATTTTAAAATCCATAAAAGATAAAATCCAGTGCTTGCTATTCTAGTGGTTACAAATTTCACATAAGGTACTATATTTTTTGGAAGTTTATCTTCAATGCCAAGCAAAATGTATAGGTTACCCTTAAGATTTTTATTTAATTTCTGTATTGCAATTTTTGTTTGTATTAATGATAATTATAACGTTTTGCATTTGAGCAAATACATTTTCCCCTTTAAGATGTTTTCCTCACTGTCAATATCTCAGCATTTATTACTGTGACATCTTAGGGCCTTATTCTCTTCCCACTTTTCTGGTTCGACTCTGTTAACCTTCAAAAAAATGTCTCCTCATTTTCATCAGTGTAAAAGAAAAGTCAGGCCCAAGATTTGCTTTCTAACGGAATTACTGTGATGATGTGAGTTTTTAAAAGTAAAGATCTTCTTGTTCTCTCATGTAGAGAACAAGAAAAAAAACTGATTGGAACTCAAAAATATTACCAAAGTTATGAAAAGTTCATAAACATCTGAGACACAATGATTTTCACTAAATTATTTAAGTCTTTCCTTCGTGTAGAAGAGATTTCTGAGGACTTGTGTATAAAAGCAGTTATGCATCAGAGAAAGCACTCTAAGTTCTTATCGTCATGAAGGGATAATGTTTACTTAGGCTATATTTGCTGACAAGCCATTTAAAAAATTAAATTATTTATGACAACAAAAATAACACTCCTAATACTCCTTTTCAGACATCCCCCTCTTCGCACTTCTAAACTCAGACATATTGTGGGTTAGTTGTGTGTGTCACAAGGTAGGTGTAGTAGCTTACTATCTCTTCAACATCAAAATGTTGTTGGAACCTATTCTGCATTACTTGAGAACAAATACATTATTTAAAAATGATCTTCATCAAACCACTTATTTCTTCTCCCTATTCTCAATGAAAAGAAATATGTTGTGTTATTATTCACCACATCAACATTCTTGAAAAGCATCTCCCATAATTTCCTGGACAAACTTTTTGTTTCACAGTGTTTGAATTACTATAAAGGTCCTTTCACTATTATCTTTTACCAAACTCATCTCTCTTACTAGGGCAGAATCACTATGGAGATGTAGCTCATTTCCACAAATGTCTTGCAGACAGAGGAACCAAACATTCATCTTAACAGATCAAAAGGTCTAATCAAATATTGACAAAATCAATGCAAAAAATACAAGTCACTTAACCTCAAAGTTCCCCTCCCCCACATACACTTTCCCTGAAACAATGTTTTACATGGTTGTTTAAAGCATGAGCCACTGACGTCTAGGTCAATGTTTCCAATGTTTCTGTAGACTAATTTATTTAATGCAATATAGGCAGATATTGCTTGTCCTAAAATATTATGCTGCAAGAGCAATTTCCCATAATATCTATATATACACACATATACAGATATTACAGATATTATGAAGGATTTTTTTTTAAGGAACTGGCACTCTGAGCCACCTCTAACAATATCATTCTTCATACATAGATTAACAAATATGTGCCTGAAAAAAATCTCACTGTGAAGATGCCTTTTAAAAAAGCTGTTGGTTACAGTCCAAGATGAAGTGTTCTTCAGAATAGATGAATCCTGGTTGGTTTTGTTTTACTGTGAAATGACCCTATATCCTTGGTCTCTAATTTATTCAGCAAGGGCACTTTTTGCAGTAGTCTTGTGGTATGAAAAACAATACTAGTGATGTCAATTATTATAATTCTGTATGTGCACACTAGCCTAGAAAAAGTTTAGTTATAGCTACTGTATACATTTGTCATTTAGAAGCCAAGATTAATTTGAATATTATCTATGCAAGCAAAAGCAAAAGTTAATTTGATTTGTTTTAATCTTCCATGTGACCAAAACAGAATTTCAAGTTTGATAGACATGAAATAATAATCTATTTCCAATAAAGGCAAGCTTTCGCCTCAATTCAAGATGTGTTTCATCAGACCCCCAGTTTCTAAAATTATTTCTTGGTGTACTACTTTTCTCACTAGGGTAATATATCAGCAAACTACAGGGTATTTTAATTTGACAGGTTGCACAAAGAAATAGTTTGTTGCTTAGAAAGACTGCATAAGTTCTGCTAGTGTTTTGCAAAGCACAGCTCATCACAAAGCATGGTATAAAAAAACCCCCGCAAAGAACACCAACAAAAATCCACCACAGCAGCTCCTACATTCAAAATAATATTTAAGAAATAATTCTTATGAATTTTCATATAAATATTTCTAGTATAGTAGATTTAATCTAAATATTAAAATATTAGTTTCAACAATAATGCAAAGAATACCTGCATGTAAATGTAAATAAAACTATTATAATGCTTAAATAAGATACTGATAACTGACATCAATTTTTAGTTGTTAGTACAGTAAATATGTTGCATTCATCTACCATTACAAAGAACAGTTAATGAATCATTTAGAAAACTACCCACAAATCCTTTAAGGCAGGCTTATCTTCCTACTGCATGCATAAACAATAGCCAATGGCTCAAAAAATGTAAATATACATTTTATATGTACAACATTTGTTCTCTACAGTCTCAAAAAGAGTCCATGTGTTGAAGTGAGAAGAGTGAAAACTCTTTATAGAAACAAATAATTTCCTTAAAAACCCACTCTTATCTGAATTACATGTCACACACACCTTTTTATAGGTAACATTCTGGGAATTTGCTGTACACAGCAAAAGATACAATAATAAACAGAGCATCCAAAACTAAATATCTGTTTATAAAAGCCAAAGAACAGTGTTTTACAAAGATTCCATATATAGACTTTTCCTAAGAAAGCAAAATCTGGGGAAAATTCTGAGAAATATGATTATAGAGTTCACAGACAGACAGATTATTTCTAGGACTGAGAAGTCAAATATATTATCCATGTATAATAAATTGTACACAGAACCTAAATGCCAGGAAAAATGATCCTGGTAAATTTTCTCTCATGAAGAATTCATAAGGTCTAATTTTATATTATTTCTAAGTGTTCATTAATGAACAAACTCAGAACTCTCATCCATAAAAGAGAATTTAGATAAATAATGCAAAACTCTTAGATAAAATAAGAGATCACTTTAATTAGCATTGAAAGTTGTTTGCTTTACATGTGAAAATAAATGGTACTATGGTGGAGGTCCAATTGCCACATTTAAATAAAAGGTTAGCAGATGCTCCAAAGGAAATCTGTTTGACATGGGGCTACATCAGTGTGAACTAAGCACCTTTTTGTTCACTCCAGCAGGGTCCACATGGGGCAGTTAAAGTATAACACAATATAGTGCTCTGAAATTCATAACCCTATAGCTCAGGAGGTGGTGCCATGTAGACAAGTCTTAATCAGAAAACCATTTTTTATTATTAATTCCCAGTATACCAATAGTGTTGATAGCAAGGATTTCTGCACTGTACAAATGATCTTTCAAGAATCTTTCCCCAGATGCAAAGATCCAACTGGGTTTAGCTGCTTTCAGGACTCAAGCCTTATTCCCCAAACCAGCAAACAAGCATGTGCTTAACTTTACACAAGTATCCCCACTGATGCCAAATGGGCTACTCACAAGTGTAAAGTTAAAGTATACATAAGTATGCACGGCATCAGGGTCAAACACACTTATATACATGCTTAACTACACTGCCATAAATAGCTCCATGAATTTAAATGGGACTATTCATGTTAGTAAAAGCAAGCAGGTACATTAAGTATGTGCAGCAGCGATGGGCAACTTAGACTAGTGAGTCGGCTGCATGAGTGGCCCTCCATCTTATTGGACCACAAGAATGTCATAACCAAGATGGTTTCCTGGGATAGGGTAGTTTTACTGACTGTACTTGCGTACTTAAAATTTGTGGGGTTGCCCCAACTGATCCGTAGAAGTACTTTGATTACAGGCAGAGGAAGCACATGGCTCTCATGGTCATCGTGTTGTGCAATCAGTATGCACCTCAGTTTACATGTGTCACTTTAGTAATACTGATAGGAATAAAACTACACGCATGAAAAACACTGGAATCTGGCAACCCCACGTGTGAGCAACAGTGAATAAAATGTCTTGTGGGCCACACTTGGAACCCTGATGGCCGCAGGTTGCCCACCACTGGTTTGCAGGAATGAAGCCTTAGATTGTAAGCTTCGCTGGGCCAAGACTTGTCTGTCTATGTCTTTGTACAGCACATGGCTCAAAATCCTTCGGGCGAGACCAAAATAGTAAACAGCAATTAAAAGTATTTGTTTTTTCTAAAGCACAGACTGGCAAAAGTCAGAATTAAAGGCCACACTTTATCCCTTGGATGTAGATGCACACTCCCCTCATAACTAGCCTTAAAAGGAACAAGGAAAACATCTTTGTGGATCTTGAACACACATTTTCCTCTCTAAAACACAACTGTCAAATTTCACTGTCAATTACCTTTTTACTAAAGCTTAAGTACTACACAACTATATTTGCTATTGTTTATTTACTAAATACGTCATGAACATGAAATAAAAGAGGAAAAGTAAGCTACAGAGCAATTCTGCCTCAAGGAATAGCCCAGAAATAAATAATTATCTAACTCTCTTGCATGTTAACATCCCCCCCATTTTTACACGCTTTATGTTCCCCCACTTCCTTTAAAAGTGGTATTTAATATTTCATATACTCATGCAAGCTGAAAGAATTTGTATGGCAAAGAAAATAAATTAAATTGGAAGTTATTGTTACCAACATTTTATTTCACATGACAAAACCTTAGTTTCGTGATAAAAAGCTTGCTTTCAGAATACAGAGCAGTGGTTTTAAAATAGCATTCAGATACTTTCAGCAAGTTCACAATTACTGGATGCCACAGTTTTACTGAGCACACAAGACACGCTAATTGACAAAATCTAATTCATAAATTTTAAAAGGCAAAGCTTAATTTTAAATAAAATAATTGTATTCTTTCTAACCAACTAAACTTGTTTAGGATGTAAATGGTTGTAATATTAAAATGATACACAGAGATACATTTGCTGTTTATTTTTATATTTCCATAATTTATGGTGATCCCACCAGTGCAAAGAAAATAAAATGTATTAGTAATACTATTTATATGACAATAGTTCCCAAGAATCTGACATCATAGCCTTATCGTACTAGGCTATGTACAAACAGGGAGAAACTATCCCCTGCCCTAAACATACAAGTAGTGTAGGAGTGAAATTTTAAAAAAATCCCTCCATTTTGCAGAAGGGGAAACCAAAGCAACAGAGATTATTAAATGACTTGTCCAAGATCATAAACAGATTGTGTATCAGAGGTGGGAACTGAATCCAGAACTCCTTCATTTCAGGCTAGCATCTTAATCATGAGAGCACCCTTCCTTCCAACTCTTCTAGGTATGGAACCAATGGCCAACAAAACAGTGGGCCCAATCTTGCTCTTTAACTCTGAAAACGTGACATTTGTTTCTATCTATGCATTTCATTTTCTCTAATTCCCAAAGGATTCTGGCTTCTACAAGTATTCTGCCTGTTTAAAGATGATGGAAAGAAAGATTAAAAATATTTTAACTACCTTAGAATCATAGAACCAAAGGGCTGGAAGAGATCTTAGGAGGTCATTGAGTCCAGCCCCCTGCCCAAAGCAGGATCAACCCCAACTAAATCATCCCAGCCAGGGCTTTGTCAAGCCAAGACTTTAGTCAACTTTGCCATTAGTCAACATATTACACAACAGATGATAAGCCAAGGATAGGATACATATCCTGCACCCACATCCAGGAGACTAAACAGGTACAACATGTAGTCCATATGGCATCTACCTCTCTCCATAGAGATTTTGGTGATGGCAGAGAAGTACAAAACCCTGCACCAGCTATACAACTGCACAACTTGTCAGAGCCCTCCAATGCTATCAACAGCCCCATTGCCAGAGATGGCGGGGGAAGGACCATTAGCTTAGCTTTTTACCCATGCACTACATGTGCTATGTCATCTCTTCAGCGATTTCTGAAGACACGCAGAAACCTACTGTTAAATTACAGCCTTGACTATGTCTGACAAAAGAAAAAGCCTTTGTTTTCTTCCAAAGCAGGGCGTGACTACTGCTGTTATATGCCACTTAAACCTCAAAGAATCTTTTTTCTTGCCTTTCTGTGCTTCCATTACGCAGGATATTAATACCCACCTGCAACTTCTTCACTTTTTTATGGGGTCACACAGAGTGTCTACATTATTCTAAAGTCCCGATTTTATGTGTTCTATTTTTAGTATTCTACAAATATCCAATTAGACTCCAGCATGAAACAACTTCCTGAACATTTCTGAGATTTTGTACATTATGCAAGAAGGAATGTCTTAGAAATTATAATGGGTGAAATGGTCACAAGGGTGACCTACCTGCATCTAAATCAAGAGTAGTTACTCTTTTCACCATGGCAATATACTTCATTTGTGGAAAGCAGAGTCTGAATTATCTTTGTTATTTAGACTATTTTCACTGAAAATTGCCTTCTGTCTTTTATGCCACTAAGGTAAAAAATGGAGAACACAGCCTTGATTTTACTGGAATTGAGGTTTGGGAGAGAAGCCACAGCTAAGAACACAACATAGCAAAATGAAGCCACAGACTGTAACAAAACTGAACTGGTTCTGTGTTAGGACACTTATAACAAAGGCTAGTCTGCTCTAGAATCTAACTTAGTTCTCCCAAAATGACATGTGGCTACAGACACTGAAAGTTCCTTACATTTAGAACAAAGGAATCCAAGGTCAGGCTCCAGTGTCCCCAAAGCAAACCTCATTCTTCTTCAATTATCCTTTCTTTCATTTTGCTATGCTTGCATGGTGAAGTCAGGTTACTCTCTATCTATGAGTTTTATCAGCTTTTTGATCATACATATTACACCCCATTTCCCTTTGGCTTTTTCTGTTTAATATACTACTAGTTCTTTCAAGTTTCATCTGAAGGACAAGAGAGCTCATAACTAGCAAGCCAATTTCTCCTTGATCAGGTGCTCCAAGCCATGCTTTATCCTTGGATTTCCCCCCTCCTTCCCCAAAAGATTATACCTGTGTTAAGGTATAACAGTGAAAAGGGAAAAGAGGTGTCCTATTGACTATATTATTCTCTAGATCAATCCCTGAACACTTAAAAGACTATATTACCAACAAGTGGATTTCCACTCTGCTGACTAGCAAGGCAGTAACCCCAGGTACAAAACACACCATAGTAATGGCTGTGCTAGAAACAAATCTAAGAAGGCATAAAAGTTTCCTTGTCTAGCTAGCTAGCTAGCTAAAATATTGTGCTAGAGACAGAGACACACAAGACAGGTCTCCACTCTGAAGTGCTTACAGCCTAAAAATATACAAATACACAGGGAAGGAACCCTTTAGTTGTTGTTTTTTAATCCTGAGACCGTATGCATTTGATTCTTAATCTTTACCTATTAGTGCAGTTTCCTGAGAGTTTTTTTTAAATTAAGTTACTGATTTTTCATTATTGGTTTGAGTGCACATTCATCTTTGCTCATGGATAGGCCCATATTATTTTCAAGTATGTATAATGGGGCCAGGTTCCCAGCTGGCAAAGACTGACGTAGCACCACTGTGGTCCCACATTTTTAAATTGCTTTTTTTCATAGACTCATAGAATCATAGAGCTGGAAAAGACCTCAGAAGGTCACCAAGTCCAGCACCCTGCTCTAGGCAGGACCAATCCCAACTAAATCAACCCAGCCAGGGCTTTGTCAAGCCGAGACTTTTCCTTTTAAGAATCACCTAAAGTCTTTCCCAACCCATAAGTTTAGACAGAGAAGTCCATATTATACAGCTATATGGTTTGGGTTTTAAAAATTTGGAGAGGTATGTACTAGCCAAAGGCCAACAAAGAACACCAGGCTCAGCAGGGAATCATAGGAGTAGAAGGGACCTTGAGAGGTCATCTAGTCCAATTCCCTGTGCTCATGGTGGGACTAAGTTTCTGTCTTGAAAAAGACCAGACAGAAACTGCTACCTACACACCAGCAAGATCTGAACTTGTAATCCTTAGTTCACTAGACAAATATCTGAACCATTGAACTAGGGAGACAGGTGCCGTAACCGGCTTTGTCCATTATCATCATCTTACTAAGAACGTCTGCTTGTAACGTTAATACCAAGGTTTACAAACACAGGGTAAAATTTTTCAGTAACACTTTTGTGATTTAGGCACCTACCTCCATTTCAGTAGGATGTGGGCTTCTAAGTCACATAGGCATTTTTGAAAACTACCCTGAGATGTTTCATTTACAAAGAGGCCTACATATTGCACAAAATGATGGCTTAGCCACACAGGCAGTGCACCTGTTCTGTCAACCCAGTCTAAATTTTAGTTTCAACAAAGCCTTAATGAAAACATAGCAGTAACTACATCTAGAGAACCTTAGAAGATGTGTGACCTTTTTTTCCCCCTCTTGCAAGAACAACATTTAAACAGATACTACTAAGAGGTGCAGACCTGAGCAAATAGGACATGGTCTCATGTAATGTAATTCACATCTCTTCCATCAGGAAACTATGCTTGTCCTGAATAAGCAGTACTTTTACTTACTCAGTATTATGGACAGCTATACCTACTGGATTAGCTCTAGAGTAGGAATATGCTTCCTTTTAACACCCATTCATAACTCATCCGTAAGGCTAGGCTCTTGTATCATGCTGATGTTGATGAAATTCTGTACAGAGAATACTGAAGCTAATGCAAGGCAAATGGTCACATACTGATAATCAAAAACTGATTATCTGAGGACTATCTGGTGGCAAAAGCACTAGAAATACCCATTATATGTATATATCCCCTACATCTAGGTTCATTCTTATGATCTATATTATAGATGAAATATCTATACTGTACATTCAATTAGAAGAATTTAAATCTGCTGGATTGTGAAACACTTCAAGGAGAAGAAATTTAATTTATTTACATTTGAAAAAATCACACACACAAAGGAAATCCTATGCTGGCCTGTAAGCAACCTTGACATTTAATGTAATATGTCATTAACTAGAGACAACCGAGTGGCACATACTTCCCTATCCCCTACAGTTCAGGCTAAATAATCATGATTCCTTCTGACTTTAAAATCTATGATTCTACAGATAGCCACCAGACAGCAGTACACCCTGAAGCACAATTCATTCAAACTACTTCAAACTATGGGGAAAAGTAAAGTGCAAAGTTGAGCCAATCTCAGGAACAAAAACTGCAGGGGAAGCTCCTCATCTACACTAAAAGGACTCCATCTGAACCTCTGTTGAGGTCACCTGTAAGAAAGAGGCATAGCCTCAGAGAGACGAGGGGGCCCGGGTCATTTAGGTCAAAGACAACATGCAAGATCTATGTGGAAGTCAACAGGCACCCAGTGCAGTTCACAGGGCACCAGCCTCTCCTTCATGGTGGGATACTCTCGTGCAATAGGCTACTGTCCCTGAGTAATCTGCAGCCTCCAAATGGATTTATGGTGTAGCTGCATGTGAAGCACATGTCAGGAATCCCCTCTAAAGTTGACAAAAGCATTAATCAAAGTGGCAAATGCACATCAAAGAGAAAGGGTGTGGCTAGATGCATATGGAAAAGAGCAGTCACTGCTGCCACCTGATTGTCCAGAAGGGGAATCTAATTAAACACATCCTAATGTTCTGTCCACCCACCTATCCACTCCCAATCAAAAGAAACCCTTGTGCCCATAAAAATGTCTACAAAAATAAAGTAATGCTGTGGCCATCAGAAGCAGTTTCTGCTTGGTATTGTAACCGCATAGGATATCACATCAGAAAGCAACATACCGAACATGAGGATGCCATGTACCCCAAGCAGGCAGAGATGGAAAATATTTTTTTAACAGTGACATATTTTTACATGTCATAGAAGGCTCAAAAGCCCAATGCCAGGCTCCTTTCCTTTGGCTAGCAATGTCAGCAATGCACCGCAAATGGGCAAGACCTATACATTGCGCAAGAGTCACATGACCCTTCAGGTGCAGCCAGCTGGACTATTTGAAGCTGTTTACAAAGCCTGCGCCAGCGTGTTTCACCCATGTGGGAAAAAGAAAAACAAGTCATGGCAATGTAGGAAGTGGAATGGCATCACTTAAAAATATTTTCCATCTCTGCCTGCTGAGAATAAATATCATCATACTAGCATCTAAGCCAGTGCAAAATTATAGAAAACGTTGGTTCCTGCATGACAAAAATGGTTGCACATTAATGTTCCAAATGATGTTCCAAATGTTGATCATCACAAATAAACCATTATAAATTTAAACACAGCAAAAGATGAGTTGATGGCATTAACCCCATTTCCCCTCCTCTTTTCTTTAAAGAAATGTCTTAATATATGAATATTTTCGTCAGTAGTTAGGTAATGACAAGTACTGACAATAAAAGAGGATACTAAAAAATATACTTTTCTTCTTGGATTAGTGTGTTTATAGTTAAATATAAACTGTGATCTATGAATTATCAAATACAATGTTCAATTCTGAAATGCACTCAGGAAATCTCCAAGTATAAGAAATTGCAGAAAATATTAAGTTTGTCCTGCCCCAGCTATTTTACAGAAGAATAAATTATTCTGCAGATTAGAGAGTTAAGTCTCCATCATTGGTCATATTAAGAACTGCTGCAACCACTACAGTAACTCTGTATGGAATTTTCCAGGACCTTCCATATCAAGCAAAGAGATAATTTCCTAGAACAGCTGTTCATACAGGAAGGAAATTAACAGCAATATTGCCACAGCATAGCTGGCACACACACATCAGAAAGAGTTTCTAGCATTCATGCATTCTGCTAAAATAAATCTTCCCTACACATGTACTGCCAGGATCTTCATTTAAAACCAAAATATCTACAAACAATATTAATTCTAATTTTTATTTATGAAATATATATGTATATACAAGATTATTTCTGTAATGTAAAGAGTATTCAGGATGGTTTACAGAATTAACAAGACAGGTGCCGAAAGGTGCTTGAAGTTTATGTTGGACAAAGTAGAGCAAGGAAGTTACTGATTAGCAGTAAAAAGTCAAGGATTACCAACAGCAAAAGATAAATACAAAAACTGCAATAAAAAATTTCAACAAATGAACAATGCAGGTATCTGAAAACTTAAAATCATTTTCTATTCTAAGTACATAATATAGTGTTAGCACTTCACTACAATGCAGGAATTAGATAAACATGGTCTTCTTAGACGGTGACCATTGTGAACATTTTAGGACCTGATCCTGAAACACAGATGTCCATGGGACTTTTGATATTGACATAAAAGGAATAGAAGTAAACCCTTTGTTAGTATATATCAAGTACTGCAATTGATTAGTATTTTGACTGCATTTTCTAATACATGTTTGAAATCATAATTATAGTGCATTTTAATCAGGTTAATTTCCAACCTTATAAACACAGGTTTAGAAACAAACTGCCCACTGAACAAAAATGACCATAAACAAGAATGTCTAAAGTTTAGTGATTCTTAAATAAACCTAAGCTATACATACTGAATAGAAGAGGAGTCACTTTTCCGGCACAAAAAATAAATACGAGGGAAAGTGGCTGTTAAGAACGATTTACTGTAAGGACAGTAATTCCGACAGTCACAAATTTCATTTTTGTTTTGGCATTACAGAAAAAAGTGAACTTTGGGGATTTGTATTGTCTGTATTGTCATGCTGTAATGTGGATAATTAATATTAAAGACTACAATTCCCAGAACTTTATATTCTCGCTGAGTGCTTTTTAACATGATATTACAGGATGCATCAGTTATTATTAAAATGATAAATTGTGGGAATTGTAGTCTTTTTCTACATAAAAGTACTGTAATAAAGAAAGTTTCATTAGGAAAATAAGGACAAATATCTTTCATCCACCATCCAGCTTCAGATGCTTTTAAATATCATTTGCTGCTGTAATTTACCATTATAACACTATTTCCTACTGCTAAGTCTTCAGAGACATCTTAAAAAGTTCAAGTCTGTCTGTTGTTTTTCATGTGCATCCTAGAAAGAAACAGTAAGAGTCTTTGATTGGCTGCTTAGAAAAACCGACTGTTTTAAAATAAGTATCAACATAACATAGGCCAACATTTAAAGACCATAGCTATTAAACAGTACAATTTAATTAACTGCTTCGATAGCAAATTTCTAGGTCTCTACACACTGGGTGAGATAGGTCAACATTTTGATCAGCTCCCTCTGAAACAGCTAGCACTAGCAGAAGGTGTTCGAGTTGTCTTCCATCATTCAATAAATTCACCCACGATGCTGTGAAATGACTGGAATTATAGGACTTTTGCTATTGGAACGCCTCCAGAGGCATCACTGCCCACGTTCGAAATCACTTTGGTGAACAGGAAAGCTTTTTACATAGAACTTTATTGCATAGAACTTCAACATTCATTTGCATCTGTTCCAAACCAAACACAGCACTTCCTTTATTATCAAGATTTATAAGTGCTGAAATGCCACTACACTGTTTCCAAGTCTTTCATAGAACCAGTGCATGTCCCCCAACAGTGAAAAGTACCAGTGGCATCCTAGGAGATGTTTACTAGCAATGTAAACGACTTAACATAAAATTCAAAAAAATTAAAAAGAAAAAAAAATACTTTCTAGGCCAAAGACATTGTTTTTTCCATCATGCCAGAATGTCTGACAACTGTGTGTGCCTTAGCAACAAAGGAGTACTACAGCATTTTATATACAGTATATCACCACTCCAAATATCATCAAAGACAGACTTGCATTTTACTGTGTAGCTGCACAGTGTTTCCAGAAAGAGCACACACGCATGTTTAGCTGACCTTATTTCTTCAACAGTCTCACTGTCTGTTCATCCAATTTAAATAAGGATTTCTCCCTGGTTCTCAGCATTTCCTGGCTCTTATAGATTACCTTCATTGGGGAGAAAATCTTTGAGCAAGTCACAATCGGAAGCAGAACAATGGGTAAGAATGCCTTTTAGCTTCTTCTTTGCTTTGAGGGGCCCCACAGAAAAGATATGCATGAAAGTTCTAAAATGGCTAGGGCAAACACAGATTGTCATTAGAGAAAAATAAAAATAAACCTAACACCAGTACCACAGAGCTAATTCTTTATGAACGTATGCAAATACAGTAAATGTTACAATAAGACAGTATCAAGCGGTTATGAAAATTAAAAGCATATTCTTATTATAAGCCCAACTGCTAACACTAATATTTCTAAGCTATTGTGAACACTCTGTCTGAATACTTAATTATGTAAACAACAAACAAAAGGTCTCATCTCTTGGTGCAGTAAGTTATTCTCCAAAACTGAGTATAATTAAAGGTGTGAACAACAAAGTATGTAACAAACCTGCAAAGTCAAGGTTCTGAGAAATTAATGGGCATCACTGCACTACATTAGTTCAGATTCATCACTCATTATTTCTCAGACTAGCATGGTGCAGTTTCACATGTTTGTGCCTCGTTCTCTTTCCTTCAATCTTTTCTTTCCTTTTCTTGATTTTCTAGATGGCTAATTTTAGACAATTACTGTCTGTGACACACAGAGACACCCCCCCGCCATCTAGTTGTAAAGCTAGTGACCTATTAAAGGGCTGCGCACCTAAATACTCCAGGATATTAGAAAGTAAAGATGGGCCATTTGAAATAAGGGAACAAAAGAAAGCAAAAAGTATTTGAATACCCCCTTTCCTCACTACTGCCCCGTGCGTCATTTCAGCAGTTAAAACACTCAGCTACAAAGGCTGAGTATACATAAACAGTAAACTAATTTTACTAGGACTAAACATGCTATACTTGTTGAATAGAAACAATGTTCTCATCTTAAGTTAATACTTTAGCAAGATAAAATATGCACCTCAGTTAAACCCTTAAGGTGGGTCAGAAGCCATAGCTTAACAGTTAACTATGGGCCATTGCACCATATGAACAAACTGTACTATATTTTACATTTAGAGAATGCCCTCTCCCGTCTCATAAAAATCCTGGGATGTTTTTTACACTCTGTTGTACAAATATGGTGTGACAATATACACATGCAAACACGCATGTATATCTACACGCACACTCATCTCTCTTTCCATCTATTTGGGAAAGAGTAAGCAAAGGGGGAGGGGTGACTTTCCTTTCTTACATTAGCAAATTCTGTGAAGTATGGCCTATCATCAAAGGTGCAAGGCTTTTTAACATTGACCTGCTTACAATAAGATTGCTTGTGTCCCCTCTCCCCAAAAACCCCAATGACATTGAAAAAAATACTGCAATGCAGTATTTGCCAGTGCATCCGAGTGTATCCAGTCAGCTGTCCCACAGACAAACAAATGTACATTTTAACACGTCCAGGCATGTAAATTAGTTGTCTGGTGGCCACAGCTTGCTGAATCAGACAAGAGGATTTGTCAAGATCTGTGAACCTCCACATAAATATATATAATATTCTCTATTGCTGTCCATTTCTTGCCTGGGATGTTTGCTGAAATTTTCGGAAAGTGCAAATTACCAAGATATACAACAAATTCCCCTACCAGAACATGAGAAGTACTAATAACTTATTTCATAGACAATCTAGAACCAATGTCCACCCCAAGATAATGTACAAGTAGTATGTCTGTCATGTGCAGAAAATAACCTTCATTTAATGAATATTCCCAGCAGCATACTAACTAGGGAAGACTTGAGAATGTAATGTAACCTCAAAGACATTCCTTCAAAAAAATTTCTAAGACTAAAAATATTCAACTTTTCTGCGACAACCTATTTTTTCCAATATGAATCATATATTTAACATGACCAAGTCTAGATGGTCAAGACTATTTCACATCCATTAAAATGGAATTTTCAAATGAATACTTTGCAGTGCATTTTAACCTTCCTTTGTCAATAATAACTGTTTTTTTTCATTTGAGAAAGCTCACAAAGGTAAAATTAATAAATATAAGGAAAGCATAGGATGTTACCTAGCCAGTCAACAGTGGAAGAGCATATCTGTATCTAACATGGAAACTTGATTAGTAAGGGTGCATAGAAATAGGAAGAATTATAAACTGGAGGCTGTTGTTTCTGTTCCTTCTACATCTGAATGTAAAAATCCCATTTTTTCAGCCAGATTACTATTTCACAAAAATGACGATGTTTAAAGAAAGCTATGTATTCTCCAATTTTTGTTTTAAAATTAAGGTTTCATGTTCTATGGTTTTCTTCTTACTATTTTATATTTGGCAATCTTACATGATATTCCACTAATCTAATGACTATTTTCCTATTTCAGGGTCTACTACGTGAAAGAAGAGAACGACATTATCAAGCAGGCAGGCTGTGTTCATCAATATAATCTTAAGACAAAGAGAAAGAACACTGGCAGAAACACGTGTCAGAAAACACATTATAAAAATACCAAATTGAACGAAAATGTAACTACATTAACTGCTGGTGATCCTCAAAAAAGTGCTTCTGTGTACAATCAAAGCCTTTCAAATTTATTCTCAATCAAATCTAGCAGCTTTAGAATGTAGTAACAATATTTTGGGAACAGAATCAAAAATTTTAATTTCTCATCTATATATTCTTGTACATAGTTCATTTGTACGCATGCACTCAAGCACACTATATGTGTTACATATACACCCTTATGATTTTTCTTCGCCTACAGCAAAAAGCTGTGCAGTTTTCAGAGGGTCATTCAATTACTTCCCTACAGAAAAAGACTGCAGCAGAAGCATCACTTGAGAGGAAAATTAAAAGACAGATGTAATTTCTCATATTTTCCTTTTAAATTTCCTAACATGGTCTCATTAAATTTAAATGTTTTAAGTAATTATATATAAAATGAAGGAATAAACTAAAAAAATACAGGGTGTGTTCTGTACTCTTGTTACACATCTCTTGTACCTCCTGATGTGTGACAGAAGAACGCTTTCTGGACAACCACATTTTTTTATACCCTTTACGCTAACTTCTATCACCTACCAGTCTACTACGCTTTTTAAATACTTCCGGCACCCACAAGCTTGTTTAAAGATGCACCTTTGCTATTCCACATTATTGTGTGCCCTAGACCATGAGCAACCATAATAACTAGCAAAACATATAGGTTTTCTTTAAAACCTAAAGCCAGCACACTCAGCTTGAAATTGAAAGTGGATAGGGTTATAGCAGGCAGAGGTGAGGCTAGCAAAGAAGAGGAGTACAGCTTCATTTCAGGAAATTTCTGCTTAGCGCACAAACTGCAAGATATGATGAACTCCCTTGAACTGATTATTCTGCCATAGAACCATCTGAATATGTAAAAATACTAATATCACTTAACACAAAATCACCGCTTAGGGTAAATTCATACTACCTTCTGTTCTCATAGGGACATTTGCTGGAAAATTCTAAGAAATGATTTGCAGAAGCTATCAACTGTGGGAGTTTACTATTATACCTTTGTCAACTTCATTCAATATGATTTACATTTTTCTAAAATACTGCCTTGAAGGATTTCTTGCTGTTTTTTGCACATACAATTTCACAGCAGAAAAAAAAGATAACTCTCATTTGCAAAGAAAGAACAGATGCTCAAAAATAGATTTCTAGAAATCACTGTAAGCCTGATCCAGAAATGTAATTAACACCTATTTATAAAGAATAATTAAAGTTGTGACTGCCACAAAGAACAGCAAAGATAATCGAGGTAGCCCCTGATTTTTTTTTTAAACACTGTTTGCAGTATTCCCACATGATTGCCACCTGCTCCCCCACTCAGCTTCCCCCTATGCTCGTTTCCCCGGCAACCTTTCATTGGCTTTTCCTCCCAGCTATCGCTTTCAGTTCGGCTGCTCAGTCTAATCTTATTTGTTTTACACCCATCAAAACAAGCAGCTAGACAAAGACAATCCTATAAGAATGTGAAAAGACCGGAGCTTTGTCCCCAGTTATAATAAATATCCGAAGTGAAAGTCTGCATAATGTTTAATTGAAACAAAACTAGCAAGAGTGATTTGAATTTTGAAGATTTTTCCTCCCCTGAATAGCAGTGCTCTGTGAAATTCAAAGTCTGTAATAGTTGTATTTGATCATGCCATTTTGCACAATCTGTAAGGAAAACATAAAGGAGGAATGAGTTGAGTAGTTTCGGATTTCTCTGCCAAAAGAATACTCTAAAAATAGAAATACTATTTTTACATAAATGGAGGCTTAGACTTCCTTCAATATTTAAAACACAGAACACCCCCCCACACACACACACACACCACCATTCTGCTTCACTATCGTATTAGCTTGTAAAGAAACAAAGCACCTGATTTTTACACGTAGTTATTAGATCTGGATTTAATTTAACACTCGTGTAACACAAATGATGATGAAAAGACATGAGCTGCTGCCTGATCCGATGGGCATACAGTACAATGACACTGTGACTGTCAGCAGAGACCATCCTTGCTTGACTGAAATGCAACGTTCAATGGAATCAGCGTGTAGTGTCACCACACTTCGATACGTTAAAATATAGAGAGATCCTCATAAAAATAAACAATGACCTGTAATTTTACTTATGACTCACAACCTGCTATCCTGAACAAAAGAAATTCATGAGGCACAGAAGCTGTACGAAACCTATGAACAGTCTCTCAGCATTCACTTACCATTTTCAAGCCATTCCACTCCATCTGTGATCACAAAGATGGACCCTTGCAGCCCCTTACAGTGTCAAAAGCAAAAAGAACGTTATGTAAAAGCTGACATTCCTTCTTACAGGACTGCTGCCCAACGATGCAACAAAATCGACATATACTAGGCGCTGCAACACATACAAGCCTCCTCCTCTTTTTATGAGGTCATGACAGGAAACTCTTTGAAATACAATATGCAGCATTTACTGAAGCTCATATAAATCACTCTCAAAAATTACCATACCTGCTGCGCAGTCCACCAAAACAAAATTACCAGGCTTGAAGCTTTTTTTCCCAAGGATTCTGCTTTGCATTTGTATTTCCAACATGTGAATGTGGATATTAATTACCTCTCCGCCCAAAACAACCCCCTCTTTTTCAGCATTTCAGTTAGCCACACGCAGCCTCATGTTATAAATCACCTTTTTCTTTATTCCGAGAAAAATAACAATGATCTTTAAAATGACAAAGTACATCCTTTATTAAAGGATACGCAGGAATTAAATAGGGAGAGAAAGAGAGAGAGGAAAAAAAGAGAAAGAGAGAGAGAGAGACGGAGATACATAATGTAGAAACAAACCAGTCATAGCATCTAAACTCATGAAAACAGACTGATAAAGGTGAAGATGTGGGGAAAATCTATGTTATCTATCTATACAACTACTATAAACAGATTTTTAAATCTACTAATACCTACCATAACCATTCTTAATGGCAAATATTGGGTCTTGAAAAGCTTGAACTCTTCTAAAGATTTGCTAAGGTTTCAGGGATTTTATTATTTAAAAAAAAAAAATCCACAAAGCACAGTGCCGATGTTTTGTGCAGCAAAAGAATAAAAAAAAAAAAAAAAAAAAAACCACCACGCACTGTGTTGAAGCCCCCCGCTTCTAGGATGTAGATAAGAACAACTGAACAGAGCCTTCCTGAAATTGGCTTGCAGCTTCTCCTTTTTACATCCATTTATGGGACCATCTGTCAGCTGAAGCCAGGATCTGATTGGCTAGGGAAACTAAAGGAGGCGTTGCAACATCAGGTGCTATTGAAATTAGCTACTGCCAGATTGACAATGTTAATGATTTGGTGACCTCTACAACAACAGAGACCAGATTTCTGAACTGCTGCTTGTGTCTAGTAATTAAGGCCCAGTTGAAAAAAAACAACACATATACATATATTTTTACCCCTCCCTACCCCAGAAGTACAGTAACAGTTACAGGCCATGTCTAGTTTATAAACCTCCATGTGGAGGTGCCATACCTCAGCCATGCTTCAATGACTACAACCTCTTACCTCTCATATGTGTGGCTTTGAGGTCTGGAGTATTTTAACCACCTTATCTTTCTCGACAGTTGCTTTCCGAAGAAATGCATATTTAATGATCTACCTCTAGGCTTAAAGATATGACAAAAGCACTTTAATGTGCATTTTAACTGCATTTATGCTCAGGTACTATTGATTTTAATAATCAAGATTTTTTTCTTTTTGTAGGAAGAAACAAAATTTAAAGGCAAGTTTGATATTATTTTCATTACATGTTTAAAATATAACATATGTACTTAGCAGTACACTTTACCAGAATAATGGTAATATTTTGTAATTATACACGTATCTCACTTCATTATTTGCGGGAAGTGATGAATAAGGCTGGGCATTTAAATAAAGTTATTTTTCAGCCATAATAAACAACATGCTTTAAACTTTGTTATAAACACACTCACTTTTCCTTTGCTTGCTCCCACAGACAAAGCATCAAACCACCAATTATAAAGAGCAATATTTCATAAACTTTCCACTACCTCAACATTATTGAAATAAGATAATTAGGAGACATTTATTCTCCCCCTCTTCTTCAAAAGAAAACTATTTGAGGGATTTGTTGATTTTATACATAGCCGCGAAGAAAACAGGGCATAGCATCCTGTTTTTACATTTGACTTGGAATTAACGTTTAAATCAAAACCTACCGACTTTAATCTCTAATATTGATATTTAAATCATTTAGTCTTATCTTTTATGTGAACAGTTAAAAGAAAATATTTTTTAAAAACATCTATCATAAATATTTCTATTTCAGAACAGATAGGAAGGTAAAAGCTGCGGAGAATGCAAGTATGGGCCATGATATATGCCCACTAACTTCTCCACTGCAGAAAATAAGAAATGGTTTTATGAAATACCCACTCCCCAAATATATAATTACCATTTTGGGAAAAGGCTTTTTTTAAAGTACAAATATTAACTCAGAACTGTTACTCTCATAAAGGGTATTATGTACGTTTTAAAATTTCTTTAAAATATGCACAAAAACCTCCATTCACAGCCTAAACAAACAGTACAATGTAGGATATATATTAAGCTTTTAAATAATGTAGATATAAAATGGATCATACAAACAGAAAAAACATTTAAAATAAAAGAACCTTACCTACTCACGGAGTGAATACCGAATTCAATTAATATCTACTACGGATACTTTAAATGGCTGTAGAGGATTTCTCTTACACACAATAGTTTTAAAAACATTTATAGCTTAGCAAAAACTACCAAAGATTAAAGTGGTTCGTAGAACAGATTTTCTAAATCAATGTAACTGAAATTGAACTACTAGAGCAAATTCACTATCATCAAAATACTGCATAATAGTACATCATCATATGTTCTGGTCCCCAAATATACTGAATATTAAAGTTTCATTTGTAATGCAGATTTTTATGTAAGGTCTCTTCAGGGGTTAACAAAATTGAACAAGGGATGAAGAAATCTTTTTTTCCAGCCCTTTCAACCTCAGCACACTTTGTTAGCTATAAATTAATGTTATGCATATCAAAAGATTCAGCCATTTTTCTGAAACAATAATCGCACATTGCAGTCCTAAACATTTAGCTGTTTTGCACATCTAAAATTTCATGTACTTTGCACACTGATCACTTTTCCAGAAAACAAACAAATAAACCCATACACCAAATCTTTCAGACGAAAACTGAAACAAAAATGCACAAATGTCCTCAGAGGCCTCTCTCTAAAGACAAAGGCAGAGTCCTATTGTTGAAAAAGTCAACCTTATTATCGTGTTTCCAATAGTGCCATTCATCTTTCAGGGTAAGTGGCTGACCACTGCATCACAGTTGTGACACATTTGTAAAGCATCAAATTCTCAATATAGTCTCTCCAGAATCAGCCAGCATACCTCTGAGAAAAGCCCTATTTTTATGCAAGCCTCCATCCCCACAAAAAGAAACTTGTCTTAAACATCTAATCCTATATCAAAATGAAATCACAGGGCTGTTTGCCCCCCCTCCTTTTCTCTCCTTACCATAAATGAGCAGTTTCTTGACTCATTAATGACAGTATCCCTTAAAAGAAGTGATCTCATATCACTGAGCCCCTCTCCACCATGCATACATCCCAAAGGTTGCGGGTATCTTAGCATCAGTAGCCGCCAGCAAGCTCTCTCATACAGAGCCCAGATGGACTATACCAGAAGCCAATTCAGCGTTAATAACTACCTACTCTGTGCAGTTTAGAAGCCTTACGTGGCATAATGTCCTAGGCAACAGCAGCCGATTGAAACCGCAAATAAAGACAACCCAATTGTCCAAAAGCATTGAAAGGAAAAAAATAAGAAGTGAAGAATGATTTTTTAATCTCTTACTTTCATAAAAATAAACTGAATCCTTCATAAACATATAAAAAAGGAGGAAAAACAGATGCTGCTCAGAAAAGTGACAAAATATTACCTCATTATTTAACAAAGCAGCATTAAGCGTCCTGCTGATTTCAAACATCTTGCCACAGATTTTGGTTAAGAGAAACAGGAAGAATCCTTTGCAAGCCCTCTGTCTGCAAAGGGTTCTTCAATTTTCTTGCACACAACAGTATAGCCAATATGTTATTTCCCTAGAGTTCACACATTAAAACATCTAGTCAGTGAGCTGAATTTTCCCTTATCCACACACACAGTACACTCCTGTTATATGTACTGCTCTCTTTGCAAGATTAGCCTGCCCCAAACATGGCTGTTGTTTAAACTATTCTGTAAAGTAACAGTTCACGCTATAACCACCAGGTGGGCAGTGTGCACAGATTTAAAATAACCATCATAAAGATTTTTCTTGGAACAAGAACCCCCAAATGCCCATATTTTGCATTCTTTTGTCGATCACCTCCTTCCCATAAGACAAAGAAATAAACCATGGAACTTCCATTAGCAAATCATTTAAAAAAATCTTAATAAAGAACCTGAACGCTAAACACAAACCTTGCACTCAGCAAAAATGAACTTAATGAAAAAAAAAACCCAACCAACAATCAACAGACAGAATGAAATGTAGATTACAGGGGAACCAAACCAATGGAAACAGGTTCTCGTCAGAAGACAGCGAAAGCATTGAGCATAGGAAGATAAACTGCTTCAAGTAAATGTCAACGCGACATTTATTTATAGTAAACATGGAGCAGGAGGGAAGTTAGAGAATAGACACAACTTCCCCAGGTAAAATACTAGAAAACATAATATTGTGATTTAAACAAAACTAAGCCAAAAGTCAGAGAACATATTATAAACTACTTGAGCATAAGTCTAGACGAAAATATCAGACTTATTATAATTTTCAATAGCAGTTTAAGATGACAGAAATGTTTACTCAATTTTCCTCATCACTATATTTCTGTAAACTTCAGAATTTTCTTTTCTTTTACTTTAAATCCATCAGAACAAGGAAAATTTTTACTATCATACAAAGTTATGAATTCACTCAATACTTTACAGCTGCAAACAGAGGCCCCTGTAGGATGTAGGTGCTATAGAAACACATAATAAAATCACAGGACTGGGAGGGACCTCAAAGAGGTCTTCTAGTCCAGTCCACAGTACTGAAGGCAGCACTAAGTATTATCTAGACCATCCCTGATAGGTGTTTCTCTAACATGCTCTTAAGACTCTCCAGTGATGGAAATTCCACAACTTCCCTAGGCAATTTATTCCAGTGCTTACCCCAGTGACGTTGAAGTTTTTCCTAAATGTCCAACCTAAACCATCCTTGTTGCAGTTTAAGCCCATTGCTTCTCCTGGCTTCAGAGTTAACAAGACCAATTTACTTTCCTCCTCCTCTCAGCAACTTTCTATGTAATTAAAAACTGATATTGTGTCCCCCTCAGTCTAAACAAACCCATTTTTTTCCAACCTTCCCTCACAAGTCACGATTTCTAAACCTTTTAATCAGTTTTGCTGCTCTTCTCTGGAGTTTCTTCAGATTGTTCAGATCTTTCTTGAAATGCAGCACCCTAGAAATGTACACAATACTTCAGTTGAGGCCTAATTAGCTCGGAGTAGAGTGGAAGAATTATGTTTTGGGTCTTGCTTACAATATTCTGGATAATGTTTGCTTTTTTGAAAGAATAGTGCACCACTGGCTCATAGTTAGCTTGTGATCTATTATGAATCCCAAATCCCTTTCCAGGCCATCATTTCCCATTTTGTAGGTGTGCAACTGACTATTCCTTCCTAGGTGGAGTTCTTTGTATTTGTCCTTATTGAATACCATCCTACCTACTTCAGACCACTTCTCTAGTTTCTCTAGATCACTTTGAATTTTAACCCTATCCTCCAAAGCTCTTGCAATCCCTCCCAGCTTGGTATCCTCTGCTAACTTAATGCCATAGACCGAACACTCATAATCTAAATTGTTAAAAAAGATAACTGAACAGAACCAGTCCCAACACTGATCCCTGTCATACTCCACCTGTTATGCCTTTCCAGCTGGACTGCGAACCATTGATAACTACTCTCCGGGAATGGTTTTCCAACCAGTTATGCACCCACCTTATAATAAATAGCAAAAGACAGTCCCAGTCCTGAAGAGTTTACAATTCAAATTTTAAAGTTTAAAGCACAAATTGGTGGCGTGGGGAAGGATGAAAAACAAAAAGATATCACACAACAGCATTCTTTATTATAGGCCATACTGAATCCCACTGAAATCCCATTGTAACTGGCTTTACTGGGAGCAGGAACTATTAATGTTTACTGAAAGTAAAGGTCATGTTATTCTCAAAATATTCTATTTTATTAAAATGTGACAAATCATATGACTTGTCAAATACACAGTATTATCTACACTACAATATTCTTTCAGAATCTGATGTCTCCATGAATAACTGAGTTAAGATTTTATAAACTTAAACAACAAATGGTCTGGTAGCACTTTATAGACACATAGATGTTTAGTCAGTCTAGAAAGTGCTACCAGACCATTTGTTGATTTTCAAATTTATCCTGTACAGACTAACTTGGCTATAGAGAGAGAGAGAGAGAGACAGACACACGGCTGCGCCCCTTGCTTGCTACATTCGCCAACCCCACCTCTCTCTGGCAGCTCTCTCAGGGACTGCATCCCCGCTTGTTATGCTCGCCAACCCCCTGCTCTCTGGCAGCTCTCTCAGGGGCTGTGCTCCTGATTGCTACTCTCACCAATTCCCTTCTCTCTGGCAACCTTCGTGGCCAGAGAGTGAGAGTCCATGTTGACATCATTCCGTCGCCTGGCAGGAAAATAATTTTTATATGGAGATATATATATATATAGAGAGAGAGAGAGAGAGAGACACACACACACACACACACAAAATTGATTTTCTATTTTGCCAGTTAAATAATACTAAGTGATGCAGTTATGATTTAACCTCCTTGAATATATTAATTTTCAACTCCAATTTTTTATATGGGGGGAGACATATTTTATATGGGGGAGAGGTTATTTCTATCAATTTCTGGATATATGAAATGAGCTTATTTTCTCACTCCCTGTATGTCTTAAAATTTAAACACTGAAACGCCATCACACAGTAAACAAAATATTCTTGGCTTGCTGATCTGGGATATCATATATTGAAGGGTTTCGGGATTGTTTAATTTTTATTTCTAGATAATTTCAGTATTTTGATTACCAGACATTCCTCTGATTAAAACAAATATTTTATCACTGTATTTAAAAAAACAAAACAAAAAAGAATAAAAAAGGACTTGAAGCACATTTTTAAGCACCTATCCTCCTACTACCCGGAGGCAAATTCAACCAATCAATAAGAAACCATTGACTTGCCACCATCTGCCAAGCTGCAGAGAAATGTGGCTAGAACAGACCTCTTACAGAGCAGCAGTAGTATCATTTTCAGTCTATTAGGAAAGCACCAGAGCTTTCATGTGCAAGGACACAAAACTCCAACCCAGACTCTTTTCACACCAGCTTCTCAGTGCACTGCTGCAGAACTGTAGCATTTATGCTGAGTGTGTTTCCATCTAATCATCAAAGCAAAGGGGGGGACGGGACACAAGTAACAGTCCTATTTTACTGAAGTGTAAAAATAAAGAATTCAGTGAATTCTATCCTAATATGTTTATAGCAGTAAGTGGCTTGCTATCTGTGAACTACAAGCTGGCATTTTCTACTGACTCTTCTTTTTCCATTCTTCCACAGAGGACTAGGTACACAAGCTTAGCAGTGTATGGATGATTTTCTAGGCTATTTCTATTATAATAATATAAAATAAAAGATTTATTTGAGATCTAAGGATATTACTTTGTTTCTCATGGGGGAGGGGAGTGGAATAGAGAGGAGGTGGAATCGCAGTGTGATTCAATACCAAACAATGAACTTAGAAAAGTAGATACTCAATGCAACCCTCAAGGTTTACAGGATCGGTCAGCAAAGGCTTCCCCAGCCAACAGATCCGCGTCTAGACTGCCACGCTGTGTCAGATCAGCTGATCGTCGCCACAGTGCGGCGGCCATGTTTATTTTAATGAAGCAGGGATTATTTAAATCCCCGCTTCTTTGACTATGCCGAATAAACTAATTTACATGGCTCCGTCGACAGAGCCATGTAGTCTAGACACACCCTGTGGGAAAGGCTGTAAGTGTCAGTAGTCCATCCTCATCAGCCCCACTCCAAGAATTTAACTTGAGAAAGAAGTACTCAAGGACCTGATTCGGAGAGATTCTGAGCATTTGCAACTCTGGAGACTGTGGCATACTCAGCATCAGACCCAAGATGAGCAAGAGACAACTCAAATGGATACATGCTTTAAATGACGAAGAATGCATTATGATAGATGACAAAAGGTTAACAAAATCTGCACCTCAGGGCCAGGACAGGTAACCCACTCTTTTCCAAATCTATATACAAAGACAAAGTAGAACTGTTCAAAGTGGATGGAAACATTTATGTGCAAACATGCTCAGAACAGCCCATATAAAAAGTCATCTGAAAAATTTTAACAGAGCTTGAAAAAAACTGAGCATGCAAATGACAAATGGTTAAAGCCATCACATTATGTATAAAACCAAGAGCCTAAATATCCATTGTATCTAACCCAAGATATGTAGAGCCCTGAAAATCCATGGGTATCTGCATTAGCAGATGTGAATGTGGCTATCTGTGGATCATTTTTGCAGATGGCTCTAAACATTTTGTTCCAAAAAAAACCAAAACCCATTGGCTAGCATGTGGGGGAGGGGCAAAATAGCTAAAACTCATGCATGTCTGAAAAGGATACTCACATACACAACAGAACCATGAATAGCTAAAGGATTAGTACAAAAGGTTCCAAAAACTTTCAAAAAATTGCATATTTGGAGGGAAAATGAATAGTTAGGCAACAATTACAAAAACAACTGATAAGTAGTTTCAGTAAAAAAGAGCAAGAAACACATACAGTGAAGTTTTTTAAAATTATGGCTAATTAAAACCACAATGTACAGTACAAAACAGTAATGAGAGAGTGTGATTTAACTATTGAAATGGTTTACATAAATGATTACCTACCTCTCTACTTGGTTTCCAGAGGGCAATCAAAAACAATGCACTAGGCTATACCAAAATATTTTTCAGGGAATTATTCTACAAGATTAGGGAATTCACTTGTACTTAAGGAGTCAGAGAAATTTACGTCAAGCCTATGTATAATGATTACACATTTTAAATAAAAGAGGGTTTGGAATGATCTAAAATAGAGTACATTGTAGGATTCTTGTCTGGAGCAGAAGCAGCAGTAGGCCAAGGAAAGTAAGTATTGGGAGACACAAAAATAAGCTGGTTTGATACTTTTGTTTGTTTGATCTGCACATTGTGCTGTGTGAGATGCCATGACTGCCTCTTGTTCTACCCCTACATCCTACAAAACAGCTGTGCTATTAGTGAAGTAACGCTCCATCAGATGTGCTCTGATTTCTCTTAGAGTGGGGTGTGCATGTGCAGTTTAAATTAGGACTCCCATTGTAATCTTTTTGTTTTTTCCACATGGATACAGAATCACCTGATTCAGAAGGCTCTGAATGTAAGGATATTCTTAAAGAAAACACCAATCCTATATAAATATTACACTAAGTTCAGCCCTTTCCTGGATGCTGTGAATGCTGCTTGGTTGCAAGAAGCAGCAGCAGCAGGAGCAGCAGCAGCAGCAGCAAGACTCCCTCTTCCCCCAGCTCCCATGTGAACAAGGAAGGAAGGAAGGAAGAGCAGGAGAAAAGGAAATATTTACCAGGAATAAGGTTGCAGGAAAGAGACATATGCATTTAGGAGACTGAGGAGGGAGCAAGCCAGAAGAGATGCCAGGAAAGGGTGCCGCAAACAGGAGCTTAGAAGAGAAAGGTGAGGAATAAGCAGTCATGTTGAGCTCATATATTAGGAGAAGATGAAGGAAGAGCAAATGGCAAAGAAGGAGACACCTTTACCATTCATATAAAATCCACTATCCATACAATAGCTTTCTACAAATATCAGAGGTGTAAGCACTGCAGAGATACAGGCTGATCAAGGTGGTGGTCCATAACGCTCTATGAAGCAATAGGATGGCTGGAGCTATAGAATGGTTGGACCAAGCCCAGCTATTTCCTCCTATTAATATCAGAATGATCCTTGGTGCCTCATCTAAGCAGACTATTTGGAACACCACTTGTGTCAGCCATCCTTGTGTCTGTAGCACTCCCTTGCAGTACTCCTAAGCAAGATCAGGAACCACATCAGTGTTCCCATGGACAAGCAAACACAGGAGCAGGCCATGCAGTTCTATGCTGCTGTGGCTCCAGTGGATAGCCTGGATATCCACGAGGCTACCCAGACAGCATAGTGCCACCTACAAAAAAGAGAAAAATCAACATACCTGAAGGCCATTAACACCAAGGTCAATTTCACTTCTGTGGAGTCCTAGTATTCAGGAACCTGTCAACTCTCATATTTCTTGGTACAAATGACTGTCACAGTATTTTGAGGGATGAGCCAGAGGGAGGTTGCATGCTCAGCAAATCTCTCCCTCTCACACATCCTACTCAATGTCCTAATAAAGAACTAGGGTTAAAACTTTAACAGGGGCATCCCCTCTGTTCCCGTCACTTTTATAGTCTAACCGTAGTCGAGAACTACAGGGATGGCTTAAAAAAAGCCACCCTAATATTCACAGATGGAACTTCAGTCACTCAGCAGCCTGACCTAATTTTCAACCTCTCTAGTAACCCAAACAACATTCTGAAATCTCTATTTATTTGTGCACCCACAGGAAAGTAAAGACAACAAGTATCAATTAAGAAGCAAATTTATCCATCTAAATATGTTGCCTTATTTTTCAGAGGTGAAGATAATGGAAGCTATACATATTCAACCACAAAGGCTGCATGCGATAAGCATATCTGGGGGAGGAGGGAATCACACCATGTATTTGGGTACATAACCCAAGACCTTTGAAAGTGCTGACCCAAGCAGAAAAGATTTATGGACATTCTAAATTTCCTGTGTGATTTTAGACATACCATTTAATCTGTCCTGTGATTAGTTCACCACCTTTAAAAAAGCAGGTTCTTTCATTTAATATATTAATTAATTGTAATGGGCTCAGATATTATGGTAACATGGACAAACTACCATAAAATCACGAGTATAATGCACACTTTTTTCCCAGGTTTTTTTTAGCATCAAAGTCGGGGTGTGCATTATCCATAAGAGGTTTTTTTTTTTTAAAGTTTTAAACTCACCCTCGGCAGGCACAAGCTGGGCCGGGGGGGGGGGGGGGGGGGGGGGGGGGGGGGGGGGGTGTACCCCTGCAGGCGCGAGCTCGGCGCGTGGGCAGCTGGGCAGGGGAGTCCCCCCCCCCAGCAGGCGCGAGCTCGGCCTGCAGGCGGGCAGCTGGGCAGGGGGCAAGTTTCCTTCCTGTTCCTTCCCTCCCATTCTCCTGTATAATGGGTGTGCATTATACATAGGACTTTGGTTTTTTCATGATTTTAAGAGTCTAAAGTCAGGGTGCACACTATATATAGGTCCGCATTATACGCGAGATTTTAGGGGTTCCTATCTACTATACTGCCTATCTGCTGCATAGTACGTCAGAAAAGGAGTCTTCGAAAACAAGCGTCCATACCCATAATTCTTAACATCAGTGTTTAATAAATAATGCTAACTCAAGTCACAGCTACCCTACAAAATTATGTTGACCTAAGTTGCATAGGCACACGAGTGCTGCTGTTATTAAATTGCTTGTTTGTGTGCACATTTGAATAACTATATTGGTAATGCACATCCTTTCCAGAAGCACTTGTATCAATGCAGAATGCAGTGCACCATGGGTAGGTATCCCACCATGCAACACATGACTTTCCAATTCAGGATCTTCTGGGAAGTTCTTGCAGTGCCTGATGGGGTTAAAATGAGTTGGGCAGTGGTGACTGGGAACATGAAGTCAACTTCCTATGATACTACGCCTCTATCACATAATTTAATCTGCACCCCATTGTAATTCATGCTGTATTTTTGAAGTCTCACAAATCTGTGCATAACTCCTCTGACAGAAGCACAGAGCCTACACAGTGCTGCACTACTGTCAGGAGTGCTGCAAACAACAGGGCACCTAAACCTGCAGTATTTACAGTGCTGCAAGAGGAGCCAAGGGAAACAGGATTTCTTGGAGGCTAGATTGCTGTGGGACAAAAAAAGAAGCAATTTACAGCTGTTGGTAGCACTCACAAAGCACTTGGAAATTGTGGAGCACTGGTTCTGGGCCCAAGAAACAAGCACTTACTGGAGGGACTGAACTGGAGTGCAGGTTTGTGATGGCCAGCAGCAGCTGCAGAATTTCTGGATGCACAAGGCCACGTTCTTGCATCTGTATGCCAAGCTCAACACAGCTCTTGCCAGCGCAGAGACATATTAACAGCTCCACACTAACAGTTGAGAAGCGAGAGGGCGATTACACTATGGAAACTTCCAATGCCCAATTCCCGATAGTTCAGTAGCAATCATCGTGGAGTTAGGAAATTGTCAACAGGTGCCACTGTCAACAAGCGCTGGTGGTTCACCAGGGATGTTTTACCAACATCAGCGTTGAAAGGTCAGGGAAAGCACATAACATGTGTGTCTTATGTTCTTAGAGACTGCTTAAAAAGCTGCAAGGAGGGATTTTCATTCCTCACCAGCAGATTACCAGCAGGTTGCCCCAGGCCCTCCCCCCTCCCTCTGTGGATGGCCCTACTTTTGGTTATTTGGTCACTAGCATTGCTTACCTACAAGAGGGTATCTCAGTGAGCAAAACAGCCCAATGATTATTGCTGATGCGTCCTACAAGTTATCTGTGAAGCAAATGGGGATGTTTCTCCTGGGATGAAGGCCAGAGGTGGAGTAGCTATCTGCTGAATTTGAACAGCCAGATACAAGGGATATTAGAAGAGCTCAATGCAGAGCCAAATGACTCAGGGAGACTTTGAAAGACCATTTTAATAGTGAACCAGAGCAGTGTGTGTTGCTGTAATATGCTTTACATGGCTTCCCTCTTTTGTGGCCTGGAATGAATCTTGTAGCGATTGCTGTGTGTGGAGGAATCTAACATTGTCAATGCACCTTTTAATACAGTTTATGAATGGCATTATGGGTTCTGTGACACAATGCAGAAGCAGGAAATTGATTGCCATCAGGCCTGTTCTTCACCAGCCAGGATAACTTGTGAACTAATAAAGATGAATTATGTTTCAAAAAACAGAATTTTATTCCGTAACATGAACCAGGCAAATTAAAAAATTTAGAACTTAATAACATTTATTAAGTTAACTGAACAGAACTTATGAAGGGGGAAAAAACAGTCATTTCCATTTCAGGCTCACATATGCCAACCGTGTCTTTCACAGATTAGTTGTATGTGAAGCTGGTATTTTCCATAATGTGCCCTGAGCGGAGCAATAAAGGTAGTGCACTGACCCATGATGCCATGTGGAATGCTGAGGGTGGGCATGGGACCATCTGGATATACAGCTATGGGCTGCAGAGGGATTATTGAACATATAGGTCCACCAGAGTCTGCAGCATAACAGTGGCAGAGAAAACATAACTGCTGATGGGGTCTCAATGTCACACGGGCCTGTGTGCTGCAGTGGTGATTGCTGGAAGTAATCGCCAAGGGGTGTGGGAAGGAGTCCTATCACAGCTGAAAATATAAGGCAGCCCTCCCCAGAAACCTCTGACAGAGGATTTCAGACTCAGGATGTAAGCAACTAGTCAACCATCCAATTAGCATAAGCTTATCGGATAGTCGACTAGTGATGCAACTAGTTGCTTACCCCCCTTGCTGCCTCTACCCCCCCAAGAAGGGGGGGGAGCAGGAGCTGGTGGGAGCCATATTAAAAGCCGGTTCCCGCCAGCACCATCCCAGCGGGGCATTTGTACATTTCAAAGACAGAGGCACTGTAGGGAGCGCAGGGCCAGCAGGGGAAATCCCACTGACTATTCGATTAGTCAATTAATCTAAATTTAACATCCCTATTGCAGACTACCCCCCATGAAAGTTTCATCAAGATTTCTATGGAAGATGCATGGGACTCCGGGTGTGGATAAATAAACTGCCCCACAGTGGGCCCTGCTATCTAACTCCAGAGTGGAATGAAAAGCAGTTAGCAACTCTAACTCACGTTTGTTTCACAAGCAAATCAAAAGATGTGTCCTGTTACTTTGGGCGTTCATTCCCTGTAATTTCTAAGTTAACACCACAATTTCCAGAAGTTCCTTCTCTGGCTCACCCATGCACAAGTGTTAGGACAGGCTGGACTCCTCTTCCTCGTTCACCTTTCTCCCTATTTTTCATGTCAGAGGCCCCTGAATTAGGCTCCTCAGAGGTATCCATCGTGCTTTCTCTTGGGGGGGAAGGAGTGGTGTCTCCTGCTAAGAAGGCATACAGGTCTTTTTAAAAGTGGCTCTGCATAAGATCAATTGTTGGCCTTTCTATCCTTCTGGTATGTCTGGGGCAGCTCCTTGGCTTTCACACAGCACTGCAGCTGCTCCCTTCTGTAGTCCTTCTCCTAGATCGCCAGAGCAATCTGCTCATAAATGTCCACATTTCTATGGCCAGATTAAAGAGACAGTTTAAGGGATTTGGCCTAGACTTTCCCCAAAAATTCATCTTTGGGCTCAGAACTATCATGGAAATGTCAGCTGATCCAAAGTGATAAATTAGTATGATATAATACCTAAATCGAAGACTCTTAGTAATGAAGACAAAGCTGAAGATTGAAAAGGGGACTAATGTCCTGTTGATTACAAGATGTAACACAGCAACAAGAAAAAACACCAAAGGAAAAACTGGAAGGAAAGAAACAGGATGTCCAACAGCAGGATATTAGAATACATCAGAAGAGATTATCATGCAGTGTGCAAATGGCTGCCATGGCAAGGCCAGATCTCCAGTACAGCAAGGATACCGGAAAATATACAGAACAAGGAGTCCTTGGGAGCTATGTAATTATGAGTAGCCTGGAAAACTAATAATAGAGTTTTATTTATGTTCATATATACATTTTGTCTACTGTCATACAATCTTACAATTGTATATTAAAAACAGCTCACAACCACATCTGGGTCAATCCCATGATTGAACCAATAAGAATCGCTATGGACTCCGAAAAACTAATAGAAGTTAATGTACAGTAGTGACAAAATAAAGTTTTAAAATGGCCTAATTGAACAAGGAAGTCTTATTCTGTGCCTCAGTGTGCACCAATCTTATTTGCAAAACAGTCTACAAGAATCAATTAAATAATCCCCTCAACACCCTTTATTATGCATAGTTTACAGATGAACAAATAATGGTACAGAGATTAAGAGAGCTATCCCCAGGTGCAGAAAATTAGTGTCACAACCTAGATTAGAACTCAGGAGTCTAATACTCCTTCTCCTTTGCACCAACCAGTCCTCCCTCTTTCCCTTACTTCCCCATTTTTCACAGATCATATTACAGAAATGAGACAGCATGATTAAGGTTTTCACAGGAAACAAAACTGACATGGCAAACCTCAAGTATTTCTAGTGAATTTTCAGGATCCATAGGTGAAGGATACGAGTCTTCCAGGTCCATCAACGTAAGTCATTCCACCAGCTCTATGACTACTCCCCTGGACTGGAGGGCGTCAATCTTGAATTTCTTGAACTAGATGAGCTGATTTAAACATCTGATTTTAAATTAATCTGGGATATTGTGCTTTTTCTCACTCTCACAATATTTTTGGAAACCCTGAAACAGAGATGGTAAACTCCTATTTTTCCTAAGTGGGTAAGCTAGTGCTCCAAAGTGAGAGAAGGTATTGCCTTTTCTGCAGACAAGAAGAACTAGGTTCCGTACAGTAGTCCTGGCCTATGATAGACAATATTCACCAAGCAGAGATCTCCTCCTACTCACTCAGGAATAAGAGGTCTTTGTTGCGCAAAGTCTCCAGAGAGAAAAAGCCTCTGTTTCAGAAGTTGTCCTAGATCTATTGGAGCATTACAGAACAGGTCGAACCTATCTGGTCTAGAACTCTCTGGTCTAGAAACATCCATCATAATTTCAGTTAGCTGGGTGTCCACTTTTCATAGGTGTGGCCAAGTTTCCCATGGTCCCATAAAGTTTGTTTATAGCCACCAGTCCTCGCTCTCAGTGTTCTGTGCTGTTATTTAGCTCTAATTTACCCCTACATGTCCTGTAACAGGCCAGGAAGCAGTGGAAGTGTTGGTAATGCTGTTAGATCAGGGTGGGCAATAATTTTTGTAGCAGAGCCACTTCACTATGTTGGTAGTCGTGGTGGGCTGGTCCAAGAAGGGGCGGGGCTTCAGCCAGAGGGGGCAGTTCCCTCTAGTCATCACATGTGGGGAGGGACTTTGTACACTCCCTCACGGGGCAGGTGAGCACATGTGGCTTTCTCCCTTTCCCCACCAGAGGTGCATGGCGCCCAGGGTGAACCACCAGCTGATTTGAACAGCCCAAACAGGAATGAGTTCCACTGTCCAAGGCAACAATCATATCATCAGCGCTGCTGAAAAACTGGAAGGTATTGGCTTGTGACTGGTAGGTTAAGAATATCTCATTCATTGCTGGAATGCATTTATATTCTTTCTGGCAGTTTTCCTGAAATTTTATAGGGATTCCCTAATGCAACAACAAGCAATCTGTCTTTCAATAGCGTCAGTGGATTCTTTGTAACTTGTGCCTAGAGACACACGGATATGTTCAGATAAAACTTGCACTTCTGACACTTTTAATGATCCCTCATTGAACACTCACCTACCAAACTAGAAGGGATCTATTTTTAACAATGTTCCAAAGATGTGCAATGGAACCAAAAATATATTACAGTGCATCATGTGAAAATACACTTGAAAAATGTGTTTCATGGGAAAGCCAGTAACAGCTGTCTGCTTACAGAGTAAAGAAAATTTATATTTAAAAACATCTTTAAGATCAAGAGATAGATTGTTTTTAAAATTCCCATAAGCATAGGGCTGGCTTCATGACAGAAACTGATATTTATCCCACAGCACTTTCAATGTTGGTGCCCTAGAAATATTCCAATGACCTTATTTATTCCTTGAAATGGAAATTGCACAGGTTATCTTTTACTTTCTATCCTATAGTATCAAACAGTATGATTGTGAACCATACAAAAACGTGCTTCAGTAGCTAACATGGAAATTTTAGTTTGTGAAGTGGTTTGGGATTTTTTGAATTTAAGGTGTCATCGAAATGTAAACTCCAATGAAAACTTTTACGAATTATTTCCACTGACATTGCTGGGGACTACTGAGGACTCAACACTTTGAAAAATCAGGCCATGTTTGTAGGAGTCCAAATGAGCATTTTTTAATAAATATGGACATATGGTGAAAGTGCAAGTGTAAAAGTTTCCGAACTGCCTCTTCCTTCTACCCAAGAAGCCTATATCACCCTGATGATACAATCTCGAAATATACCATCAACCCTTAATCCTCTTAGCTATTAAAGCCCCAAAAGAATTTCAGAACCCCTTTGCATCCTCAAATACAATGAAACAAGAGCTTGTTTTAATGGAAAGTTTGTGAGTGTTCAAGATAAGAGGCCTCCTTCCCAAATGTATCTACTTAGCCCTCCAACAGTGGCATAATGTGCCAACAAAACCAATCCAGAATAAGAGTGATCCTCCACTGTCACGGCTAATATGGGAGCTCATGCAACACATGATCCCTGTTGCAGATATAAGAGATCAACAGCAAACATCCACAATGTCACATTCATCCTAACCTACATTTTTGTTTCTCTGTCCATTTCAACCCAGCATAAGAGACAAAGATGACTTCAGTAAGAACAGGCTGCAGGAGAAATAGCCTGCATAGAGCAGTGTGAGCATCAGGGGAGTACAAATTAGCGTGAAAGCCATCTTTCCACGCCATCTGGACTTTCACTCTGAAATTCTGGCTGAGGATTGGGCCCAGCATTTTCTCAATTTGTCGTCCTCAGAAGAACAGGTTCTGAAACACATTGAGGAAAACCATCTTCTCTCTTAAATGAAGGTCTGAAATTTCAACAGGAAAGAGCAGAATTTGCAGAATTTGCATGGACCTTTCTGTCCATGTGAAAGGTTTTACAGGAAAGTGTTTCAAACTTCCCTCCATCTTGCTGGATAACATGATCCTAAATAAGTACATATCAACATTAGGGATGTAAAATCCCAGACTGTTAAATTAACTGCTGGTTAAAAGCGAGGTTTAACTGGTAAAGCGCGGCATCCCTGCATTGTATCCCCCACCACCGCATCTCTAATCAACAGAATGGATGGGTAGGTAGGAATCAAATTAAACTATCAAGAGAAAATTTACAAAGTGAAAGGCATAACTGTGCAGACAGGAAAAAGGCTTTCATTAGGGGCAGTAGGTGAAAAAACTTATTAATCTCAGAGAACGTGGGTGGTAAAAAGACGGTAATCTGTACACTCTTAACTAATCTCTGAATGCATTTAGTAGATTATTAAAATGTATTTTTTTAATCTATCTTGCCTAGAAACATTCCCTACCCACAACATCTGGGGGAAGAAAGACCTCAAAGTCTCAATATACAAAGGTTTATTTTAAACAAGGCTCATAAATCATCCTACATCCAGCCACAGCATTTACTTTTTGATCTAATTTTTAAAACGTAGCTCTGGATGTTATGTTAATCACCCTGATTCACATCTCTACTTCCTTCAGAAATTTACTCATTAACTAGACCATCTGTGTAAGGGGAGCGGAGAGGTGCATGCTATGCTGTCATAGCATCCAGGGCCAGGGGCTGACCTTAAGATCTTTTGGTGCCAGAGGAAGACATCTGGGCCAGGCATCTGCGCCAGGCATTGAGTTTCTCACCCTTACAGTCACCCTGTCAGATGCAGGAAAAGCAGACATCTACTTCTCTCCCTTTAAGGTCCTGCTACTGAAGTGAGAAACCAGGCTGGCCTCTGAGTTAAGCTACATCTACACTGTACGCTTCTTTTGGTAGCATATAACAGAAATACTTGTGTAGCATGTAGACAGCGAGGCATAGTAATGCCCAAAAGGTGGAACTACACAGCTCTCTTTTCATCCAAGATGTGCCTCTCCTCTGAAACTACTATTTTTTAATGGTGTTGGTCCTGCTGCAGGAGCCTTGCTCCGTGACAGGAATATTTGAGCTCTGGCAAAGGCAAGGCAGTAGGCAGAGCAATTCAGTTTGGGGTGACTGCCCCGGCCCCACACTTTCGGGGCCCTGCAACAGCTACCCCAACTGTCTATGCATGGATGGAACCCCGGGGGCCTGGTGTTTCAGCAGTGGGGTCACCCCCCCATTCACTGCTATGGTGGGAGCCAGAGCAGCCTGACAGTGAGCTCCATTTCGCCCCACCACCCTTGTCTTCTCAGCAGCAGCAGGAAACAGAGTGTCCCGGCCGTAGGGCGGGTGGCGCGATGGGGCAGAGCACAGCAGGCTACCACCAGCTCCTGCTGCAGCACTTTGGGGGGAAGAAAACTACTGCTGCCGCCATGCCAGGCCACCCTATAATCACCTGGGCTGCACTGCTTGGGGGAGGGGGCAAGGTGAGAGCAGAGCAACAGTGGGGTTTGAGAAAGAGGTGTGGCCTGTGGCAGGGAGGTTGCCCCAGGCCCTGCGCTTGGGGCACTGGGGTGGTTTGCCCTGGGCCTAGGGCCTACCTCAAGACAGCCCTGGCAGTGGGAAATGACTCTGGTAGCTTCTGGAGTCCTATCTGTGCTGCAGAGAATCTCTGGTAGCATGGAAAGGCTTTAACCCGTCAGAGACTGAAGCCTTTCCCTGCTGCCTCCCCTCTGCCAGAGCCTTTCACTGACACATGTAGCTATAACACCACAGCATGGACACAGGGTGCTTTTCACTGTGGCATGTAGCTTCACAGAACTTTACTGCTGAGTCAGCATGCAATGGTGGTGGTGCGGGGAATAGGACGGACAGGAGAAAGAAGAGACATGCTGAGCCATTTAAAAGACTAAAAACATACTGCACAAGCAATGGAAATTATCATAGAATACCAGGACTGGAAGGGACCTTGAGAGGTCATCGAGTCCAGTCTCCTGCCCTCAGGGCAGGACCAAATACTGTCTAGACCATCCCTGTTAGACATTTATCTAACCTACTCTTAAATATCTCCAGAGATAGAGATTCCACAACCTCCCTGGGCAACTTATTCCAGTGTTTGACTACCCTGACAGTTAGGAACTTTTTCCTAATGTCCAACCTAAACCTCCCTTGCTGCAGTTTAAGTCCATTGCCTCTTTTTCTATCCTCAGAGGCCAAGATGAACAAGTTTTCTCCCTCCTCCTTATGACACCCTTTTAAATACCTGAAAAATGCTATCATGTCCCCCCTCAATCTTCTCTTTTCTAAACTAAACAAACCCAATTCTTTCAGCCTTCCTTCATAGGTCATGTTCTCTAGACCTTTAATCATTCTTGTTCCTCTTCTCTGGACCTTCTCCAATTTCTCTATATCTTTCTTCTCTGGACCCTCTCCAATTTCTCCATATCTCCCCATATTATCTGATGGGGTGGTGCTCCTTAGCACACCGTGAAGTCAGAAATACCGAGAGGAATTTTTGTCTGACACAGACACTCAAAAATCTCCCTTTGCAATAACCACGATGAAACTTCTGGCAGGATTTTCCCACTTCAGCAGGGGTCTGAAACACTGGACTCCAATGACCTCGTTACATACACTGCTACATGGGTGAAATGTTAACTTTCGCAGTTCAGATAGTAACTTAAAGTGTGAAACAAAAAAGCAAATGGTGATGGGACTCCCTCACCTTATGAGCGAACACAGCAGACCCATGAGAAGGTTGGGTTCAGAAACACTGAGAAGGCACATTCTACCAGCTATAAAAGAGAAGAACCTCATACTAAACGTCTCAGGAATATAATTATACTTACTGAAGGTCAGGTGATGGAGCTTTCCCTTCTCTCTCCAACAAATGCCACTTTCCTACACCAGAATGGGCTCTCTCAGAGGCAGCCATATATTTGACTATGAGACTTTCTCCTAGAATCATACACTAACCACCACTTTTTATTCATTCCTTGTCTTACTACCCCCTCTTCCTGTTTCTCCTTCTTCCCCATTTGCGGATTCCTCTGTCACTTCCAACTGCCTTGGATATTAACCTAATCTAGTCATTCAACATGCTCAACTGTCCTTGAATATGAACGGAGGGAGAGTAATGTTAATGCTGTAGGAGACATTCAGCTGAACATAAAACCTAAGGAGTGCTCCTCAGGGACAAATATGAAGTCCATTTAGTCAGGAGGAACATAGAATAAAGAAATCCACATTGGTGAGCCAGGAAGAGGACGAACAACAAACATTTAAAGGTGAACACCTTAATTTAAATCCTAAAAGAAAGAGCCATCATTCTGAACACGTGCCGCAGGATTCAGAGATGTCAACTGAAAAGAATGGAAAATATAGGGTTACGGAGGGCACCCTGTACAATATCATGGCAACAAACATACAGCAAAGTGCTTGATCCTCTTTTCATTTGTAAGACTGGCAAGGCAAAAATGGTTTTAACAAAAAAAGTAAAACAAATAAAAGCCATTTAAAAACACAGGAAAATTACTACAGGGACTGTAAGTTTAAAACATCACCTCTGGCAGTGTTATACAAAACACTGATGAAAACTGTTTCACCACTACATAAACCCATGTTTTAAAGGTGACCTGTATACAATACTGCAAAATCCAGGAACTTTACAATAAGGCTCCAAACCCAGATGCCCTGTGTGTCAGAAGTATTCAGAACACTGCTAACTTGAAAAATACTTTGTTCTAAATGTCTGAAGCTGCAATGCCACTCACTGGTCTCACAAGAGTGAAGAGGCACCAATCAAATTATGTCAGAGGTTTTGGCACCATCTCTCCCAAATACGCCAGCCTTGATCTTCCTCACAACAGAACATATTAAAAAAAGCATGGCACTGACTCTCCTTATACCAAGATTTAGGATTCCCCTGAACAGCAAAGTACACTGAATTCTTTACAAGGTCTTTGAAAACCTCTCTCAACAAGGTCTTTGAGAACCTGGGAAGGATCACTAACTTGGGTTTATTTCTGTCCATGTATAACCAGAGGACTTATTTTTGCTACCAGTAGGGTAACTGTTTCATAAAGGAAATGAAGAGGGGTCTTGGAGCATTTCATAATAATATCACTTTTCAGTTACCTCACACCTTTCAGCCAATGTTCTCAAACACTTCACAAAGAAGAGTTCTGTATCTTACCCCTTATGTCTGAGCTGAGTTGTTTGTAAGACAACTAGTCATACACAAGTCTAAGTCCTTGATAGAATCATCAAATCAAATACTTACCTACCAAGCTGGGATGGTCAATGAGACATGAGAGGATTAATGGGAATTAGTGGTCTGACTCCCTTACTGACATCAGGTCCCCAAAATTAAGGGCTTATCAACACTGAATGTTTTCCTAGCTTAGTCATCAATTTAGCTCATCAGCATAGCTATAACTCCAGATCCTTGTGTGGATGCAGTTAAAAGCACTCATAACTACTACAACTTAACCAAGGGCAGGGAACCTTTTTTTGGGACGGGGGCACTGATTCACAGAAAAATCAGTTTGGGGGTCACACACAAGTGAGAAATAAATGAAACAAAAACAAAACAAAACAAAATACCCCTCACTGACGTGGCCCCCAACTGAGAAGCAGGAAAAAAAAAGACACACTCACCTCATTCCTGCAATTTGGGGCATCAAAGTCCCCCAGAGCTCCAGCCCAGTGGAGATGGACCACCAAAGCTCAGGGCTTCCCTCCAGGGCTGATATAACTCTTCTGAGGGTCTAAGCCTAGTACAGTAGATTTTGTGGGGCCAGCCGATACTCTGGCATGAGGCCAGAAATAAAAGATTCACTTGTCGGAAGGGGCTGCTGAGAAGTGTGCTAGGGTGGGGGTGCAAGCTGTGGACAAGTGGTAGGGTGCAGGAGCAGGTGTCTGGGCGGGAGGTGGGGTGTATTGAGGGGCAAGAGATTCAGGCACTTACCTGGTGCAGCTCCCGGGGGATGTATCCATGCCACCCTGCACTTTCAGGCATCACCCCTGCCACTCCCATTGGCCATGATTCCCCAGCCAATAAGAGTGACAAGGATGGAGCCTGCAGGCAAATGCTTCCTTGCGTTGCTGTTCCCCCAGGCAAACAAAGCTGCTTCCCTCCTCCCTCCCTGCCAGACAAAGCCAGCCACATAGCACCCGCTCCCTACTGCTTCCCCCTTTTGATAATAGGAAACGAAGCCTGACTCAAATTCATGCTCTCTATACTACATAATGTACAGTTACTTTCAGCAAATGATAGTCCCTTCTTTCAAGAGATTAAAAATGTTCTATTTGGTTTCATGTTACATCAGGGACAGACAGGGGGATGTGAGGAGGGAGAAGCTCTGAGCCTTGTGGGTCAGATCAAGGTAAGTCAACCGCCAGATCCAGCCCGCAGGTTCCCCATCCTCCTGGCTTATGCCATTATAACTGCATTCAAACTTGGGCATCTATCTACATGGACATGTGGGTTAAAAAAAGGGGGAAAAAAGTCATATCCCTAACTGACATAGTGATGCCAGTAAAACTTAAGTGTAGACTAAGCCTAAAGTGAATCAATCATTCAAGTTCCCAAAAAGGGTCTGGAAAAAAGCCAGGAACAGAATCCAAGAATCCTGTTAGTCCTAGGGTCTAATCTCTATTTTCTCCCTCTTAACTTGGCAAACATCAATTTTTTCACCCTTTTAACTGAACCCAGAATTAATATGGCTTTTTAACTTCCTTTCTTATATACCACCAACGTCAACACAGCTCAGAGAATAATACTGTTAATTAACTGTTGCTACATAATCAGCAGAGAGAAAATAAGAGTGCAAAAATATAGTTTATTTTGCCTTCCCGCTCCACCCCACCATCAAAGTAGAATTTAAAAAAAAAAAAAACCCAAACCTGAAAACAAACATTCACAACCCCTAAATCACCAGCTTATACCGACTTGAAATCACATCAGGGTACTGAATTGCTCACATCATTACTTCCTCTAATTCTAAAGAATTATTGACATGTTTGTTTAAAAACATTTTATCTTTTAAAAATAAATTTACTCTTAATAAGACTAGAGATGCTTCTGCACAGTTTTGGAATTTCACAAAACTGTATCAATGACGTGAATAAGAAATTGTAATACTGTACTTTGCAGCTGTCACCTTTTGATAATAGGGAACGAAGCCTGACTCAAATTCATGCTCTCTATACTACATAATGTACAGTTACTTTCAGCAAATGATAGTCCCTTCTTTCAAGAGATTAAAAATGTTCTATTTGGTTTCATGTTACATCAGGGACAGACAGTTTTCTGGGAAAAATAAACAGTGAAAAAAGGCTATAAACATTCTCTCTCTCTCTCTCTCTCTCTTCTCCCCAAAGACAAATAAAACTAGGGCTGTCAACTGATTAAAACACATTTTATCGAGTGATTAAAAACATTTAATCGTGATTAATCGTGTGTGCCTCCCCTTTGAAATGCCACTGCAGCGTTTCAATGGGGTAGCGCTGCATGGAGTCCAGGATCAGCTAGAGTCCCCAGCTGACCCCAGGCTATATGCAGTGCTGCCTCTTTGAAGCACCGCAGTGGCACCTCAAAGGGGCAGCACATTAGGAACCAGGATCAGCGGAAGTTAAAGACTAGCTGACTATCCAATAAGCAAATTATCATCAGATAATCAGTCGACTAGTGGACTAGTCGATTCCCCACCTGCCTTTGTTGCCTCAATCAGACAGAGGCAGGAAAGGGGGGGGGGAGGGAGGAGTACTTCAAAGTGGCAGCAACGCACAGCTGTATAGTGCTGCTGCTTTGAAACCCCAAGGCGGCATTTCAAAGGGGCAACTGTGGAGCCCGGGGTCAGCTGGCGACTCCCCAGATGATCCTAGGCTCTGCGCAGCATTTCCCTAGAACCCAAGGTCAGCTGGGGAGTCCCCAGCTGACTCTGAGTTCCGCTGCCACGGGGAGCCCAGGATCAGCTGGGAGTCCCCACAGCTGCCCCTTTAAAACGCAACCTCTGGCATTTCAAAGGGGCAGCTGCCCTGGAGCCCAGGGTCAGCTGGGCACTGCCCAGCTGATCCTGGGCTTTGCATAACAGCGGAACCCAAGGCCAGCTGGGGGCTCCCAGCTTAATATGGGCTCCCCGTGGCAGTGGAACCCGGGATCAGCTGGGGAGTCCCCAGATGACCCCAGACTCCGCGTTGCGCAGCCCCTTTGAAGCGTCACAGTGGCACTTCAAAGGGGCAGTGCAGCATTAATCCCTGCGATTAAGGTGTTAAAAAATTTAATGCGTTAATCCTAGACTGCATTCATCGCAGGCGTTAATGTATGTCAATTGACAGCCCTAAATAAAACCCAAAACCAAACGATTGAAGAAACTAGGGATGTTAAATATCGGTTAACTGAACTGTCGATTAACCTCATGAATTCTTATTGGTTAGTCAACTAGTCTATAGTCCCTGGGCAGCCCCTGTCTGGGGGGGAGGGGTCTGAGCTCCCAGACCCGGCATGAGCCAGAATTGAATCAGGCTGCCTGCCCGCCTGCTCCTAATACACATTAAATGCAGAGCAGCAGCATGGGTAGGTCCAGGACCCAGTGCAAGTCAGGACTGAGTTGGGCTGCTGGTCAGCCTGCTAAAAAATGTACTGGGAAAGGCTGAGGGGGAAATGCATGTAGTCTATAGCATTAACCTATAAGCTTTTGCTTATCAGTTAATCGACTATGCTATTACATCCCTAGAAGAAACCAGAGAAACTCACTAGCATTTGGTCTGCTTTTAAGCACTCAACATTTTAAAGTCAATTTATGACTAACAGTAGTAGGTCACAGATGAACATTAAACATCTATTTGTTGAGCTATCATTAACAAGAGTCTCTCTTATCTGGCACCTGAAAATGGAACAAGCATAAGGCTGATTATCATTTCCTTTAAACCCAAAGGAAAATTACTATGCAAGACCTCAGACAAAGATCAGTTCTGTATTAAGAAAGAATTTAAAAACATAAGAACATAAGAACGGCCGTACCGAGTCAGACCAAAGGTCCATCTAGGTCCATCTAGTATCCTGTCTGCCGACAGTGGCCAGCACCAGGTGCCCCAGAGGGGGTGGACCGAAGACAATGATCAAGCAATCTGTCTCCTGCCATCCCTCTCCAGACTGACAAACAGAGGCCCGGGACACCATTTCATCCCCTGGCTAATAGCCTTTTATGGACCTAACCTCCATGA
>JANRFK010004893.1:53303531-53322172 GCA_030068395.1 Apalone spinifera
TCCTCTTTTCTAAACTGAAAAGTCCCAGTCTCTTTAGCCTCTCTTCATATGGGAACTATTCCAAACTCCTAATAATTTTAGTTGCCCTTTTCTGAACCTTTTCTAACGCCAAAATATCTTTTTTGAGGTGAGGAGGCCACACACACACACATATATATATATATATATATATATATATGCCCTTAGTACCTACAGTTTTCAGACACACAAACATTTTTTTTTACCATTGCAACACATTTGTTTAAATAACTTAATCATAGCCGGGCGGACAATGAAATTTGTGGGTGTAAAAAGTACAAAAATAATAAAGCTGTAAAACTTAAAACAAAAATTCAGTTTTCTCCAAATTTCACTTGTGTTGACATACTCTCCTTCCCAGACTTCTCTCAAGTACCTCTAAGGGTACTTGTACCACTGGTTGAGAAACACTGCTCTAGACTAGAGCTTGCCACAGGAAACTGCTTCCTACCATCCCCTCTAAAGGCTGAGCTCTCTCAGTCTATGTCTAGACTGGCATGATTTTCCTCAAATGCTTTTAACGGAAACGTTTTTCCGTTAAAAGTATTTGCGGAAAAGAGGGTCTAGATTGGCACAGACGCTTTTGTGCAAAAGCACTTTTTGCGGAAAAGCGTCCGTGCCAATCTAGACGCGGTTTTGCGCAAGAAAGCCCCGATCACCGTTTTAGCCATCGGGGCTTTTTTGCGCAAAACACTTTTTAGCTGTCTACACTGGCCCTCTTGCGCAAATATATTTGCGCAAGAGGGCTTTTGCCCGAATGGGAGCTTCATTGTATTTGCGCAAGAAGCACTGATTTTGTACATTACGAAGTCAGTGCTCTTGCGCAAATTCAAGTGGCCAGTGTAGACAGCTGACAAGTTTTTCCGCAAAAGAGGCTGCTTTTGCGGAAAAACTTGCCGGTCTAGACACAGCCTCAGGGTTTCCCAACTAAAACTGATAATCCAACAGCACCCTTTCAGAGCATAGATCACTCTGTTGCAATGCTACACAGTCAGTATCTTTTTTTTTTCTGTGCTGAGTGTCTTAAAATTTCTATGCAAAGACCAACCAAACCATACCCTACATAGGATCATATTTCTCTCTCTGACTTGTATTTGAAGGGATGTCTCTTATTTAGAGTCTAATGTATTGTAAGGCTCTACTAAGAAGCATTTAATAGATTTAAAAGCCAGTTTTGAGCAACACCCAAGAGAAGGATGAGACACTGTGACACAAGATCATACAAGTAGTACTTTGTGAGAAGTTTTCCCTTAAACATAGGCTTTGCCTCATATTTTTATACAATCATTTTTATCTGTATCATCAAAAGTAAATTCAGCACATAATTAAGAGGATACACCACCACTGAAAATAGTTCTTACAAGGCTGAATTTTGCTTACAGATTCAAAAGGCAGAAATGACATCATGCATTGCATACACAGCACACATATGCAGTAAGTGTAGTAAGAGGTACATACTTAGCAAATTGCTCATATGAAGCCTGATTAAAGAAAAACAACCTCTCTGCCAGTTTTCATATTAAAATAGAATGTCTCCAGTAAGTTAAAAGTTTTTGATGTGGCGTTCAAAGAATGCTTTCTACTACAAAGTGAGGAGTGTTAAGGCCCTTGCTTCTCAACCCTTTTGAAGATCTATACATGCAACCTCCAAATAGTAGTTTGATTGGTTCATGTGATAAGGGTGGTGGAATATACCCTTGATTACACTCTTTGATTTTCACAGTTCTTGTGTATAAACATAGTTATAAGAAGGGTTATCAGAGCAACAGTAGTTCCTGTACACTATGCGTACATGCAGGCTTGAACACATGCATGATCCCTCATCAGGTTGGCACTGAGTTACATTCATTACTGAAGAATGCATCAAGATCTATGTATTTCAGATATTAACATAGAAACATTGTTTATTTATTTGGCTAACTCTGTCCATTAGTTTGGTCAAAATTCTTCCTGTTTTAGAGATTTGACAACACAAACATAGTGAACTTGTGATACATTCTGTGTAGAAAATGGAAGAATACTACAGGGTCAATAGTTCAGGGTGGCATCCCAGGTAATGCATAAATGATTCTAATCTGTGGCTATATGAAGCATGATTTTCAGAGTAGAATTTAACCCAAGCTAGCACAGATTTTTGTTTTCTGACAGTGAATCTGACCTTTTCAATACACTAAAACATTTTATTATATTATAACCACTTTATACAACTAAATTCTAAAATATACTTTCTTTTAAAAATTTGAGGCACCTAATCTCAAATAACAGTCATGAAAAGGACACCAATCCATTACATGATTAGGCATCATTTCATTAGATAACAGCTTTTCTAAAATCTGTTTACTGTTGAGTTTGCATTGTTCAGCATTTCATTGTTTTCCCTGGATTCCCTAAGTCTCTTGAAAATCATTTTTAAAAATCCATATAATACCCCAAAACTATGTTTAGTCCTTTACTGTTCTTACTGATTCTGTTGCAGCAAACTATTCTGTGCAATAATTTACAAAAGGTCAAGAGTATAATACAAACGAAGAAGCATTCTACCGAGAAATGCATTCATTTGATAATATTCTATATCCATACAGTATTACATACTAAATTTATTACCTATCATACTAAAAATGTTAAAAGATATTCTTTACCCTCTGAAAAAAGTAATTCTCAAAATTGTTATGTTAACACTATGGAAAAGAGAATGCTAATATAAATGCTGTTCAATTACAGAAATGCAGATTTAACTAATATATTTCTTTTCACTGAGTACTATTAGTGTACAGTTTGAAAATTCACTAACATTTATGTAGTCTCGTAATCTTCTGACGTGGCTTCTTGTCTTAATTACATAACAAAAAAAAAACACAAACAAAAAGATCTTAGTAAATGAGAAATAAAGTAAAAACTTACATTTCACCTTCAGAAAACAAGTCCGGTATTGAAGGTAATGAAAATGCTATGAAGTCCAAAATCAGCAAAAGAGTAGGGTGCTCATTCTGTACCTGAATTAGTAGGCACCTGTGTTTCTTTGTCTATATACGTTTGTCTGTACCTGAGCATTTAATTTGTGTTACTCCTCCCACAGTCTGCCCCATTTCTTTGTCTAAGCTGAGCAATTGAACAATAACATCAATATGATATCAGAAATCTGGACCGAATGAAAACAGTGTGATTTACTACTGATAAATGGCTTACTAGTCTCACAGTTGAAACCTTATAGCAAAGTATGAAATTTTGCTGATAGCATCATCTAATAGAGCAGGAAGATTAGATAGTGAGTTTGAAATTTCATGGTGCTATTAGAGCACAATGAACAAATTATATATTCAAAATATTATACCCCAAATCATTATGTCATTTAGCATACCTCACAATTTTAGTGTGAATAGGAAATGCAATCTAAAATAACGATTTGGGTGTGTTTTAAGCAATAAAGAAAGAATACAAGTTAAAAGCAAGCGTGAAAGCTCATTACAATTCTTGTCGTTGGAACTGAGAGCTATAAAGCTATACACACATCAAATATTTGGAGGACTTCAGAAGAGAACTTGGATTCTTTGTATAATCAAAATTCACTAAAGCCAATGACCAAAGAGAGGAATTTTGAGTGTGAAGTTCTAGTGGTCTATTATGCTAGTGAAGCTCAGAATTTTGTGTAGGTTCACTCACAGAAGTTTTTTGCATTTTACTTATTTGTTGAGTCATGCAAGATTTAAAAAACATTAAATCTAAAGGAACATATTTCATTTAAAGACAAGATTGGTTTTAGATTTGTTGTTACAGAAGAAAAATATTTTAAATATTATCTACATTTAGCATTTGATTTACAACATCAGGTCACTCTTTAGTTGATGGACTTGTGTTGTGACTAGGGCTAGTCTAAATTATTCAATGTAGAATTTTAGACAAAAATATTCATGGTAATCCCAAATTTCAACAACAACAACAAAAGGAAGATTAATGTCATAATTTTCCTTGTCACATTCTTTGTTCATCTCTGACCATGAGAGTGGTCAATTATCAGATGGCTGGTTTTAGTGATCATTATGTGTTTTTATTTTTGTAAAGCATCATACAACTATTTAATAATAATTTAGCCAACTATCATATGCCAACAAGAGCAAGGAGAGGTAAATTGCATGTATCCTACTGAGTGATTTGTTCTTAGGGGTACGGTTGGTTTTATGTGGATTGAGAATAGTAGGAGTGATGAGGGAATAAATAAAACATTTGTTTTACAAAGTAGGTGATTTTCTCATAGCTTCATCTTAAATCTAGAGGGACCAGCATTTACCAGTCTTGGGCACATATTCAGTATTGGATTTTATACAACATCCCAATGAAAAGCCACATTTAGAATTTCCTTCATTTAGCAACAGCACATCCAAGCCTCTTGAACATTGGGAAAGTCTGGATCCAGGTCCTGGAGGCTAATTGATCTGATTTATAGTACAGGCTGGACCTCTCTGGTCTGGAACCCACGGGACCTCACTGGTCCCAAACGAGGGAATTTGCTGGACCAGGAGAGGTCACCTGCTACTGGCCCCGGTTGTGCTATTGGGGATTCAGCCCCGGTCCCATCCTAAGCCGCGCCAGGCTCCAAGCCACCTGCCCTCTTGCCGCTGGGGCTCCCAGTCAGGACTCCCTGGTCCAAGAACATCCATTGTCCTGCTGGACCACGGATGTTGCCAGAGGACAGAGTTCCAGTTTTGGGGGTTCCAATAGTAATAGTGTATCTGTTTTTGTTTTTCATCTTCAAGTTTGACACAATCAACTCAGGATTAAACAAAGACTGTGAATGGCTTGCTAATTACAAAAGCAGCTTCTCCTCTCTTGGAATTCACACCTCCAGATCAGCTACTAGAAGTGGGCCTCACCCTCCCTGATTGGACCCCCCTGCCATCTCCAGCCTGATTCTGGCCTGCATATTTATACCTGCCTCTGAAAATTTCCACTACATGCATCTGACGAAATGGGTCTTTGCCCACAAAAGCTTATGCTCCAAACACTTCGGTTAGTCTATAAGGTGCCACAGGACCCCTCGCCGCTTTTGCAGATTCAGACTAACACGGCTACCCCTCTGATGTTTTTCATATAACTGTTTTCCCCTATATTTTTCAAAGTGATGCATAGATATTTTACTGGGTCAGTAGGTATCGTTCAGTTGCTTTTTCACACAGTTCATTGGATATTTAAGCTAAAGACCTAATCTCATTTTTGGCTTTATGAATGTTTATCTTGGATTAAGCATTTATCTGCTAAGGATTTTGACCTATATTCTACTCTTCTGGTGAGCTATAGCTGTGCATGAGCCTGTAATGACATATTAGAATGGGTTGGCCATGTTCATATTTAACACAGACTTCATATATGTTCTCTTTTCAATCAATATTACAATATTCACATATATATGGTAAATAAGCATTTAATAAGAACTATTTATGGAGGACAATCTGAAAAACTCTCTTGGCATCCTGCTGAAATCAACCGTACTTAATTAGGGACAGCTTAAAAGATCAGCCCTCACAGCCACACAAAGAAATTGAAATGATTTTGAGCCATTCTGTCCTCAGTTACATTGTTACACTACTTGTGGTTTTTGTTTATTTGTTTTAAAACTGTTTTTACTGGATTTCCTTCTTTTTGTAATTTCTTTTGACCTTCCACTGCTAATTCCTACATCATTTCTTGATCTCATTCCTGATTTTGCACTGCTTATGACCCATCTAGAACCACAGTTACCTATTCATATAAGCATTTCAGACATGAAGAGGTCCTAATTAAGTCTCTTAAATGTAACTTATCCTATTTGGTATATGCAGACAGGGTACATATAGTAAGTTTATATTGCAACAAGAGGTTACAGCAGAGGGGAGCTCCCCAATCCTTCCTGGATATGGATAAACAGCATTTTTTCATAGCTCCCACTCCTTCTTGGCTGGAATAATAAGTTCTCCTCCTCTTGGTTTAATCTATTAATTAATCACAGCCAACATGGCAGGTGCTTCTGGGATATCGAAAGAGGTGGTTTATGACAACTCAATATATTTTTTTACCTTCAGGTTGGTTAATATTATTTAGTTAGATTATTTAAATTAATGGATTAATGTGAAATTATTTCAACTGTTTTTACAGCTTTTCTGATTGGCTAGTAATGATGCCATATCTCTATCTCTACTGTGCAGTAAATACACAGATTCAAAGTGTTTTCCCTCTGATACATTAGGCTATGTTAGAGCACTTCAGGAAGATCTCTGCATTTCTCAGGTGCTCAACATCAGTTGGTCTTTGGTCTTACTTTGTTGGCAACACCAAGGCATACTGCATTGCCCAGAAAGGCACTCATAGTTATGTTTAGTTGTTTAATTATGTGGGATATTTTTAATAGTTACAAAATCCTGTTTTAACAAACATAAAGTTGACATTTTAATTGCATAAAAGTTAGAGAATTTAAAATCAAGTTTCCCACAGCAACCTTAATTATGTCTCTGTGTGTACATGACAACAGGGTCTTCTGTCTTATGATCATATCACTTGAATAATGCTAAATTCTACATGTCAGCATTTCAATATTACTGAGAAAGGGTAACAAACATAAAACAGTTCACAGTCCAACATATTTACATAGTCTTACTGAAGAAATAATTCTGAGAAAGTTTGTTTCTTTTCCAAAATATTCATAGGGGCCAGAGTTAAGGTTGTAATAGAAACCAGCTTCAAAATTATTAATATTTGTCCCATTTTGCCTTGTTTCAGTTGAAGTGGCAACAAAGACTTATACATTCAGATTTCTTCACTATGTTATATGGTAGAATATACTTCTGTTTCTGATTTTTTTATCACAGCAAAATTACCCAGGAAATATGCTTGGAACCATGGCTACAACAGACAAAAGAGTATGTATGAACCTGTAAGTCAGTTTTCAGTTATGGAGAGAAAGAGGGATGCAGTTCATGAATGAAGCAAAGACCTGACAAATGCCTGTATGCAGAAGACAAGTGATCTATCACAGCTAACACACTGATGATTTAACTTTAACACACACACACACACACACCCTACAATGGAATTATTTTTTGATAAGGTACATGATCTGGAATATGTCTAAAAAGAAAAAGTCTAGGATCGCAGAGGAGAAATGACAGGATATATTGAAGGGCTTGCAGACATTAATGCCACAAACTTTTGGTTAAGAGTTAACAGGATCTTTGTTTGAGATTAAATTTAGTACTTTTGATACCTTTTGTGTCAATATTTGCATTAGTGATTGGCATCTAGGCTGTAGCTCATCATAATCAGGGCCTGTGTGTTCTGCAGCTGCAGAATATGTTGCAGAATTCATCCCTTGCTACTTCAGAATCTCAGGTTTGATTTTTTTAATGTTTCTCTCTCATGATTGTGGAGAAAATTTAAAAAATCCAAAATCGACCAGAGGTACATTGTCTGAGTTTGCAGAGAGCCTGAAGCAATAATCTTCAAAGCCATCCACTGCCCCCTTCATTCAATGAAAGGCTGCATGGACTCCGTGATTCTGCAGCTTTGGAATTTGGCATTTTTTGAAGATGTTACATAATTCAGGTTTTTAAAAATGATGCTAGGCACTTGATTCTTGATTTCTGTCTCCTGGTCCTTTCAGGAACTGCTTGCATTTTCCTCTTGCTCTCCAGCTTTCCCCACAACGGGCAGTTAATTGGAATACAGTGCATGTTTCTATGTTGTTCCATATTACTTGGCAGCAGGTGGTCAGGAAATCAGAAGTGGAGTTTAGTCTGCAACTCTGCAGCAGCAATGAGAGGAATCCACAAACGTAGGCTAGCAAGATGGGATGCATAGAAAATAGCGCAGCAGGGCCAGCAGCCAGGGTCTGGGGTGTTGGAAGATGAGCTTCTGAAGCTTGATATAAGTTTCCCCATCTCCTTCTTTGAATGCATGTGGAGAAGGAGATTCTGAGCAGGCTGCTTGGACAACATTGCAGGAGCCAAGAGCCAGAGAGTGGACCCAGCTATCTGAAGATCATAGTGGGAAAACAACAATCCGTGTATATACTCATTGATGAATTTTACGCCAATGATTATTTTCAACTATGAACCATATTTGTGTATTTTGTGTGAAGATGACAAAGCTGGGAAAGAAGAGTGTTTTGTAGCAATCAAATACTTTTAACGTAGATTCAGAATCTAGGGATTGTCATGAAATATATGATGTTTTGCTGCAGAATATAGTTCCATTGTGCTGTGGATCACAATGTTGTTTCTGAGATCCAAGATTTGAGAAATCCTGATAATTTTTCTCAGCTTCAATCAACACTTTCAGATGCATCATGACCTGCAGAGTGATAGGCTGGCAAAATCTACAATATAAAAGGTTGTCATGTGCTTTTCCTCAGCATTCTATATTGAGAGTACAATCCAAACGGAATATACTCAACTTTTTTCTTTGTATTTAGTGCTGTTGCTCTCTACCTGGAATTGGGGAAGTTCTCTAACACCAAAGACAGCTTGAAGATCACTGACTTTTACAATTACAGATCACACACACTTTTACCTTTGTGGCATTTACATTACTGAACTATTGTGATGAGCATTATGGAAATGTCTGTAAATAAGCAAAATGCTTTTAACATCTTTTATTTGCAATGATGAAGATGGAAACTGCTGGTACAGTACAACATAATGGTTCTGTTTAATAAAAACATATATCCATTAATGTGCAGTTAGGATCAGAAAAGTGCTTGTTTATGTGGAAATGGCACCTGATTTCTTAATTGTATCTTTCTAGGTGTCTTTGATTCATCTCTAATTACATTAATGACTAATTTTTTTTTCTCCATGGAACAGCACATGCTGCTATAGAAGAGTAAGAGGGATTTTAGTTCCCCAGTGCATCATCAACCCAGTCAGTTAAGTTCTGACTCTAGAATCATTATTTACAGAGGAGGATGTAAGAATTGTGGTTTTAACTTACAGTCCTACAATAGAATTTCAAAAGAGGCTATGGGGATCCAATTTCAATTGAATTTTAATAAGCGTATGGTGCCTAACTACCAAAGAACAAGCTATGCTGGGGAAAAAGATATGTTTTAGGGGTGTGCAAGGGATATCTGGAATAGATATGACTTGAATGATTAATAAGTAATTATTCTTCCTGGACCACAAAGCAAACAAACAAAAATAGAAAAGCCATCCACCTCTGTTTATCCCAAAATAGGATCCACATGTAAAGACAATAAGTAAATGGTTCACATAATCTGAGACACTTTGTTGAAAGATGCACAAATCAGCCCATGTTGAGTGTTCCCCTCCCCATGAACTGAAACTAAAATGACTAAACGAGGGTATTATTAATCACCTAGGCAAGAATCTCTCATAGTTTACACATTTACACATTTCTTTCTTCGTCCTGACTCAGCTAAAAAGATCTCCAGAAAATCTGAGCCATATGGTTTCACCCCAAATTATTAATTATATATTGTTTCCTTGTAAATCATATACATTGGAATAGTCTTTCATCCCAAATAAGAAACTGCACATTTGTTTGCCTTGTGAGTCAGATCTACATCCTTATGTATATGAAAAATGTCTCTTGTTCTAGTAGAACAGGAGTGGGCAAATACTGGCCCATGGAATGAATACAGTTCACCAGGATTAGCCCCTGGTGGGCTACCACCACTATACTTACCTCTGCCTTTGCAGGTACGGGTGATTGCAGCTTCTGTTGGCCATGGATCACATTCCCAGCCAATGTCAGCTGCAAGAAGTGGTGTCCTGGTCCACGCTGCTTCCCGCAGCTCCCGTTACCCAGGAATGGTGATCTGCAGCCAACGGGAGCTGCAGAGGCACAGGCAAATAGATCAGCGGCAGCCTGCCAGGGCCTATACCTGGTGAACCGCTTCCATTTTATTGCCCACCCCTGTAGCAGAAAGACAAGATAGGTGAAGTAGTATCTTTTACTGGACCAACTTCCAGTAAAAGTTATTACCTTACATACCTTGTCTCGTGTACTGGGACCAACACAGCTACAAGAATACTGCAAACAACAAAAGAAGATATTGGATCTCTTTCTAATGTAAGTCCGAAATTATGTGAAATGGTTATGTATAACTGAAGAATGTATGGAGTGAATCCTCCAAATTTAGAAGATGATAAAGTTGTTGTTGGTTTTCATTGTAAATAGTTGTTGCACTCTAGAAGTAATAGGAATTGTCTGGCATAAGGAAGGAGAAATTTTTACAGATATAAACCAAGGAATAGTTTTAAATATTTTGAGAGATGCTTAAAACGAGGGACTGGATTCCAGTTGATAATAGGGACTAATAAAGAAATACGATCTTTGAAATTAATCAAACATAAACAGCCTCCAGTAAGAAAAGGATTGGGAAATATTTTTTTACACATCATTTCCATATATGGGAGAGCAATGGAAACAGGAAAGAAATTGAAAACTAAAACCTTGGCATGTGTTCAATAGGAATAATAGGGAGGACCCAGACAATGAGCCCTGAAATTAGGGAATATAAATGTCTGGTGAAAATGAGGTCACCATAAGCTCATGGGAGTTGACTGAATTCAACACAAGAAACTGAAGCATCCTAAGTGTGACCAATGCCCAGACCAGCCATGTGGAAAGGACTGTACCCCATCTGAGCAGTAAGAGGAAAAGAAGTGGTGAGATTTCATTTCAAAGACTGTATTTCCCCTTTTGTTCTTTAATATCATTAACTTACTCATGTTATTATACTTCAGATTCTAATAGTTTCATAAGTCCAAGCAAACTGGCCTAAGAGAGATTGAAAAGGATTGTTTTAAGCATCTGTTTTTAATACTCTAAATGTGTACCTTTTGGACCAATCCAGTGAAAGAGAAGTAATAACACTCTTCAAAGCACCTTCAAGACAAGCACATCTTTGGAAGTGTGATGAATATGTTAGGTACGAAAGAATGGAGAATTGTTGATCATGAGTAAATAAGAAATCTTGGAAATTTGCATTGGTCTTTGATATAACTATTGAGCTTCAACTCAAGTTTGTGATTGTGTGTGTAGTACACAAAACTAGTTGTGTCTATATTTGAGTGGTGATCTGTTAATTATATGTAGTTTTTGGTAAATTAATAAGTTGTTGGTTGATTAAGAAAAAGCAAGTGTCCTGACTTGATAAATACCATTCAAGTGAAAAATTGACCCCAAAAAACTTTGTTTTACTGCATTAAACTAGTAAGCTAATGTTCCATAGATTCAATAAAAGGGGTTATTCTATTGGATTGTCTTATAAATTGGCAAACCTAGTTTGTTACATTTTAGTTTTAAAATCTAATGGAATCCAGGAAAAATCATCATTTCATGATATACTTATGAATAATCCTGAAGTTATAAATTTGCCCTTTCATAATTACAGTTGTTACCAGAATAGAAGGGAAATAGTGGGAACGGTGACATGGATGACTTGGAAAAATGAGCTTATGAACTGAAGGGATACATATATGTGCATGTATAAAAAGATTAACAAATTATAGAAAGATATGCAATCTGATTTATTGGACAGATGTTTGTATATGGAGAACATATGGAATAGAAAAAGATGTTAGGATTTACTTAAAAGATAAAGCTAATAAAAAAGCTTTTGGCTACGTCTACACTGGCATGATTTTCCGGAAATGCTTTTAACGGAAAAGTTTTCCGTTAAAAGCATTTTCGGAAAAAGAGAATCTAGATTGGCACGGATACTTTTCCGCAAAAGCACTTTTTGTGGAAAAGCGTCCGTGCAAATCTAGACGCGCTTTTGCGCAAAAAAGCCCGGATCGCCATTTTCGCGGTCGGGGCTTTTTTGAGCAAAACAATGCCGTCCTATCTACATTGGCCCTTTTGCACAAATGATTTGCGCAAAAGGGACTTTTGCCCGAACGGGAAGGGCAAAGTATTTCCACAAGAAGCACTGATTTCCTACAGTAGGAAGTCAATGTTCTTGCGGAAATTCAAGCAGCCAGTGTAGACAGCTGGCCAGTTTTTGCGGAAAAGCGGCTGATTTTCTGCAAAAACTGGCCAGTCTAGACACAGCCTTAGAGTATAAACAACTGTTAAAACTAGACCAGAAAAGCAATATTAAAGTTAGGGAACAATGAGCTGATTCATATCAAGAACTCTAGACTCCTATGGTTCAGCATACTGCACAAGATTTATTTTACTTCTCTTGGCACAGCTTCACATCATCTGAAAGCCACTATCCAAGACATGAGGTCCATTAGGACATCTTTATAATAAGTGTTTTCAGCTACCCTACTTGTTCTTATTCTGGAGAAAAGTTGTTGATTAATTATCTAGAATTAACAATCCTGGAATTAGTCTAAAGGTTTAATTTTTTAAAACACATATGTGATATTTCAATGAATTTCTTTGCCGGTGGCCAAGAGCTGTGTTGCAATATGCCGGAAATCCAAACATCCTCCCACACCTAAAGTCTTGCTAACAGATTTACAATGACTTCTTCTTAGAAAATCAGAGGGAAAACCAGAGAATTCTGCTTAATCTGGAAATCTCATTTCATTTGCAACACACTAGAAAGCCACATTGCTGTCTGAAAATTATGTTGTTGCAGGTAAGGTATAAATTGCTATAAGTGAAAGACTAATTACAGAGGAAAAAAATCTATTTTTGTAAATTCACTTGTCTGACCTTCGAGTATAGTCGGTTTCAGTGCTCTCTTAGGGCATGTCTATACTTACGAGAAAATCAACACTCTGGAGGTCGATCTTCTAGCATTCGATTTAGCGGGTCTAGTATAGACCGGTAAATTGAATTCTGAGGGCTGTTCCCACTGGCATCTGATACTCTTCCTTCTGTGAGGAGTAAGGGAAGCCGACAGGAACATTTGCTCCCCTCAGCCTCCCACTGGACACCGCCATGACTCGATTTAAGGTGAGACGGAGTTGCGTACCTTAAGCTGACCTTCCTGGTCTAATATAGACCTAATGCTTTTATGACTGGTTCCACAAAGGGACTTAGGAAAGGTTATGTGTCTAAAAAAATGGAACAACAATGGGATTCATAAAGTCTGAGTTCCATGACTAGGCTTCCTACACAGTGAACAAGGAGACACAGACACCAAAGAATAGGAACTTAAAAAGCCAGCATGCTAGGTGAGAAGCTTCATCAATCATGCAAAGGGGTCTCCTATATCTGAGATGAATATCTTAGCTACTGGGCCAAAGGTTATAAGAAAGAGCTTTCTCCTTTGAGTATTCATACTAGATTAGGCTCTATGTGGAAGACTGGCATTAGTCCCTCTGACTATCTTCCTTTGCTTGTCTTCCCCTGGTTTGAAGATCAGGCTGGGATGTAGCGATGAGATAGGTGTCCAGATGCCTAGAGTGAAGCTACATCTAAGACTGCAGGTTTCTTTCAGAAGAAGCTTTTCTGGAAGAGATCTTCCAAGAAAACTTCTTCCAAAAGAAAGCATCCACACTGCCAAAGCACATCGAAAAAGCGATCTGCTTTTTTGAAAGATAGCGTCCACACTGAAGGGACGCTCTCTTGCATTTAAGCTGTGATTACTATGGATAGAGTGGCCACCAGGACACCTGTGCTTTTTCCTCTTTCCTCTTCTTTCAAAAGAACTCCCTTTTCCCCGTCCACACACGCCTTTTTCTGAAAGAGCTCGTTTGGAAAAAGGCCTCTTCCTCATAGAAAGAGGTTTACCAGTGTTGGAAAACCCCCTCTGTTCTTTTGATTTTTTTTTCAAAAGAACGTGATTGCAGTATGATGTAACTGAAGTTTTTTCAGAAAAACAGTTGTTTTTCTGAAAAAACTCTGTAGTGTAGACATAGCCTGAGTGAGTAGTATGTATTCTCAGAGGCAGATATAGGTTTTCAGAGAACCTTTATACCTTTAACCTCCATCCTTAAAGGGTCCCACAGCCTTGCTCCAGCCTGAGCCCGAATACGCAGCAATTTTTCAGTCCCAGAGCACAAACCCCATCTGCCTGAGTCAGCTGATCTGGAACAGTTGTGGTTTTTTTATCCTTGTGTAGACATATCCAGTGGTACCTAAAACCAGTACTTGGGCACCTATGTCCTTTTGTGGCTCGGGTTTCTAGGCCCTGAAAATTACTGGCCCTTTACCGAGGTGTAGCAGTCTGCACTAGTGGAACTTGATGCAGGATTGGAGCCTTAATTAATCGGCTCCTCCTTTGCTGAAAAGACAATTATGAATACACACAAGAGGGCAGAAGAACAAGTACATTTTAAAGGAATATTTTTTTTTAAACTCAGATCATGCTTTGTAAGAGGTGATATATTAGAAACTAGATTTAAAAAAAATCAGATTGACAAGGTCCTTTAATTAACATTGATTTATTTAATCTCATTTATGTCACAGTGAATCATATTAAGATCAATAATGTTTCTCTCTAAAGATGTGAAAAAAATTCCACTACCATTTGTTTGCCTAATAGATTGCCCATCACCAATAGTGCTTCTGTTTAACATGATGTATTTTATTCACATATTTAATTAGCTAATAGCTGATCTCACTGAAAGGTCTTGATCTTCTTTGCATTTGTTCTTTTATCCTGTATAGTCTTTTGGTTGTATTGTGCTTTTGAAGTTATTGTTCTTGCAACTTTTGAATCTAAAATGCAGTAAATGAAATTGTTAAAAAGTTAAAAATTATAGTAAAATGTTTAAGATTTGAGTACATTTATATACTTAGTGCATGGTATGAAATATTGTTAAAGGATACAGCTTTAATAATCCTACTATGAAGCTAGCTTTTCTACTTGGATTGTGGCAGAAATTTGCTCTCTCAGAAAAGTGGGTATATTTCAAAAGGATATCTTTTTAGGATTTAAAATAGGATTTAAGTACATTTATATACCATTGCTCAATGTACAGCCACCTGATAGAATTGAAGTCACTTGAAGGTCTATTAAGTGGTGTCCCCATACTTGTCCTAAAGGGGTCAGTGGAGGTCTGATGGGCCAATTAACTTATTATGCTACAAGCTGAGAGAATTAATGCTGAGAGGAATCCCTAATTAAGAGAAGCTTACCTGTGGGAGAACAGGCAGGACTTCTATAAAGTTCTCTTGAGGGAATTCTGCACCAAAAAATTAAATTCAATGTGCAGTATTTTAAAATTCGGCAAACTTTATTTGTCAATAAAAAAATGCAGAGGCTCCAGCATGGCAGTGGAAAACACAGGCCACAGGCTATATGAAAGTGCCCCAGAAACACTCTTATACCCAGCCCCTCTCAGCCAGGCACACCAGGTGTGTGGCAGACTGGCTTAACCAGGCAGGATCCAAGTATGGAGGGACTCAGTGTGGGGGGATCCAGGTGTGGGAATTCTGTGTGGGACAATCTGGGTAAAGGCACCTCAGTTGCGGGTCTAAGTGTGGGGAGATCTGGATGTACACAGGCTCGTTACATAGGTTCTAGGTGCAGAGGCAGTAGGACTCTGCAGGTGCTTCCAAATGATGGTTGTTGTGTCTCAATGGAGGAGTCTGGATGCTGAGCGAGGGGGGCTTGGTAGGGTAGGAATCTGTGTGCAGCTAGTTGGGGGTCAGTGGCATCGGGTCTGAATGTGGAGGCTTCCCGTGATGCAGGGGATGGAGCTCATCAGCAGTATTCTCTATAAGCTGAGGGCTTGAGCAGCTGCCCTGGAGAGATTCGGGTGCTGCCTAGCTGATTAGCCGAGGGCCCACAGTAGCCACAGCCAGCAGCATGTGTTTCTATTACTGGTGTACATCTACACATGCCCTGGTGCACATAACAACATTTATTCCACCCACAAATGGAAAAAAAGTAGAGGGAAACCTCTTCATCAGGGTGGGAGTTTGAGTATAGAAAACTCAGTGGGAAGGGGTCTGGGTGCATAGGTGGGGGTCTGGGTGTATTGGTTGAAGTGTTGTAGGATGGGGTTTGGGAATAGAGGGCTAGGGGAGTTCTAGATTCTGGATGTGCTGGTTGAGGCTTGGCAGGGGTGTCAGGGTGTGGGAGGTCTGGATGCATGGTGGTTGGGTGGATGGGATAGCAATGACCCCTGTCCCCACAATTGAGGAGCAATAGGGTCAGGAAGCAGGGGAGGCTGCTGAGCTTCCTGCAGTTGGGGGAGGTTTCTAGGGGTTAGTCTCATACAGCCAATCCCTGTCCTCTCCTGCCTCCAGCCTGGCTGGGATTAGCAGAGTTGATCTCCGTTCAGGGTAGGAATAACTGCCTGGGGTGGTCCCTAACCCTGTAGTAATTTACCTCTTTGCCAGCTGCATGAAATGATGCACTTGCATTGCTACGAAGTGGTACATGACCATTCTTGCAGTTTCCTTTTGTTTCCCCATCAGAAAGTCATTTTTCTGCAGGGAAGCAAAGAAATCTGTGGGCGACATGAATTCTGTGCATGAGCAATGGTAAAGAATTCCCCCAGGGGTATATAAAGCCAGAGAGCTGAAAGTAAAAAGGGGCTGTAAAGAAGCTGGCTGTAGTCAGTCGCTAGGAAAAGGGAGTTGGATTTGGGGCTGTGGAAGATGGTAGCCTACAGTTACTCCCAGGAAGAAAGGAGTTGTGAGGCTGAGAAATCCAGAGAAGGGGAGAAATCCAGAAGGTATGGAAGAGGCTCAAGGAAAAGCAGTAAGATCCAAGAGGGAACACACCTTGACTGCTGAACACAGGGTCCGTGAGTTGGAGCCTAAAATAGAGAGTGGGCCCCGGTTTTCCTATCAACCACTGCGGAAGTGGCACCATAGAGGCAGTGAATGGGAATGCTGTCCAAGACTGCTGAAGAAAGACTTTGATATCCTGGAGAAGGGACACAGTTACCTGTAGTTACCTGGCCAGAGGGTCAAGTCATGAAGAGGGAGCACCCTGAGTTGAAGAGACTGTGGAAAGAGAGCCAGCAGCATGTGCAGCGAGCAGCACGTGGGACGTTGGACCTGGAAAGAGCTGATTCCTACGAGCAGCCGGAAGGACGAGGCCCTAGCAATGAGTGACGCCCGTGATAGAGGCAATGTTGGCAGTTACAACAAACATACTTTACTCTCTGTACTGTCAGCAAAACCAGTTTATAAAACAAAGGTAGGTTTCAGTATGATTCACATTAAAACCAGAAGAGCTTTCATTGGCTTCAGTTGGAACAGGACACTTTGAAAGAGGAGGTGGGTGTGCCCTAAAGCACCTCAGACTTTAGGGTCCTCCTCCATGGACAGAGATCTCCCTTTCCAAACAGAGGAGTGGGGGTATCAGCCATCTCTGTAAGTCTATTCTTCTGGTCCTCTAAATTCCACAGAGAAATATTAGTGTGTTCAGGAATCCATGAAGGGGAAGGGGATTGTGAGCTGGTAGGCATGGACCAATAAAGGAATAGGCAAGGTGTGACGGGGCGCCCCCACCCCGCACTCGATCGGCCAAGGAACGCGCGGCGCGGGCCGGGGACACTCAAAGGGAGGCCCCGGCGGCGCCTGATGATGATGTCATCTGCAGGCGCCCCCGTGGCATCTGGGGGATGACATAGGCTGGCACCGGCGGCGGGAAAGTCAAAAAGGGAGGAAGAGAGGGAGAGCGGAGGAGGACGGGACACGATGAAGGGGAGCTGTGGTGAGTGAGGGACTGGCCAGGCGCGGCCGGGGAACGGAGTAGGAAGCAGCCCAGGGCAGGGTCGTGGAGCCCGCGAGCAGGAGGGTTTAGGGGCACTACCCCTCACCGCTGAGCAGGGACAGGTGTTCCCTGCCTTAGGGCCCTGGGCCGGGGTCCGGAGTGAGGGCGGGCCCGGACCCCCCAACTCTGCCGGTCAGTATAGTCAATTGGTGTATTGCTTAGCCTCGTGGCGATATCGGTTAACTGTACTGCGCCGTATGAGCGGTCTTTAGTAATAAACCACAGTGGTGGGGGAGACAAACCACCTGGGCGTACGGATTGATCGTCTACACGTGGTGGAGAATGTGGGTAATTCGGTCTTGAACCCCGAAGTATAAAGGGGTTGGAAAAAAAACCCCGGCCACCCCCAATCTACCTCCTCCCCCCCATAGCACGGGCACCCCCTGGAACTCTTAGCGGTAGGGGTAGCCGAAGGGAGAGGATGGAGTTCAATAAGGTCCTAGAATGGCTGGTGGAGAGCCAGAAACAGCAACAGCAGCAACAGAACCAAACGGTGCAGCAAATGATGACTCAGTTTCAGGAGCAGCAACGACAGCTGTTAAAAGAAATACGGGAAGGGGGCGCTACGGGAACGCCGACGCCAGCAGGTAATACCAGCACGGCGGGACCCGGTGAAGGAGGGGTAACCCTGGGCGCCCAGTTGCCCCTGAGGCTGTCGAAATTAGGACCCAAGGACGATCTGGAGGCGTTCCTAGTGACCTTTGAACGGGTAGCCCCGGCAGCTAAATGGCCGCAGGAACACTGGGCCACCCTCCTCGCCCCCTATCTGTCAGGCCCTGCCCAGATGGCATACTGAGGGATAGCAGACAAGGACGCACTGTGTTATTATAAGGTGAAAGAGGCGATCCTGGATCAGCGGGGCATATCCCCCGAGACCTATCGGCAGCGGTTCCGCAAAATGAGGTACGATCCCAAGGAACGTCCCAAAGTGATAGCCCAGAGAGTGAAAGAGGCCGGCATGAGGTGGCTGGAGCCCGCGAATAAATCCGGTCTACAA
>JANRFK010004893.1:53322272-53343027 GCA_030068395.1 Apalone spinifera
GCCTGGACACAGGTGCAAGCGGTACCGGAGAGGACCGACGGGGCCCAGGACCCATGGCCGCAAGGGCCATGGTTCGAGGTACGAGGGGAACGGCTTTACCGGGTGACGGCGGATCTGGGGGGACAGGAAAATCCCCAATTGTTAGTCCCCCGCCCATACCGATGGAGGGTACTAGAGCTGGCCCACGAACACCCCTGGGCAGGACACTTAGGGGCAGAGAAAACGCAGCAGCGTATATTACAACACTTTTATTGGCCAGGAATTTACCAGGAGGTGAAGGACTTCTGCGCGTCCTGCCCTCAATGCCAGAAGACATCAAGTAAGAAAGTGGCCCCCGCACCCTTAGTCCCCCTTCCTATAGTGGGGGTCCCATTTGAATGAATAGCCCTGGACCTAGTGGGACCTTTAGAGAAGTCGGGGAGGGGGCATGTCTACATCCTAGTTATTGTAGATTACGCGACCCGATACCCAGAAGCCATCCCGCTACGGAAAGCCACCGCCAGCGTGATCGTGGAGGAACTGGTCAAAGTGTTTTCGAGGGTGGGGCTGCCAAAAGAATTATTGACTGATCAAGGTCCGAACTTGATCTCACGAATAATAACGGAGCTATGCAGATTCCTACGCATCCGGAAGATTCGAACCTCGGTATACCACCCTCAGACAGACGGCCTTGTGGAAAGATTCAACCGGACGCTGAAGGGGATGTTAAAGAAGTTCGTCCAGGATGAGCCCCGGAGCTGAGATAAGCTCCTGCCCGCACTGATGTTCGCAGTCCGAGAAGTACCGCAGGCCTCAGTGGGGTACTCCCCCTTTGAACTTCTCTACGGACGCCGACCCCGGGGGATCCTGAACCTGGTGAAGGAAGGTTGGGAGTCGTAAGTCACACCGGCCCTGGGGGCCGCCCATTACGTCGCCTAGCTTCAACAGAGACTGCGTTCCCTCGCGGAGTGGGCCCAGGGAAACCTACGAAAGGCCCAAGAAGAGCAGTGTCGCCAGTACAACCATAGAGCCAAGGTAAGGGAATTTGAACCCGGGGACCCGGTGCTCCTCTTATTACCAGACGGGGAATCCAAATTGATGGTGAAGTGGCAAGGACCCTTCCGGGTGGTACGGAGCATCGGAGAAGTAGACTACGAGGTCCAACTGGACGGGCCCCAATGAGGTACTCAAATATACCACGTTAACCTCTTGAAAAGGTGGGTCTCACGCAACAGGTTTTTTATAGATACACAAATGACAGATGTGGAATTTGGACCATGGGGGGGACCCTGAGGCAACGGTCCGAGAAGCCACTCTGGGGGACGGGCTTCAGAAAGACCAACAACAAGAACTTCTGCGCCGTCTAGAGGAGTACGGACAAGTGCTAACCAACAAACCAGGGCGAACACATTTGACCCAGCATGAGATTAACACCGAACCGGGTAAGCGGGTATTAGATATTGTGAGACCACTCCCGCACAAGATGTGGGGGGTGGTGAAAAAGGAATTGCGGGACATGTTGGAATGGGGCGTGATAGAAGAATCATGCAGTGGGTGGCGCAGCTCCATAGTGCTGGTCCCAAAGCCAGATGGGTCATGGTGATTCTGCATAGACTTCCGTAAAGTGAATGCTATCTCTCAGTTCGACGCATATCCCATGCCCCGCATTGATGTGTTGTTGAGTCGCCTGGGGAGAGCCCGGTACCTATCCACGATTGATCTGACGAAGGGATACTGGCAAATCCCGTTAGCACCAGCCGCCCAAGAGAAGACAGCGTTCGCCACCCCCTTTGGCCTCTATCAATTTCGGACCATGCCGTTTGATCTACATGGGGCCGCAGCAACATTCCAGCGCCTGGTGAACCAGGTCCTGAGGGACCACCAGGAATATGCGGCTGCCTACATAGACGACATCATAGTCTTTAGTGAAACCTGGGAACAGCATCTGGAACAGGTAGCGGCGGTCCTGGAGGCCCTGAGACAAGCAGGCCTAACGGCCAACCCCAGGAAATGCCACTTCGGAAATACAGAGGTAACATACCTGGGGTATACAGTGGTACAAGGGCGGGTGAAACCCCTGATAGATAAAGTTCAGGCCGTCCAAGACTACCCAAGGCCCACCACAAAAAAACAAGTGAGGCAGTTTTTGGGCCTCGCAGGGTATTACCGCCGGTTCGTGGCCCACTTTGTCTCCGTGGCAGCCCCCCTAACAGACCTTACACGTAAAGACAAACTGCAGAAGGTCCAATGGACAGAGCAATGTACCCGGGCCTTTAAAGATTTAAAGGACAGGCTAGTACAGGCCCCGGTCTTGATCCAACCAGACTTCACTAAGCCCTTTGTGCTCCAGACAGACGCCTCAGAAACAGGGCTGGGGGCAGTGTTGACACAAGATCTGGAGGGGGCCGAACACCCCATTCTGTACCTAAGTCGCAAGCTCTTCCCCCGGGAAAAAGCGTACGCGACCATCGAAAAGGAGGCATTGGCAATTAAATGGGCTATAGACGCTTTGCGATATTTCCTTGCAGGGGACCGCTTCACCCTGGTGACAGACCATGCCCCCCTCAAGTGGCTCAACACCATGAAAGACACGAACCCACGAATACTCCGGTGGTACCTCAGCCTGCAGCCGTACCGATTTGAGATCATCCACCGACCCAGGAAGGACCACCAAAATGCGGACTGCCTATCAAGAGTGGCCGAAGGAGACTCGGGGGAGAGGGCGAGTATAAGGGATGAAATAAGGGGGGAGGGGTGTGACGGGGCGCCCCCGCCCCGCACTCGATCGGCCAGGGAATGCGCGGCGTGGGCCGGGGACGCTCAAAGGGAGGCTCCGGCGGCGCCTGACGATGACGTCATCCGTGGGCGTCCCCGCGGCGCCCGGGGGATGACATAGGCCAGCACTGGTGGCGGGAAAGTCAAAAAGGGAGGAAGAGAGGGAGAGCGGAGGAGGACGGGACACGGACGAAGGGGAGCTGTGGTGAGTGACGGACTGGCCAAGGTCGTGGAGCCCGCGAGCGGGAGGGTTTAGGGGCACTACCCCTCACTGCTGAGAAGGGACAGGTGTTCCCTGCCTTAGGGCCCTGGGCTGGGGTCCGGAGTGAAGACTGGCCCGGACCCCCCTACTCCGCCAGTCAGTATAGTCAATTGGTGTATTGCTTAGCCTCGTGGCAATATCGGTTAACTGTACTGCGCCGTATGAGCGGTCTTTAGTAATAAACCACAGTGGTGGGGGAGACAAACCACCTGAGCATACGGATTGATCATCTACACAAGGACTCCTACCAAGGGACAAACAAGAAGCACCCAAAGGCACAAGCAAGAAGCAAGTTAAAATAGTAAAGGCTCCTTTGCTCTGGGGAGTTACCAACTAGAATGACCCTAGCAACAATGTTCCAGTGCACTGTCCTGCTGGGAACTGAGGGCAGAGTCACAGGGTCTCATAGCTGGTGCAGAGGCTCTGGCCTTTACCCTGCCAGATGGATCCCTCAGATCTATTCCGTTGTAATTATTCTGAGGAAACTGTACAAGGTTAATCCGGCAGAGTTTCTGGGTGCCTCTCTGGCTATTTCTGCACAGAGGTTTGATTTGTCCTCTAATTTGTTCCAGTTTCATAAACTACATCAAAATATATCTATATATTTCTTTTAATCAGGTTTACTTGTCTTCAACTGATCTTGTCAATTAACTTAAGGTAAAACAAAAGATGAACTCATAGGCTCAGATACCTTAAGATTCTGTGCTCACCGAAGTCAATGGGAGTAAGGGTGCTGAGAACTTCAGAAGAATGGCTCATAATTTAATAAGAAATTTGCTCCAGTCTGGTGTTGCATGCTGGGTTGTAATCTTCTCTATTCTGGCTGGTTCTACTGCTGTCAGTTGCTTAATCGACATTGAATGGCTGTCAACCTTCAAGCACTAAAGAGAAGTGGTTAGATTGTTTTAAATAATACCTCTTTGACCTCAGGAACATGTTATTACTTAAAGAATGACATAATTGACTTTTTTTGAATAGATAAAATATTTGTTCTTGACGCTTTTGTCTCATAATGGCATGGATTATAAACCTTATGCCCCAGTCATGCAGGCAAAACTCTCTATTACCTTAGACCTGCTGTTTAATTAGCTTTTAGAATTGGACATTGTTTATACTCCAATAAATTTTGCCTGAGTAAAGATTTCCCCTCAACAAAATCACCAGATTACAATAAATGTTTTTTGTGAAGGCCTTAATTAACGGGCATGTATTCTTGAGTACTGATTTTAAATCCTGCCCACTTTGCAAAACTAAGGGCACAATGTAGTGCTGGAATATTTTAGACACATTTCTCTCACTTATTAGGTCACCGGTTGGCTGTATATACTTATTTTAAAAGGCTATAAATATGAAAAGGAAAAATGGTCCAGATATTAGGGACTAGACTGTGACTGGCAATCTCGGTGCAATAGGAAAGATGGTCCAGATGTTAGGGACTAGACCAGAGGTGAGCAATAAAACAAAGGCAGTTTGCCAGGGTTAGCTCCTAGTTGACCTCTGGTGCTTTATTTACCTGTGCAACTGCAGGTACAGGTGCTTGCTGCTTCCACTGGCCACGGATCGCTGTTCCCAGCCAATGGGTGCTGTAGGAAATGGTGTGGATCACCATGCCTTTTCCCATAGCTCCCATTGACCAGGAACAGTGATCCATGGCCAACGGGAGCTGCAAGTGGCTGTATCTGCGGCCACACAGGTACATAGAACAGCAGCAGTCCACCAGGGACTTAACCTGGCAAACTGCATCTGGCCTGTGGGCCAGTTATTGCCCACCATTGGACTAGACTACAACTTTGGCATTCTGGGTGAAATTCCAGGCTCTGCCATAGGCTGCCTGCGTGACTCTGGCAAGTTACTTAAACGTGCCTCTGTATCTCAGGCTTAAACGTGCCTCTGTATCTCATTATTAGTAAAATAATGACTATAATGCAGACCCCATGCTTTATGAAAATTGTCTTATGAATATGAATATGCATAACTCAAAGATGCTTTAGATGCAAAACACATAATGTAACATATCAATTTTAAATTAACAATCTGCTGAACCTGTATATCCTATTTTTGTCCATTTATTATTCTTGTATGTGAAGTTAGATTTATGAAGTGTGAATCTGGTTTTATTTCTAAATGTGCTAATGAGGGCCATGAGTGGTACTTTAGGAACGTAATGACTCTGTACTCAAACCAATGACATGTGAATGGTCCTGTTTATCCTTTAAGCCCAAACTGTGCTTGGTCCTAAAAGACATGTGACCACACCACCTGGTACTAGAATCCATCTTGAATCTTGTATTTTTCCATGGGGATGGAGAGATTGAACAAAGGGTTCCTGCACTGAGAGAAAGTCTATTTCAAGAATGGAAAGCAATCAGATCTTTGTTTTCAGCTGGCCTTTTAAACTGCCTCGTCTACCCTAAGAGGATACATGTAAAGAAACCTGAAAACAAAGGACTCTAAAAAACTTTGGAAAAAGCTGTAGAGCCAGGTCAGAGTAAAGATAACTGACTTGAAGGATTTTACATGAGATGAGAACAACTGTCTAGGGTAAAAATCGCATGTAACACGTTTCTTAGTATATTAGAATTAGCTGGCATCTTTCGTTTATTTTAACTTAGTAACTTTACTTTGATTTGTTTTCACTTGCAATCACTTAAATCCTACTTTTTACACTTAATAAAAATACTTTTGTTTATTATGAAGCCCCGTGTAAATACCTGTTACCAGGAGGGGGGAGCAACTACTGTGTATATCTCTTTTTCATTGATAAAGCGGGTGGGCATCTTATAAGCTTTCTCTGTGTAAAACTTTTATACAGAAGACAACAGATTTACTTGGAGTTTTGATTCTTTTGGGAGGCTGTGTTCCTGGGTGCTGAGCTGAAATAGCTGAGCTCTCCCAGAGCTGATCTGGTGCACTGTCTGTGTTGCCTTCTTGGGGGGTGGTAACCCCTACTCTATGCCTTATCTGAGGGAGACCAGAACTTCTGACCCAGCAGGACAGGGTGTTAGGGAGCCCCAGAGAGCAGGAAGGCAGGCATCAGTGGCTTGATCAGCACACCAGGGGACAGCCCCAAGGAGATCTCTGTATCTAACCATCACAGTGATGAGGCTAATACTACTTCTTTATCACAACATCACAAAGATGTTGTGAGGATAAATACATGAAAGACTAAGAGGTGCTCTAATACTACAGCAATACTAATAGGGTATTTACTGTAAATCTAAGTATCTAAAACATACACTATAGAATGTTATTTTCAAGTGAGACAAGTGATATCCTCAGGAAGGGTTATTCAGAGCATGATATTGTAACTTGTGAAAAGGCTGAATCATCACAAATGGGTTATGATACTAGATAGTACTGTTATTATTGAGCAAGTCCCAGCTGTGACTCTATAGTTAAATTTTCAGGAGTTTTTATGTCTAAGGTCCTTATTCTGGAGATGCTTCTAGTGTGGAACCATCTTCAGGGATACTTTTTAAGCCCCAGGTTGGACCTCCTTCTAATAGATTAGATATTAATCAGTTTCCTTTGTCTGGTATAGTGATGTTCATTGTGCAGCCACCACAAGCTAAGTTAGTTAATCAGCTCAAAAGTGATAGTTCAACATTATGCAAAAATGTGAGGAAAGGGATGTGAAAGTACATATAGGAATGTTCTCTCATGCCAATCATCGTGGGTTTGTTGATTAAGTCAAAACATTGGTCCATCTGTGATTTACAATATATCTTCATTTAGAAGTCACAATTAATTAATAAATACATTTATACCATGTAGTTTTACTATCCAAGCTATAGAGGAGAGTATTTTTACTTCCATGGGGTGTCCTCATTTTTAGGTCATCCTGGATTTCAAGCTGTATTGGGAAATAATTAAATTTAGTACATTATGTGGCTTCTAATCAACTATATATAGCAATTTCCTTAAGGGCCTAATTTAAGGATTTTCCCTAACTACTAACCTATTGCAAGAGAAGGGGAAGGGGGTGGGGAATGTTTGTGGAATGATTGCTGGTTGTGAAGCTCCCTGAAGCTCTAGAATGTAAAAAGATATATTGGATGCAAACTTTTATTAAGATACATGATCACTCACTTTTCCCACAGACTCTGCTCTCAGGAGGAAGGGAGCTAGGAGTGGGAATATACCATACAGACTGCATGTTTATCTGCAATGTCCATTAAAAACATGAGAATAACTGTGATAATCACAATGATTTAAAAAATAAGTATGACATTAGCTGGACTAAATATTGATATTAAAGAAAGGAATGGAATGCACTTTATGTAGTGAAATATTTAAATAGATTTATAAAATTAATGACCTTTTTTCTTGATCCAATGACTTTGTAATCATATGAGACTAAAAAACTTGCATTAAGCACCCCAATGATTTAAAAACATTGGATCACAAGATGTAAAGTGCACTCTTTTATCTTGAGGGAAAAAAAGATGATCTCAGAAGGGCTGAAACACCAGGGCCAATAGTGGTGGGCCTTCCGCTCCCCCCACCCCATCTGGCAATGTGGCCGAGGGCCAGGGGAAGGGGTTGGAGCACGGGGACAATTTACCCTGTTTGATGGCTGGCAAGATGGCAAGTCCCAGCCCCACCTGGCCACTTTTTTCTGGTGTAGCTGCTCCCCTCTGGTCACTCTGCAGTATAGTTATCCGTTGTGCTCACTGCCCCTAGTGGTCATTCTGCAGTATAGTTGTCCCTCTGATCAGCCCCCTCTCTTTCCACATGATGGAAAAGAGAGGGTTACTCACTGTGTGCAGTAATGGAGGTTCTTCAAGATCGTTATGTCTGTGAGTGCTCCACTTTAGGTGACTGGGCACTGATGTGCCTCTAGTCGGAGATTTTAGGTAGCAGTGCCCTTGGTAGGCTGCTCACACAGAGCAGATGGCATGTGCGGTGCCACTACTATGCACTCATCTCTTGAGTTCCTTCTCTGCCCCAGAAAAAGATCTATGTCTGAAGCAGAGGGGAGGAAGGGCAGATGGTAGAGCACCCACTGAGGCAACCATCTCAAAGAACCTCTGTTACTGCACAAGGTGAGTAACCCTCTCTTCTTCTTTGAGGAGTGACCCTGTGGGTGCTCCGCCTTCAGTGACTATAGAGCAGTAGCCATGATCAGAGGCAGGTGCTTTGGCTAGTCTGTATCATGCACAGTAGCTGCCCAAACTGAGCGTTGTGGAACAGGTACGTATCAAGAGCGTAGTGCTTTGAAAATGTGTAGACAGAGAACCACATTGCAGATCTACAAATGTCCATAAGTGGAATGTTATGCAGGTAAGCTGTAGAAGGCATCGTGGCCCTTACAGAGTGAGCATGTAGCTGCACCAGAGGATCTCAACCACAGATGGAGTAGGCTAGCCTGATGCAGCCCACTATCCACCTGAAATTGGCATGCCAAGGGATTGCTCTATAGTGGAAATAAACAACCTTGCTGATTTGCAGATTTGTTTAGTTCTGTCCAAATAAAAGGCAATTGCCCTGAGGACTTCCAGTGTGTGCCATGAAGCCTCCTTATCGTCTGTGTGAGGTTTCGGGAAGAAAGCAGGATTTTATGGTTCATGTCAGTGAAAAGAAGTTGGGACCTTGGGGAGGAACTTTGCATGTGGACGGAGAACCACTTTGTCCCTATGGAATACCATAAAGGGAGGGTCTGCCATCAGCATGCCAATTTTGCCCACCCTCCTGGCAGATGTGACAGCTACCAAGAAAGTCACTTTCATAAAGTGGTGGAGCATGGAGCATGTTACTATGGGTTCAAATGGTTTGGGGGTGAAAGCCTGATGCACTAAATTGAGGTCCCAAGGTGGAGCCGAGGGCCTAGTAAGTGGATAAGTGTTCTGCATAACCTTCAGGAAGCATTTGTAATTGGGTGGGTGAAAACAGATTTGTCATCAATGGGTGGGTGAAAGGCTGCTATGGCAGAGAGGTGAACCTTTAGCAAGCTGAAAGAGAAGCCCGATTTTTTTAACTCTAGGAGGTATTCCATGATATAGGAATACCTTGGAATTCCTGCCAATGGATTCAAGTATTTTTGTTCTGTCCAAATTGAGAATCTTTGCCATTTATATAGATAAGATTTTCTGGTGGTTAGTTTGTGACTGTTCAATAGTATCTGTTTGACCTGATCAGAGAGGCTACTTCTAGACCGCAAGCCTCTTTCGAAAGAGGCTTTTTCAAAAGATACTTTCGAAAAAACCTCTTTCGAAAAAGAGCATCTAGACTACAACCAGTACTTTTGAAAAAGCAAGCCGCTTTTTCAAAAAAGAGCACCCAGGCAGTTTGGATGCTCTCTTTTGAAAAAGCACAGTTTGCATTACATAGCACCTTATTTGAAAGAGCACTTTCAAAAAAAAAATGTTCTTCCTCGTAAAACGAGGTTTTCCACGGTCGAAAAAACTGCTGCGTTCTTTTGATTTACTTTCAGAAGAACACGGCAGCAGTCTAGATGCAGGGGAAGTTTTTTCGAAAAAAGGCCACTTTTTAAAAAAAAACGCTGTAGTCTAGACACACCCTGAATGTTATTTTTACTGAGTTGAACCAGTGAGGACCTATGCCCCAAGGTGAAGGGTTTCCAGGCACAGGTTCTGAACTTGGCCACCCTCTTGCGTGAGGAGCAACAGGAGTTGCCATGGCATTATCTTGGACATCTGGAGCAGGTAAGTGTACCATATCTGCCTGGGCCAAGCTGGAGCAATAAGAATCACTGTGACTATGTCAAATCTTATTTTGTTGATTACTCGATGAAGGAGGGGAATTAGGTGAAAAGCGTAGAGAAGCGGTGCATTTCAGATTATTCTGAACGCGTCTCCGAGAGAGTGCATACCAATGCCCGCACATGAACAATATTGTGGACACTTCTTGTTGACACTGGTTGCAAACAAGTCCACTGTTGGAAAACCCCAGTGTGAAAAGATGATGTAGGACTTTGGAGTCCATTTCCCATTCATGATTGGAATTTAAATTCCTGCAGAGGTAGTCCGCAGTGAGATTGTCCTTGCTCAGTAGGTATGAGCCTTGCAGATAAATGTTGTGTGCAATGCACCATGTCCAAATGTGGACAGCCTCCCTGCACAGGAGGTAGGATCTGGCACCTCCCTGCCTGTTGATGTAATACTTAATTGACTGATTGATTGATTGTCCGTAAAGATTTGTACCGTGTTGTTGCATATGAGGAGTAGAAAATGCTGGCATGTGTAAAATATCACTCTGTGGTCTAGTATGCTTATGTGTAGGTTGGATTCCTGCAGAGACCACCATCCCTGAATTTTGAGAGTGCCTAAGTGCACTTTCCAACCAAGGAGAGGCGAATCTGTCGTGATGGTCATGGAGAGAAGTTGTTTGTGAAAAGGTACTCCAACACATGTTTCTTGGGACTTTCCACCAGTCCAGGGCTTGTTTGATCCTGTCTGGGATTGATACTAGCTTGCTGATACTATGGACGTGTGGTTTGTATGAGGTTCTCAGCCACTGTTGCATAGGTCTCATGTTCAGTCTGGCATGCTGTACTACTGAGGTGGCTGCTGCCATGTGCCCTGCCAACTGGGGCACATGGCAGCACGTCCTTTAAGAGATTCCTGGACTGGATTGAACCACTGAGACAAGGTCCTGTATGGTCTGGAACCTTTCTTATGGCAGAGAGGCTATAACCTCTACGCAATTGAGATGGGCTCCAATAAAATCTATTGTCTGAGCTGGTTGTAGATTGCACTTGAGCAGATTTATCTGTAAGCTGAGGATCTGGAATAGTGTCTTGGTTAGGGAAACTGCATCTTCTGCTTTTTGACTTGTGTGTGCACTTATCAGGCAGTCATCAAGGCATGAAAATATCAAGATCCCTTGTCTGCGGAAATGAGCGGCAACCACCGCAAGCACCTTCAAAAAGATCCTTGGAGCTGTGGAGAGTCTGAATAGCAGCACTGTGCATTGGAAGTTTGTGTAGCAAACTGTGAATCTGAGGTACTTCCTGTGTGTTGGGTGAATGGAAACATGGAAGTATGCATCCTGGAGGTCGAGAGTCGATAACCAGTCTCCTTAATTTAAGGTAGGGATTACTGTAGATAGGGTGACCATCTTGAACCATTGTAGTTGTATGTAGCGATTGAGCCTCCTGAGATTGAGGTTTGTTCTCCATCCTCTTGACTTTTTTGTTGTGAGAAAGTAATGGAAGTAAAAACCTTTGCCTCTGTAACAGTGAGGTACACAGGTTCTATAGCCCCTAATTGGAGCAGGTGGTCGAGTTCCTGGAGGACAAGAAGGAAGGGTGGAAAGGGGAGGCAGACAAAGTGGGATATATTATCCGTCCTTTATAATGTCCAATACCCATCTGTCTGTTGTGATAGACGACCACTGGGGATAGAAGGGTGCTAAAAATTTTCAGAATAGTTGGTAGGGATGTGACTGTCTTAAACAGAGGGTGCTACCAGACCCTCAACCTGAACTTCCAAATGTTTGTCCCGAGGTTGAGGGTTGAGTGATAGAGGACTGGTCAGGAGTTTGTCTCTGTCTGGTTTGATGTTGCTTCCTTCTGTTGTCATTGTGCCTCCGTGGCTGACTAAAAGGTGTCGGTTTATATCTATGAGTAAAATATCTTCCCTACTTGTATTTCACTGCAGGGACATGAATGCCAAGTGTTTTCAGTGTGGAATGAGAGTCTTTAATTGAGTGGCGAGATGCATTGGTGGTGTCCACAAACAACTTGGAGGCTTGAACTTCATGGGGAAACCTGTATAGGATTATGACAGCCATCACGATAGAACAGGATGTGGTATCAGAGGCGTCCAAGGCAGCTTATAGATCCATGCATGAAATCAGGGTGCCCTCATTTATATTATCTTTGAATTGCTCTCTTTTTTCATTCAGGAAGCTTTCAATAAAATGCGATAGTTGCTTGAAAATGTGATGCATATATTTTGTGAGCATTGCAGTGTAGTTTGAGATCCAGAACTGAAAAGAAGCAGAGGAATAAGCTTTCCTCCCCAAGAGGTCCAGGCGTTTCCACTCTTTATCGTAAGGTGTGGTTCTGGCAGCATTCTCTTTTCCCCTTTGGTTAACTGCATCTACTACCAGGGTATTAAGAGATGGGTGGGAGAACAAAAAGTCAGCACCCTGTGGTGTTACACAATATTTACGGTCTGACCTCTTACAGACTGTTGGAGTTGTCGCTGGTGTCTACCAGATCACCATGGCAGGGTCCCTGAGGGATGGGTCCATCAGTAGTGCCAGCTTAGTGGATGGAGAGGTACGCAGGATGCTAATTAACTTGTGTTGGATTTCAGGAAAACTTATTAGGGAGACCTCCGGCATGTCAGCCACCCTCTTGTAAAGTTCTTGGAACTATTTGAAATCATCTCCCACTGTGGGAGAAAGGGGCATCAGGGGAAGATGATGATATGTGTGTTGGTGAAGGTGAGGAGGCAGAGGTTTTCTTGTCACTTGAGCCTGGTTCATCCTCCTCCTGATAAGTGGATCTATCAAGAGAGACATGGCCTTTGATGGAGTGGAGGTAGGTGCCTGAGGTTATACCTGCTGTGATTGCTGGTGTCTGTAGGGTGCCATAGGATCACTGTGGCACTGGCACCACAGGAGGCAGCCATTGAGGTGGCTGCCATTGAGGCAGTGCTTGCTGCAGAGGCTGTTCTGGTGAAGAAAGCTTTGAGTGTGTGGGTACCAATCAAGGGTTCCTCGTCATCATTGCTAGACAGTGGCAGTGCTGAGCCTGCAGGAGTGGAAAGAGTGAACCTGTCGACGTGGGCATACCATTGGCACCGAATAATGGGGTTGTCAGCACAGATGTTACTCTCAGCTCTTCTGCCATAGTGAAAAGCTGCAGTGCACAAATGCTACTTGCGGTGCCGACACTGCCATGTGCGGGGTCGCTGGTGCTGCATGCTTGTGCCTCTTCAATGCTAGGGGCAGCATAGGTGCCAATGGCACCAAGCGGGACCTCAGTTTCTTCAGCACTGGTGGTGCACTGAGGGTGCTGACTTGGCTTTTGCCTTTCTTGGCACTAAGTTTGAGTTGGATGATGCTGGCGGAGCTGACTTAGGCTTCTCCGGTGCCTTGGAGCCCATCTTAGTAAGGTCCTTGGAACCTCGGGAGCCATTGGTGTCTGATAGTCCCAGGACCTCCCTGTCTGGTACCTTAGTAGAGGTCGGTGCAGGGGGTATCTTACGTATTTGGCTCCATTTTTTTTGAAGGGGAATCACCTTTACTTGAAGAGTGGGATCTCTTCCTAGAATTGTGGGAGGAAGAGTCCCTGGTGCTGGAGCAGCCTGAGGGAGCAGCCTTCTCAGACATGGCCAAATGAGAGGGCTGCTGAGGTGGAGTCAAGTGTTCCGGCTCTGAGGCCAGTCTCATAATGTTCTCAAGAGAGAGAAGTTTCAGTGGTAGCTCTCTGGCTGTACGTGTGCAAGCCGTTAACTGCCTGCAGTGCTGGCACTGGGAGGTAGCATGTGTTGGATTTCAGGAAGACTTATTAGGGAGACCTCCATAGATCACATAATTTAGCGTCGAGATAATATTTCTAACACATTCATTAGCTGCCTTTTCTGAAGATGCAAAATGGTCGATGCAACCACTGACTCTGAAGGACAACATTAGAGAAATACACGATACAAATGAAAGTTCAGGACAAACTACATTATTGCTATGAAATACTTTAATGCCTCCAAATGAGGTACTTATATGGCCCTCCCAGAGCCTCACATCTTTTAAATGCATTTATCTTCACAACACCCCTGTGAGATGGGGAACTGAGTCACATAAACTAACCAAAGTGCACAAGAATACACAGTGGCTGCGTCTAGACTGGCATGATTTTGCAGAAATACTTTTAATGGAAAATTTTTTCTGTTAAAAGTATTTCCACAAAAGAGCGTCTAGATTGGCATGGATGCTTTTGCACAAAAAGCGCGTTTGAGCAAAAGCATCCGTGGCCAGTATAGACGCAATTTTGCGCAAGAAAGCTCCAGCGGCCATTTTCGCCATCGGGGCTTTCTTACGCAAAAAATTCCTTCCCTGTCTACACTGGCCCTCTTACGCAAGAACACTTGCGCAAGAGGGCTTTTTCCCGAGCGGGAGCATCAAAGTATTTGCGCAAGTAATGATTTTGTAAATTACAAAGTCAGTGCTCTTGAGCAAATTCAAGCGGCCAGTGTAGACAGCTGGCAAGTTTTTGCGCAAAAGCAGGCGCATTTGTGCAATATCTTGCCAGTCTAGATGCACCCAGTAAGTCTGTGGTAGACCAGCAAAGTGGTTTCGCTAGTCCCAGATTAGCACCCTAACAACTGAACCATCCTTCTTCTCTGCTGATGTAAATAAATCATTAGCTTTCTTCCTCCTGAGATGTGTGATGGTAAATTCCAATTATGGGCCTGATCCTGGATTCCCTATTGAATGCCTAATGAAGTCAACCATGTAAGGTCTGAGGAACAAGCCCTGGGTTCCTTCAGGCTGATATTTGCTCTGTATAATTAAACAGAGTCTGAATGAATGCTTCACTAACAGCTAGCTGGTTTAGGAGGGAAAACATTGGTGCTTAACATCATAACTGCGCCATCTTGGAATGTCCAAACAACTACCAGGACTCCATCTCGGCTGCATTTTCCCTTCCTCCCCTAAGAGCACTTTCCTTCTTTCTGGCCTTTGATGGGAAAATACGGTAAAGCATGTGACCAGAGATCTGCTCAGCAACCACAGGATGTTTAAGGACTGCCGCTCCAATTCTAGGGGCTTCCCTTCCGTGTGGTAGAATCTGGAAGTGTTGCTAGTGCTATCACTGGAAAGTGCTGTGATCATCTCAGGTCTTCAGCTGCTTAAATGTGTAGCATAGCACCACATGTATAGATCTGGTTGCAGAAGGGTGATCTTACCTGCACACAAAGGGTGTGTTGCCAGCTGTTACCCTTTTACCTGAGGACAAACACTTGCCCACCATGTCACAGGGAGAGAGAGCCAAGCCATCGCCAGAGCAGAGCTAATATCGCCTGATCCAGATGTCCACTCCTTACCTATCAGTACCACTTGGAGATTAATCTGGAACTGTCCCATTGTCATGAGAGTCCTCAAACTGCAAGACATGGTAGTTGTCTTCTGAGCCTCCATTTCTTTACCTGGGCCCTGTCCTAGGACAAGGAACTCAACTGGGTCAGTCAGTATACCATCTGTCCTGTCATTTACCTTTGGTTGTGGAGGTCCTTGCTATATCTGTGCTTCTGGTTCCCTAGTTTACCTTTGTTTTACCTCATTTCAGAACTGTTGATGGTTTACTAAATGCCTTGTTTGTTCGCACCCACACTTTAGTCAGTTTTATTTTAAGGGTTTAAGAGCAAATCCCAATGATAGATGTGGGTAGGGGGACATTTCTCTAGACTGGTTCTCCTTTGGCCAGACATACCAGTCAACACTGGAAGCCAGAGAGACTTGAGTGTGTTTATGTAAATACAGTTTTCTCCTGCTCTGCTTACATATTCAGCAGATGCAGTGGTCAAAATGATCAACCTAGCTAGTATTGGGTACAAATCACCTTAGTACTGAATGCAGGGGTAATGAAATAGGGTTACCAATGTTGTAAAATTATTGTGGGAATGCAGAGAAGCAGAACAGTGCCTAACCTGTCTCAAATGAGGGGGACCAACCTCATTTGAAAGAACCTTGTTAAGCCAGGGGTTTGAACGTCAGAGTCCTGTGAGAGTAAAAAAGGTGTGGACAGGTATCCCAATCAGGGCACAGCACACTCTCACCAAGGGTCCTCCCTACACTGGTTCAACCTGTTCTTCCCTGATGTTCAAAGAACAGAGCTAAAAGACTTAATTAGGAGCATTTGTTATGTTAAATGCTCAAACAGCTGAAATCAGTTGTGGTAAGACTGTTTCTGGTAAGAATCCTAGCCAAAACCACTTGACACATGGCAGTGTTTCTGCTCAGCCTGCAAAGATTTGAAAATTATTAAGACACTGATGTGTAGGGGGTCACAGCAGAGAGGCAGGTGGCAGCAGAAGGCAACTGATAACCAGCTGGTGAAGGAGTGGCTGGTGAGGTGGAGTGGCGAGATGAGTGGTCAGCAGGGCAGCTGGTAGAGATGCTTGACAGGAGTGGTAAGAAAGGCAGCCAGCAGGGTGGCTGGTAGAGAGGTGTGGTCAGAGAGTGCCCAGGCAGTGGAGCAACTAAAGTGTGTCTTTAACCCTTACTTAAAGCGGTACACTGTAGATACACCTCTGAACTCTGGGTCTGCACTAACCAAAGACAGCAATTTGTGAGCGGGGTGCAGAGAAATGTAGAGCATATGAAAGGGACTTTTGGTTTGTTGAACTTAAGAACCAGATAGGAAAGCCAACCTACTTGGGGTGGGTCTTTTACTCATGGTCAGCAGCAGATATAGGGCAGGGCGAGCGGGGTGGCTGCCCCAGGCCCCGTGCTTTAATAGGCCCCGCGCCAGCGCCGGTGTTTTAAAACTCTCATCCGCCCTGCTCGGAGCAGGGTCGGCAGCCTGGGGCCTGCAAGGGAGCCCGACATGGCGCTTTGGAAGCTCGAGCACCGCCCCCACCGCAGCAGACAGCCCGCGCAGGCGCTGCAGCAGCTGGAGCAAACCCCGCGCTGGTCGGGTCTGGCCGCGAGGTAGCAACAGCCCCACCCCCGCGCAGAACAGAACAGTGCGGCGGGGCCCTTTGTGGTGCAGGAGCTGTGAGCTGGCAGGGGAGGGTCCCTCAGGGCTGCTTCCGCCTCCCCGCACAAGCCCATTGACTGGACCTGGACAGTGGCTGCTGCGGGAACCCACCAATCACTGATCCCCTCAGGCTTTTAATCCCCCAGCACATGGCCAGGCAGCGCCTGTGGGAGAACGGGCGAGCAGCACTTCTAGGTAAGTGTCTGGTCCCCCAGCCACTCCCACTCCGATATCGTCACCCACATAACCCTCCTCCCAGACCCTGCGCCCAATCCCCTGCCCTGGGGCACAGTCCAACCTCCTGGCCAGATTCGCTCCAGGCCTGCTGGTCCCCAGCCCGCTTGTGTGGTCCCCAGCTGATTTTTCTGTAGGGTCAGTGGCCCCCTAACCCAACAGAGGTTTCCCACCCCTGCCACAAATACAGGAGGCCCTACTTTGTAATAGCCTGATTTATGACCCTCCGCCCACCTCCCCCCCACCATTATGACCTTTTTCCTAAGTGGGGAAGTGGCCAAAATCCCCCGACTTATGTCCTTTGCCTATTGTAAATGCAGGCTCGAGTTACGAGTAGGGTTGCCAGGTGTCTGGTACTGGCTCTGACAGTCCAGTATTTGTGGCTTCTGTCAGGTAAAAAAAACCCCAGAAAAATACCGGACCAGTAAAATGTCTGGTATTTTCAGTTTTTCTCAGCTGGAAAGCCACTTCGGATATTCTTCCCCTGCCATGTCTGGTGGGGATAGGGAGTGTGAGATTTAAATTTGCGATGATTATTTTTTGGGGGGGGGAGGGTGCTTTTTTTGCTCAACATTTGGACATCCCCCCCTTTTTATTAATTCACAATTTTGTATAAAAATGTATTACAATATAATTAGAATAAAAAGTATCCAGCTAAATTAAGTTTCTATCAAATTTACCCAATTCACATTAATATGAAAATAGCCTTCAATGTGTGCATTTGACACCTTTTTTCTATTTTTTTCTCCAAAGGGGGGCCCAGAGAAATTGTGCTGCCCTGGGCCCTGCAAAACTCTCATCTGCCCCTGCTCATGGTTTATGTTTATGAACCCTGTTTATGGTGTTTTTCCAAATTAACACCAAGTTACTTCCCTAATTTTTTAAAAAAGTTTCTTTTCCTACACTCAGAGTTGGCGAGTGAAGAATTACTGTCTCTCAGGAGTGTCCCAGGGTAGTGTTAATTTTCCCGATTAATGAGTGAGGAATCAAGCTGTTTCTGAGTTGCTCTGATGGAAAGGAACCCCTTGATTCTGAACCAGTTCCCAGTTGACATTGGCTCCACTTGGCAGAAAAGTTACATAATTATAGAATATTTACCACCACCGGAGTATTTTTACTAAGAACAACTATTTCAAAAAATATTCTTAAAATGTGGAATTAAAATATTTTCAGGAATATAATGAGGACCCTGTTTCATGTTTGGGTACAACTTGATCCAAGTTTTGCAGCCTCTATGTCTCAGATTTTGTATCAGTTGCCTTAGCACAGATTTTAATGTATTCTAAAGCCAGGTATACTGTCAGGGCAGACATAGCTTGACCTTCCCAGATTTGCTATATTTTCATTTTTCCCAGGATTAATAATAACAGAATAAATCCATGAAGTGATATTGATCAGAGTACCTAATTGCGTGCTAGATGCTTTACATAGCAGACAAAAATAATGTCCCAACACAAGGCACTTAACAATCTTGTTTTAAACATTACAAAACCAATAAGAGTAAGAAATAGTAGTGGAAGAGAAAAAGGGAAGGATGAGGATTACAATAGTAAGATTATGAGGTTACTTAGGTACATTGCGTTTATTTCTTAAAGGCACAACTGCTTAAATTTTTTACATTACACCCCTTTTTTAATTGTTCCCCTTCTTTTCTGTATCAAGTTCACATTAATTGTCCTCACTGTCAAGTATGTAACTTTATGCCTACCTACCAAACTGGTCTGTTATTTTGCATAATACTGCCTCTGCTCCATCATAGGTACCATCCTTGATGCCCCATTTATCTGCTTATATTTGAAGCATTTTATGACGTTTTCCTCACCACATTCTATCCAGGGTCAGCAGAACTGTTTCATCAAACTATTCTTCATTCAAATCAAACTTTAAAGGTCACCTGCAAATGATTTTTTTTTAAATTGAGTTTTTGCCTCTTTTGTAATGTATTAAAAAAGTCTCTGTTTTTCCACAGGAATGTTAAATCTGATCTTTCTTGATAATGCTTGAAAATCTCTGGAGAGCCTCAATACCGTGTGTATCATGGGCAGCCACACCTCAAGTGAATGGGTTATGGTTGAATCTGTAACCCAAAATATCCTGTCTGTGAAATGTTCTGAGACATTTGAGTTACACAGGCATTAATAAAAACAAAACCCAACACATTTTAAGCTGCCTGATCAAAAATCTCTTCCCTAAATCTCAAGTTTTTAGTCTCTCTTCAATTTTCTGATTTTTTTTTGTCTGTTACCACATAGCCTTGGAAGGTGGATAAAAAATGAAAATGTAATGTTTAAAATGCAAGGAGGATCTCCTGCTAGCAATACTAAAACATCCTTGGAATTTTTAAATATTATAGATGATAACTTTCTACCTAAAAAAGTGTTGCATCCAACATGAGGAATTCTATATTAGACCTGGTCTTGACAGATAAAGAGGATCTGAGCATAGACCTAAAAATTAGTGGTAGCTTATCATGACTTACTCATGTTTGGTATATGCAAACAAAATAAAGTCCAAATCAATAATATATCTACTTAGTGCTTTAAAAGGCCCATTTTTATAAAACTGAAAACAGTTATGAGTCAGATCAGCTGGCAGAAAAAAATTTAAACAGAAAAATGTGAATGATCATTATTAGATGCCCCAAACCCCTCATTTGAAAAAGAAGGCCAGGCTGGCGTAAAAAAATTAATCTTGTATAGAGTAGAAATAAGGGTGCAGTAGTTACAAAAAAAATGGAAGCAATAAGAAGTTTGTAGTAATGACTATAAATCAGAAGCTAGGAATTGCAGACAATCAATAAAGGAAACAAGAGGACATAAGGAGAAATCTATGGCCAAACAGTTAAGAACAATAGGAAGGACATTAGAAACAAAATGAATCCCAAGAATGTTATTCATCATTACTAGACGGAAATGGTAGAATTGTTGATTATGTAGAAAAAGTAGAAACAGTTCAGTAAACACTGGTTATGTATTTGGGGAAAAACAGATGATAATGATACATGTTACAGTCCAATAGCAGTTGAGGAGGATATTAAACAGTACAGTAAAACTCCAATAGTCCGGCATCCAATAGTCTGGCACTCCTGATGGTCCAGCATCAAAATGGCAAGAGCCTAGTGAGTGAGCTTTGGCAAAAAATGAGTCACAAGGTAACAGTGACAGCAGCTGAACTGAGCAAAAAGGGTAAAAAAGGCTTAAAAAAACTAAAACATTACAGTATTTACAATAAAGAGGGTTAAGAACACTTTATATACAGTATATAATGTATACAGTATATATATAACCTGCTTATAGTACCTCCTGATAGTCCGGCATATCTGATAATCTGGCACCACCTAAGTCCTATGGGTTCTGGATTATCGGAAGTCTACTGTACCTAGTAAAGTTAGCCATTTTAAAACCAGCAAGTCTGCATAACTTGCAGCCAAGAGTTTTAAAAGAGCTAGGCCAGGATTTCACTAGATAGTTAATTCTGACTCTCAACAACTGTTTAATAGTAGGGACTAAAAGGAGACTAATGTTGTGCCAATACTTACAGAGGGTAAACAGGATGATCCAGTCAATTATTGGCCTGTCAGTCTAACATTGGTCCCAGCAAAAGAATTGAATGGCTGATATAGGACTCTATAAATAACTAAAAGAGGGGAATTAATGCTAGTCAGCCTGGTCTTATATGAATAAGATCCTGTCAAAATAATCTGATATATGTTTTGATGAGATTTCAAGTTTATTTGATAAAGGTAATAATACTGATGTAACTTAAAAAACAACAAAGGAAGGAAGGAACAATTAGTTTCATACATACAGAATGGGAAGCGACTGTCTGGGAAG
>JANRFK010004893.1:53385610-53398232 GCA_030068395.1 Apalone spinifera
TTAGATAAATGTCTATCAGAGATGGTCTAGACAGTATTTGGTCCTGCCATGGGGCTGAGGACTGGACTCGATGACCTCTCGAGGTCCCTTCCAGTCCTAGTAGTCTATGATTGTATGACACTGTAGAATTGTCCCACTTCCGGTCAGACAGCCCCTGAACTGTCGAGGATGAAAGGCTCAGGGAAGGAGAGCAATCAACGGGAGCAGAGGGAAACCTTCCCATAGTTGGGACCCTCCTTCTAGATATTGGGGTATCCTCTTGCACTGAGGTTACCTCTCAGGGGGAGTAAACTCCAGTCATTAGGAAAAGGCAGGTGTTAGTAATGGGAGATTCGATCATTAGAAATGTTGATAGCTGGGTTTGCAATGACCGGGAGAACCGTATGGTGACTTGCCTCCTGGTGCGAAGGTTGCGGATCTATTGAGGCATCTAGATAGACTTATGTGTTGTGCTAAGGAGGAGCCAGTGGTCGTGGTACATGTAGGTACCAATGACATAGGGAAGGGTAGCAGAGATGTCCTGGAGGCCAAATTTAGGCTACTAGGAAAGAGACTGAAATCCAGGACCTCTATGGTGGCATTCTCAGAAATGCTTTGAGTTCCACGTGCAGGGCCAGGTAGGCAGGCAGAGCTTTAGAGTCTCAAGGTGTAGATGAGACGATGGTGTAGGGAGGAGGGATTTATACAGAAATATACAGAAACTTTGAACAATATTCAATTGTACATGCATCAGAAGGTGTCAAAATCTGGCATGCATTCTGTAACATTTCAACATCCATTGGCAATCAAGCTGGTCTATTTGGATCATTATATTTCTGAGGCTCAAAGCCATCCTATACTTTCAGTCTGGCAAGGTACCAGAACACAGATTTAATATTTTCACTGCAAAGTATACTTCTAATTGGACCAAATGCTTCCACTTGTTTTGTGTTTCCAAGCAGACGTCAGGATAAAAAGAGGTATCAGTTCCCTAAAACATGCCTTTCCAGCCCCTACAGGATTTGTACAGGATTGATTTTTTTTTGTCCTGATATTGCATCAGTTTTACTATTATGAGTTGAAATCTGTCACCATTAGGAAAGCTCACTATCAGAGCTTGAGCTGTCCTTTCAGTTTCCAAAGTAAAGTGTCTCAGGCTACGTCTCAGGCTTTTTACTTTTTCCAAAGTAAAGTGTCTCAGGCTTTTGGGCAAAATCTTGTCAGCTGTCTAAACTGGCCGCAAGTTCTTGTGCTAGAACACTGACGATCTCATGTAAGATCGTCAGTGTCCTTGCGCAAGAACTGTGACGCTCCTGCTCAGGGATAAGCATATCTTGCTCAGGGATAAGCATCTCTTGTGCAAGTTGAGAAGATAGAGGAAAAAGCTGCTGGGAGTAGGAGGAAAACAGGGAGCAAATGGACACGCTTAGGATGAACTGGAGAAAAGGAAGGTGCTGGGAAAGGTGTTGGGGAGTAGCCCATGGTCTTGGAACAGGTGTTGGCAACTCACATAGGTAGCTGCTATTACAGGGCCCTGGGCTAGAATCTGGAGTAGAGGGTAAGCCTGGGTTCCCCCCAACACCTACTTCCCCATTTCCACTGGGGGAAAAGACTGTGGAATTTAGTCTCCCCTTATATCAGACCCTGGCCAATGATGAAAAGAGCTAAACCAATAGCTAACTAACTTCCTAGGTGTGGTGTCTAAAAGTGAGGGTTGCTGTAAGCCTCTGAGGTAAGCAAATCTGCCTGGAAGCACAGGATCCACTGAGTTTAAGTAGGAGCTTTTGTCCTATTTAAATTTAACACTAGTGGGATTTACTTATGTTTGTTATGTTCATTTTGGATATTAATGTTGTATTTGTGTATTTTTCTGCACTTAAGTGTGCAGTATACCTAATTCATTACCAAACTTCAGAGGGGACTGATGTATCACAGCACTCATAACATTTCACAATGACCTTTGTTGAAGTATATTGCTTGAAATTCTGGTTTCTTAAGGAGAGTTCTTTGGATCATTTTATGAAAACAGAAATTTACATATACTTTTTGGTTGGGCCTGTTAAAATTTGAAATTTTAATAAACCTAATCAAGATAAATATTTTGGTGGAATATATTCTAAAAAGAAAGTTCATGTATATGAAGGAATATGCACAATTAATGAAAATACAAAAGCATGGGGAGGGGAGAGAGAGAAGAGAAATTCCCAAGTCTTTTTTGATAGATTTGTTTTCTGTTTAATACTGATGTATTTATCTCCCCCCCCCCTTTTTTTTTTATTGTAACAGGTAGCGAACTAGGAAGTGATGATATCATAGCAGGGAATGTAAGCAAATATGCCGTTCTCCCAGCTGGTTACTATGGACAGCCGAAAAAAGGACATCTTATATTTGATGCCTGTTTTGAAAGTGGTAAGCTCCCTCATGTTACTGAACAGACAGTATGCAAACATTATTATATTACTGTACATCTGCAGGAAATATAAATTCTATCTTAATTTTGAGAGATTTGTTCTAAATACTATTTAGTTTACTAATGTGAATTGTCGCATTGACTTAAATGAGATTGGATGAAGTCTCTTATTTACTTCATTGAACAAAGTCCACAGAAGTCAATGAAAACTTTCTCACTGTCTTCAGTGGCCTTTGTGTCAGGGAAAAGGTTTTGCTGAAACCTCTTACAGTGTGTAAGTACATAGAATCATCAGACTGGAATGGCCTTCAAGAAGTCATTTAGTCCAGTCTCCTGGACTCATGCCTGACATTAAGTATTATCTGAACCATCCTTATAGTTGTCTAATTCTGCTCTTAAAAAGTATTGTCAGAGCCACCATAGGTATTTATCTAATCTTATAAAAAAAATTCTAACTTTCCACATCCTCCCTACATATTTGACTTGTATTCTTTCAAATGGCTTGAAAGAAGGTCAGCTGCTAGACTTTTGCATTTGGCAACGCAGCATGGGAAGGAGGTGGGCAGCCCTTGGTGAGAACCCGTTAAGAACTATTTAGAAAAGCTAAACATAAATCCATGAGTCCGGATTTAATGCATCCGAGAGTACTGAGGGGCTACGTCTACACTGGACCCCTTTTCCGGAAAAGGGGTCCAGTGTAGATGTGGCCAGGGAGTTGGCAAATGTCACTGCAGAGCCTTTGGCCATTATCTTGGAAAACTCATGGAGATTGGGAGTGATCCCGGATGATTTGAAAAAAGCAAATGTTGTGCCCATCTTTGAAAAAGGAAAGAAGGACAATCCAGGGAACTACAGACCAGTCAGCCTTACATTAGTCCCCATGGAGGGGATCCTCAAGGAATTCATTTTGAATCACTTGGAAGAGGGGAAAGTGATCAGGAATAGTCAACATGGATTCACCTGACCAATCTGATTAGCTTCTATGATGAGGTAACTGTCTTTGTGGACATAGGAAAGTCAGTGGATGTGATAAACCTTGATTTCAGCAAAGCTTTTGATATGGTCTCCCACAATATTATGCCATAAGTTAAGGAAATATGAATTGGATAAATGGAGAGTAAGGTGGATAGAAAGCTGGCTAGATTGTCGGGCCCAACGGGTAGTGATCGATGGCTCAGTGTCTGGATGGTGGTTGGTTTCAAGTGGAGTGCCCCAAGGATCAGTTCTGGGGCTGGATTTGTTCAATATGTTTATTAATGGCCTGGATGAGGGGATGGGTTGCACCCTCAGCAAGTTTGTTGAGACTAAGCTGAGGCAAGGTGTGTGGGGGGGGGTAAGGTCCAGAGTGACCTAGACAAATTGGAGGATTGAGCCAAAAGAAATCTGCTGAGGTTCAGTAAGGCCAAGTGTAGAGTCCTGCACTTGGGACAGAAGAATCCCAAGCATTGGTACAGGCTGGGCACCAAATAGGTAAGTAGTAATTTAGCAGAAAAGAACCTAGGGAGTACAGTGGATGAGAAGCTGGATATGAGTCAAGAGTGTGCCCTTGTAGCCAAGAAGGCGAATGGCATATTAGGGTGCATTAGGAGGAGCATTTCCAGCAGATCTTAGAGATGTTGTTGTTCCCCTTTTATTTGGCACTGATGAGGCCACATCTGGAATATTGTGCCCAGTTCTGGGCCCCCCACTACAGGAAGGATGTGGATGCCTGGGAGAGGGTCCAGTGGAGGGCAACCAAAATGATGAGGGGGCTGGAGCATGAGGAGAGGCTGAGGGCTTTGGACTTATTTAGTCTGCAGAAGAGAAGAGTAAGGGGGGATTTGATAGCAGCCTTCAACTTCCTGAAGGGAGGATCCAAAGAGGATGGAGAGAGGCTGTTCTCAATAGTGGGAAATGGCAGAAGAAGAAGCAATGGTCTCTTGTTACAGTGGGGGAGGTTTAGGTTGGATATTAGAGAGAAACTATTTCCCTAGGAGGGTGGTGAAGCATTGGAATGGGTTACTTAAGGAGGTGGTGGCATCTCCATCCCTAGAGGTTTTTAAGTCCCAGCTTGATAAAGCCCTTGTTGGGATGATTTATTTGGGGTTAGTCCTGCTTTGGGTAGGGGACTGGACACGATGACTTCCTGAGGTCTCTTGCAGCTCTATGATTCTATGAAACACTTTTAGATTAATTTTAAAAAAGGGGGTGATTTTAAATGTCTTGTCAGTGTCACTTTCAGGTTCACATTCATGAGCACATCTTTGAAAGTCTGGGTTGCATAGTTTACAAGGAAATATTTATATGATATATGGTTTTATAACTTAACTGAATCTTTTTAAATGTAAGTCTTATGTTGGGCTCTCATGGTCTGATCTTGAGCTATTCAAATTAATTGAACCTGTGCCATAAATGTCAGTAGGTGCAGGGAATATACTGCAAATTGAAAAATAAATAGTTTTTGCAAATGTTACATTTAGGATGTTAGTTTAAAGATTAAGTCAATTTGTGTGTGTATATATTACATAATATATTTTAAAATTTTGAGTTACATGTATGCATAAGACTCCAAATTTTAGTTTAAATCTGTTGTTACTAGCTTAGAGACATACACAGCACTGTTAAACACCATATGTAAGGAAGGCATTTGGCAGACTAAGCTCTAGTTTCCAGAATGGTTTATGTGAGAGGTGCTGGTAATGCCAGAACTACTAGTGTCTCATAAAGTGAACTTGCCATGAAGAATTAGGTCTCTCTGGCTGGAATACTGGCTGCCAGTTTTTAGATAAATATTAAATTGAATTATTTAAATCCCTTCATTAACTTATATAAAAAGTGATGCAGTGAATAATATAGAATATCCTTCTGTTTTTAATCTAGGCTCAAAGTGCTTAAATATTATATTTAATAACTTTGAGTATATGTGGAGAAAGTGAGTCTAGTATCAAACTTATAACAATTATCAGACAATACAATGAGAGAATGGTAGTATATTTTATTAAGCTGAGAAATTCATTATATTGTGTTAAATTGCTGTAGAATAAAAAGGATCAATAGTACCCACTTCTATAAAGTTAAGATGCTGATAATTAGGTGAGTGTTTAATTCCTCTGTTTAGGAATTGGAATTAGTTATTCTTAAACTTTAAAAAAATTAATTCCTTGCAAGAGGTAGCACCTTTCCTACTTAATGTATGGATTTTGACAGAAGGCAGATGGTGGTTGAATTATAGGATACTTCAGATGATTAATAGTAGTAAAATTTTCTTCTCTTATCAAAGGAACACTGTTAGTTAACCATTAAGATGCAACAATTGTGGTACAATAGCATGTAAGAAACTTGGGTTCCACTTATTAGTGGCAATAGCTCAACACAATTCATCCTCTTGGAATTTCCTAGCCATTGTGCAGTAGAAATTGTGACCGTTACCTCCCCACTTTATGAAGTTTGGCTTATGAATATAAATATACATAACTCAAAGACATTTTAAACAAAATATGCCATGTAACCTATCAATTTTGTTAGTCTTCTGGCTCTGTGTATCTTTCTTTGGTGCATTCTTGTATGAAAAGTTAGAAATATGCAGTGGTTATTCCAAAAACTATGCCTTGTTTGGGGGAGACCAGAGAATCTGGCCCAGCAGGACAGGTGATGGGGAGCCCCAGATAGCAACAAGGTGGGTGTCAGTTGCATAATCAGCAAACCGGGAACAATCATATCCCACAACTTTCTGTGGAAAGGTTCTGTCACGAGGTAACCAGTGTGCTGATCATGCCACTGACACCCTCCTTTTCGTGCTCTGGGGCAAAGAGCACTGGATTAAATAAACCATGGGCCAGATTGAGTATGGCAGCTCTTATTATCCTAATGAGTAACAGAGCTCCTCAGCGATTTTTTTTTCTTTTCCCCTGTAGAAACAGAAAATTAGAGAATGTTCTTGTATACTCTTCTTCCTGTTTATTAATAGTTTCTCATTGTTTATATTATGAAAATGTTCATTGGTTCTTTTAATTATGTAGTGGGTTCCAGGACTACTTGCTGCAAGAAACAGTCATTTATGGTGTCTAGAAACTTCCTTTGCATCGCATCCTGAGGGTGCATATACCTAGCATATATGGGTTTAGTTGAAATCCTCACTATTAATGATGTAACTTTTGAAAACCAGGTCTCTGGTTTAGGTCCTATTGGAACATAATTCTAGGCATCTACTTTTAGAAATTTTAGCCTCCATGTCTGAACTATTTTGTTTTTGACATAGCTTGAACTCCAGCAGGTATACTAGATACATCTGAGTCAGAAATCGATTTCCACAAATAACTGTGTTAAAATTAGCTGTGAAGTGGTTTTTTTCTTATGTTCATTTGTGACATTGAAATAATGAAGTTGTCCCCCAAAGGGACAGGTATCTCAGGACTAATGCAAAAACATTCATACTGTTAAATACCTGGTCTTTTCATAAGCTTTTTAAAAATATGTATTTGTGCATGTTAATCTCCAATTATGCTATTTGTTAAAAATGTTTCTTGAAATTAAAAAATGAAGCTGCTCTGTTTTTACTCTTTCAAACACATTCTATCATCTTTTTATAGATGAAAGTGTTATGACTGGATAGGTTGCTTGTTGTGGTCTGTGTTCAAGAGGTCATAATTAACTGTTTTGAAAAATTTTAAATTCAGCCTTTAATTACTATAAATGATTTTACTGCATACTTTATGGTATAAATTACTGAAAAGTACTAGGTATCTTTTGTTGTTCTACAGGACAAGTAGAACTATTTTGCATGAAATTGGTAAAAGTAATGATGAAATGCAAATGATCAGCTGAAGAAAGTTAAAATCTCCTTTGTATTAAGTGATCCATTTTATTGAATTTAATTTTGTGAAACTTTTCAATGCATTTCTATAGTTGTTCAAAAATAAGTTAACATAGAATACATTTGGGGAGAAACTCAGACCTGTTGTAACTGCATTGAATTCACTGAATCACTTATACCCCTCTGGATTTGGCTTTTGAGCTTTGCCATAAATAGGTACTGGGAATTACTACCCCACCCAGACCAAAAAAACAAACCAGTGTTGGAAGCATGTACCGTATTTCTTTCCCCTGTATGAAGAGGAAATAGCTTTTGTAGGCTGAATAGTAATGCAGAAGGTATTGATCATATACAATGGAACAAAAATCTCTAAAACCACTTGTTAAAAATAAATAAGCTTCTCTTGACTTTAAAAGGAAAATATATTTTTAGATTTGTTGGACTCACACCAAATCCTACCACAATCTTAAACTTTCAGCAGAGTGACACTCAAAGACAATAAAAATATTATTGAAGTTGTGCATAGTATAACAGAGTTCCTTTAGAAAACTTTTTTGGCCTCGTAGTGACCATTTCTGCAATAGTTTGCTCTGCTTTTTACCGCTTTGAGGTAGTTTATGGATAAGCAGCTGCTTTGAGACTATACCTTACTTACCACTATTTTTTTTTTAAACTGAAATCCCCATCAGCAGCAGGGATTTCTGCTTAAAAACTGATGGCATTATCTGTAGAGCATTGTGCAGACGCAAACATTTGTATCTGCATCTGATCTGTGATCTGCAAAACTTGTGCGAGAGCTGCATCCACTGCTGTGGATGACCACAACTATTCTTGGATTTGCACAGCTTGACAAATCACTGTGCAGCAGTGCTGTAGGATTGCCAAGCCCTCCCTTACTAACCCCCACCACTTCTCCTTAGAGTAGGTGGCAGGGCAAGAAGTCTCTATCTCCCCTATACTTCCTGTTCTGGTCCAGGCAGGCAGGCTTAAATTCTGGGCCCTTACATACAGGACTGCCCTCCTAGTCTGGGGCTTGGATACCTCTCTGGGGCTGTGGTGGCTCTAACACATACAGACTCATCTGGGACAGACAGTGGTGACGACTACTTTCTTAACAGCATCTGCTGTTGCTGCCTGCTAGTTTAAAATACTACCACATCTTTCAAAATGGCACTTGGCTCAGTTCCTTCTGGGAATTGTACTTTACCTCCACTGTCCAAGCAAGCTACGGACTACAACTCCAGGAATGCCCAGTAGGCTATTGCCACATATTCAGCAGAGACTTCAGCTACCATGGTCCCTGGGGCAAGGTGCGAAGGAGGTCAAGGCAGAGGCAGGGGCATGGGCAGAAGGTGTGAGGCTTAGGGAAAACAGCCCTTAGCATCACCTAGACTACAGCACTGCACGTTCTCCTCCAACCTGCGCCAAGAGTGCTCCCTCAGCAGTTCAAAGGGGCTAGGAGCTCCGTGCCCTTTTGAAACACTGGGCTCTGGGGCAATTGCCCTCTTGCCTCACCCCCTGTTTGTGGGCCTGCACATATGGCAACCCACTGCTGCATAAGTCAGAGAGCAGAGCTGGAGTCTGCAGGGCTGGGTGACAGGCATTCTGTTTGGGTGAATGTGTGCTGCAGAGCCCTGCATGGATTCAAAATGTGTATATGCATCCAAACTGTGATCAACAAAATAGGCTGTAGATAGCTGTGGACTTGCAAGGTTCTAATTATCTGACCCTCTGTTATTTCAAAGCTAGATGTCAACCTAAAACTCTGTATTGTTATTGCCTTCATAACTGATATACTATTGCAATGTGGTCCCATGCCTGTAAAGCACTAAGTTTCCAGGTTCTGCTCCTATTTATGTGAATGGCAAAACTCCCTATGGTTTCACTAGTAGTTGAATCATGTCTTAAGGTAGAGATAGGATAAAATAGCAAAGATTACAAAGACACATTCATAGTGACACAAGTGAAAAAACTGCCATCTGTCTGATCCTTATTACAGTTGCTCTCCATCAGCTGTGTTTTAAATAATTATTACTATTCCAAGCTGCCTTTTGGAGCACAAGCCAATTCCTAGTCTAGATTTCCTCTCCTGTATTATGTTCATCTCTATGTTTCGTTGGGTAGCTGAGAATAATCATTTAGGGTATGCCTACACAGCAGGGCTAAAGTTGAATTAAGCTACACAACTTCAGCTACAGCAATTGCACAGCTTTAGGGAAATAGCACAACTGGGCTTTAGGCACTGTCTAAACCGCAGGAAGTTGAAGCAAGCACGCTCCTCCTGCGATTTTTTCCTTACTCCTTGTAAAATGAGGGTTACAGGAGTCAGAGCAAGAAATCCTCCAGTTCAACATTATTTTGAAATAAAGGCTTGTAGTGTAGACACCGTCTTTCTAATAATGCTGCTATGTAGACATGCCCTTAAAGAGCTGACTGTTTCAGGCCTTCATTTCTATGAGCATATTCATATAAAATGCAGTAAAAGTTTCTTTGTATATTTCTGTAAATGACATCTGTTTGTAGCTTAGTAAATAGTTTACCTTGATGGTACAAAAGTAAATTACCATCCTTTGGAAGAAGCAAACTGTGGTCATATAACAATGATATGTCACTACACATGGCAATGCAAGATTATAGGGTGGGGGGGACACAGCAGGAGCAAGCTCCCTGGAGGGAGCAGAGTCTTTCCCTGCTGCCTCTCCCCCTGGTGGAGCAAAACTGCAGTGCAGGAGGCATCAGGATACAATAATTCCTCATTTAACACGTGCTACCTTAACACGTTTTCATGATAGTATGATTTTTTGGGGGGGAACGTTTTTTGAATTGCACGACCATCCCCGGAATAACACTATTTCCCCAGCCGGCCTGTTGCCAGCAGCTTCGCAGAGCTTCCCCCGCCTTCCTGCAAAGCGGTGGAGGGTTCGCTGTTCGCCAGGCCGTTCCCCGCTGACTCCCCTTTGACAGATGCCTTGCCCCCTCTCCTCCGCCCCCGTTTGCAGGCCAGTGGCTGCACAGGGCTTCCCCCACCTCCCTGCAAAGCGGCGGCGAGTTCACTGCGCCATTCCCCAGCGACACCCCCCCTCCTCCCCCCAACCCCCGGACACAGTGCAGGTCCCGGTAGACACGTCACAGGCGCATGCTCCCAACCCAATATTCCTCCCTTTCCCTTCCCCAGAGCCAAACACTTCCCCTCCCTTCTGTAACCCAGTCCCCTTTCTCCCCCAACCTTATGTCCCAGTCCCAACAGACACCACTACTTGAAACACATCCCCTACCTTTTCCATTATTTTCAATGGGAAAATTGACCCAGCATAACACATTTTCACTTAACATGAACATTTTCTGAAACATCCTTATAGTGTTAAATGAGGAATTACTGTACTACACTGCTAATAAAAGCAGTGTAGATGTGGTAGATAGTGCTTGGGTCTGTAAAAAGTCATGCAGGATATATATTCTAAGGTCCTGGCATTGTCTTACTGTCTCCACTGTTATGTATATCCATGCTGAGGGACATGCAGTAATCTATATGCTGCCATAAATATAGACATAACCTTTGTTTTAGATTTGGGGCTGCTGATGCTTTACTTCAAAAGTAGATATTAAATGGTTGTTGCTACTAGTGGGAATAATTTAACGTTTCCTTTCTGAAAATGTAGGCTCTTCATCGAGGAGCGCCCCTGTGGGTGCTTCATCTCAGATGTTTTAGCACCTTTATTTGGAGAATTAAGAGATCAGTGCTATTGGTAGGCTGTGTGCACGGGGCAGCCAGCATGCGCCATTTGGAATGGTTACTGTGCGTGCGCAGCCAACTGGCTCTTCAGTTCCTTCTCTGCTGCCATTGCTTCAGTCATAACCCACAGTTACCCTAGATATTTTGTAGAATTTGTTAGATTAGAAAAATTGTGAGTTATTTATACTACTACTTAGTTAACAACTTTTTTTAGAACAATTGGTTGTTATAGTCTGCAACCGTTCCCAACAGCTGCAGATTTGATGAAAACTTGCTGCCTGGCCCACCACTCTGCAGGACTGACAGTATGCCAAATACCGCCCACTTCAGCCTCTCAGTCACATCAGTGTGATCGGCACCTCCACTCTCACTATGCAGTGATGATGAGGACTCCCTGGCTGTCTACACTCATGGCTGCTTGCACCAGAAATATGCAAATGAGGCTAAGAATAGAATATTGCTGTCTTATTTGCATACCTAATGAGCTGCCATTTCTGCAGAAGAGGCTCTTGCGCCAGAAGGAGCTGTCTACACTGCCCCTTCTTGCACGAGAAAACCCCTCTTGCACAATGCCATTACGCCACTTATTTTCAGGAATTACGGCATTGTGCAAGAAAACCCCTCTTGTGCAAGAAGGGACAGTGTAGACAGCTCCTTTTGGCTCAAGAGCCTCTTCTGCAAAAATGGTGTATCATTAGCATACTCTCTGCTGCAAAACTCTTGGGCTGTGTCTACACTGGCCACGAGTTCTTGCGCAAGTACACCGACATTCTAATGTATGAAATCAGTGCTTCCTGCACAAGAACTCTGATGTTCCCGCTCAGGAATAAGCCCTCTTGCGCAACAATTCTTGTGCAAGAGGCCAGTGTAGATAGGCAACGTGAATTTCTTGTGCAAGAAAAGCCTATGGTTAAAATGGCCATCAGAGCTTTCTTGCGCAAGAGAGCGTCTACCCTGTCATGGATACTCTTGCGCAAAAGCACATCTCTCGCGCAAACACATGCCAGTGTAGACGCTCTCTTCTGGAAGAGTTTTTGCACAAGAACTCTTCTGCAAAAGAGTTCTTGCGTAAGATCATGCCAGTGTAGATGTAGCCATGTAGTGTAGACAAAGCCCTCCTGCCCCATCAACTACCCTTTTGAGGGCTGAAGAAGGGGATGAGCCAGAGATTATAGAGGAGGAATCAGCACCTGAATCTCCACCACTAGCACATCTATCCTCCTCCTCACCATATGACAGAATCATGCCATGCCCCATAACCCCCACCCCTCACAGCAGTCAGTGACTTTAAGTCTTTTCAGGAGCTGAATAAAAGAGTGGCAGGCTCCCTAGACAGCTCTCTGATAAATTTACTAGAGGCGCACTATACATTAAGACATCTTCATGTTCCTCACACAGCTAAGCTAGCCTTACCCATGACTCCTGTGCTCATGGACCTGGCAAAAATTATATGGCAGACTCCAGCCACTAACCTCTAAAAAGGCAGACCAGACCCCAAGGAGCAGATTTCCTTTTCTCACACCCTAACCCAAACTCCTTGGTTGTGAAGGCTATGCACCAGAGGCCTAGGCAACAAGCAGCTCATAGCACCCTATATGACAAGAGATAGGGATGTTAAATATCAGTTAATTGAATAGTCAATTAACCTCATTAATTCTGTAGAGACCATTTCATATTTAGCTAGAAGCCATCTTGTATAACAGAAACC
>JANRFK010004893.1:53402703-53417258 GCA_030068395.1 Apalone spinifera
TCACATCCAGAAGTCTGTGGCTTGCTTAGTACCCTAACCTTACATCTGACCCCAGCACTGCCTGGCCTGGAGCCCTCTCCCTGAGCCAGCGTTCCCTTATCCACCTCCTCCTGCATCCAGATTTCCTCCCAGAGCTTGCACCTCTCACTCCTTCCCACGCCCAAATCCCTCATTCCCACATCCTGTCTCTATCCAGCAGGGGTACGGCTAGACTGCAAGAGTTTTTCAGGATTCCGGAGATATCCCAGAAAAACTCTTCTGCATTCCGGGATGCGTTTGTTCTTCCACTTCTTTTAGTGGAAGAGCAAACATGATCTTTCGGTCACCCCTATATTCCTCTTTCCACGAGGAATAAGGGGGCTTCCAAAATAAGGGGTTTTTCTAATATTTGGTCCAGTCTAGACAGGCCAAACGTTGGAAAAACCTCTTTCTACAGAATAATTGGGGGAAAAAGGAGCAGTATAAGGGTTGGGGATAGCAAGTGATGAAGAGGAGGAGAATAGAGAGGGCAGGGCTTTAAGGAAGGGGCGGGGCTTCAAGGAAAGGGTGTGGCTGTAGATCTTGGCTTGTTCTGTCATTTAAAAAGTGATCTTGGGTGTAAAAAGGTTGGAGACCACTGATCTAGATCATCCCTGACAGATGTCTGTCTAACCTGCTCTAAAATATCTCCAATGATGGAGATTTCACAACCTCCCTATACAATTTATTCAAGTGCTTCAGTTAAGCTCAGTTATTATTTATTTTTAATTGCCTTGAAATTCATAACTACTGTTGCTCTACACATATCAAAACCAAATTAAGATCCTCTGTAGCCTGCCACTTTGCTACAGGATCAGCTTGGATGGTATGCTACTATAAAAACAATATAGCACTTTGAAAAATTAGACGTTGAAAAATACATTTAAAAAGAGATGCTTCTGCAAAAGCTACCAAATGTTTTCCATTTCAGAATTAACACAATATATAGTCTCAAATTATGAGGAAAAATAATTTAACATCCTTCCTGATAAGCTATTGACTTTGAAATGTAATATTCCTTTAGTTAAGCATATAACTCTTGATATTTGCATTTATTGATTTCCCCTTACTGGCCTAATTGCCTTCTGGGTTCAGACTTTACCATGCTAATTTTGATTTAGTGTTTGTATTTCTAAAAACAAATTGAGAACAAACCATATATTATCACTGTGTGCTTTTTGAACAACTAGAGGGAACTTGAGAATCTACTACAATGACAGAATGTGAAGGTAAATTACCATAATATATATGGAGATATTATATACTAGCAATATGTAGATGCCCTGGAACTTGGCTTATGTTGTGTAAGAGCCATGGTGTATTTTGTTTTGTTGTTTTAAAGTTGTTTCAATTTTAATATTTATTGTTGTTAGGGTGCCATGTGGTAAATAATGCATGGTTTGATAGCCTTTTGCTAAGGCTGTAATTTAATGTCAGATTTCTGATGTGTAAAACACTTCAGCCCTTTCCCGTAATACAATATGAAAAGATGCAAAGACAGAGAATAATATAGCTGGAAATCATTTTTCTTTATTTCAGCATTTCAGTGATTATCTTAAGAGCTTCTTATTCAGCTTTGTGTGTTGGAATGATTGACTGATAGTATGGAGGCTATTACTGTCTCTTCTTTATTTCTGTTACAATTATCAAATTAATTATTGTGAAGCAACTCTTATATAGCGCATCTCTCTCTCTCTCTCTCTCTCTCTCTATCTCTCTATCTATCTATCTATATATATATATATATATATATAATCTGTAATGTACAAATATGTACTATAAGAAAATATGTTCCTTAACCCCATGAACATATAATCTTAGGTAGACAAAAATTGTCGGACAGGACATGAAACAGTCATGTTGCATGCTATTGACTTAATATACTTTGGTACACATTCACACATTTTCATGTGAAACATAAATAAACTCACAGCAAAATGAAAATTATGGGGCTTGTTTCTTATTACATGTGTGTGAGAAATCCTGGACCATGCACATTCTCTTGCTGAGTTAGCTTGATTTAAGTATCCTCATAATTCACCCATTCCTTACTGGCTATGCCAAAACCCTCTTCCACATTCTAGTTTTGTTGCCTTGATTAGCGTAATGTTCTCCTATATGACTTCAGTGTCTCTTACTCTAGTCTTCCTTTCTATCTGAAATGTCCACTTCCAATATCATGTGTCTCTTCTAGTCTGACCAAAGTCCTCTTCCATACTTTTTGTGTCTCTCCATTGACTTCTTTTCTCTTATTTCATCAGATTAGAGCTCCCCATCCTCATTTATTGGACCCTTCATCATCTTACTTCCACCTGCATCTGTTTTTCTTCTTGATACTCCCCATCTGTGTGGTCTTCCTGATCCTTTGGGTTTTACTATTCACTTTGCTATAGTTTCAACCCATTTACCTGGTACTGAAGTTAGGCATATCCGCCTGAAATTGTCAGGATTGTCTCTGGAGCCTTTTTAAAAAAGTAATATGGCAAGTGGGAAAGTTTTCTGTTGTTCACTGTCAGAAGTCAATATGACAAAACTCCTAGATGAATGTAAACCAATAAGATCTCATATGCAAATAAGGACATTCTTAGTGGCTGTAATGAAGTTGACTGAAAGGTTATCTATCTAATCTGTCTCTATTGCACCAATCATTGTGATATCTAGGCATTTCTCACTAGGTGAATATAAATTATCCTAGAGTGCTGACTTAATCATCTCTTTAGCAACATTAATACATAATACTCTTAATCATTTTCATTGATACAGCATAAAGTACTTCACAAATAGGAGTCCGTTCAATGTAATCGCTTCCATTTTAAGTTTGGCAAAAACTGAGGTGCAGAGAAGTTAAGAACATAATTCAGGGAATTCATTGGTAGAGCTGTGAATAGAACCCATTTCCCTTGACACTCGACACTGAGCTACACTTGTTGGATTTAATCTCAGATCTCCTATCTTGGGGAACCTCTTCTATGGTGCATAACTGTGATGGCAGCAGCTGGTCCCAGTATCAAAGGACTGTGCTGAAGAACTTCTTTAGCATTGCCTTCAGTAGCCCATTAAACCACTCTAAAAGCCCAAAGATCTGTGGATGATAAATGGAGGTCTTGAAGGCTTTGCTCTTCAGTAATTTACACAATTCCCATAACAGTTTGGACAAAAAGTTGGACCTCCCTTATTATCAGTATTTCCTTAGATATCCCATCCCTTCCAAAGACTTTCATGAACGTGTTCACAGTGGTGGATGCATTCATTGTTCAGAGGGGGATAGATTCAGGGTCCTTTGTTCCATAGTCCATTATCACTAATATGTAACAGTTCCCCCAAGAGCTTTTCTCAAAGTGCCCCATTAAATCTATGCCTACCTGGGCACTCCCACCACTGGGAGTAGATCTAGGGGGGCCTTCAGTTTCCCTTTGATCCCTGACAGCTGGCATTTGAGACATGTCACTGCTTTAGTCCTCTAGATTTGCCCTCCTTCCCATTGGAGAAGGCTATTTGCTCTCATTCCTGACTGAATCTGATTTCCCCCATTGTTCTGGAACAAAATCTTAATCTTTAGGTTGCCATTTGAAACATACACCTTTGGGTGCCCTTGAGCTAGTGGGTGGCTGGGTTGACATTCCTAGCTGACAGGAGGGACCTTTTCTGGGGTCTTCTTTCTTGCCATGCTTTGCTCTATCAAAGAGTCCATTTGTTGTCTTCAGAAAAAGAAAATTGACGATCAAGCCATCTGAGCTCAAAAGCTGCCCTAAGGATACAAGGCTATGCATCAAACTCATGTCCCTGGGGCTGAATGGTTCAGGGCAGGATGTTTATCTGTAATTTGCTCTTTTTAGTAACTTGAGGGGCTGATATGTGGAGCTTGGTTTACATCTTCACAAACTGCATTTCTCTTGTCGGTGTGCCAAGAACAGATGCTGAATGCAGTTTAACCTGCAGGACTCCTTAGGAAGTTCACTTCTAGCTAGTTTTTTACAATGGGATTCTCAGGAAGTAAGATCTAGAAAGAGAAAGAGACACATGACTTATTCACTTTCATTCACTCTTGTTCTCTGCCTGTATGTCCTACCCAGAACCACACTGACCTTATCAGCTTCCTATTGCATAGGAGCCCAAGTCTAGTTAGAGTTAGCATGGACCATTAGCTCTCTCTGTTAATATAGTTTGTTCCACCTGAATTTGTGGGAACATTAGACTAGGGGGGCATGCAACTACAATCAACTACTCCTTTTAAAATAGTTCTGTGTCCACATCACTGGGCACGTGATTCCAGCTGTGTGATCCTGGAAGCAACACTGTTAGAAAACAAAAGTTACTAAAAGTAAGTGGCACTTTTTTGTGTGCATGAATTTGTAGTTGTATATGAAATGCCAATTTTTATCTTATAGATTAAAGTGAGCATACTCAATTGTTGCTTCTAAAACTGTCCTCCTGTAAAAATACCTGTTTGATTGTGTGAGGATATTTAACAGATGACTTAGTTTACAAGTACTAAAAAATAGTTCTTGACTTTAACATAGGGTTTGTGGTTTAATAATATATCTCAGCATCAACATTTTAACTGTTCTAGAGCAAGTGCTTTCATTATAAAAAGTGTAATTCAGGCTTACATTTTCATAATTGTTATCAGCTTGAAGATTTTTTCTTTTTAATTTGGAGGTATGTATGAGTTGGGATGTGATTCAGTAACTATTTTTCTTCCTTCATCTGAGGATCACAAACCACTTCTACACATTTTAATCAAGTCTTAAAGCACTAAGATAGGGAAAATATGTGAATTTTACAGTGATGTAAGCTGACACACAAAGGAGGGGTAGTGTCTTGCTCAGCCAACTACACTGAGTTAGTCAGTGGCACAACCAGAAATGGAATACAGAAGTCTTGATTTCCAGTTTGGTACGTATAACGTTCTAGAGCTTGAATTCCCACAGACCACTCTCTAGCCTCTCCTACATCCATGCTCTGCCTAGAGAAAGAAGGGTGGACAATAATTTTTGATGGGGGGGGTGAAGGGGAGAGGCAGTCCAAGAATTTGGTAAGTGGTCAAGGACTGTACTCTTCCATTATATTAATGGAAGAAGTGCAGGGTCTGAGATGGAAGTTGGATGTAGAAGGGAGCTTGGGTAAGGGATTGGGGTACAGAAGGGTGTGTGATATCTGGGAGGGAGTATGGGTGCAGGAGAGGATTCTGACTTGTAGGAGGGGCATAGGAGGGGTCAGGTGTCTAGGAGGGGGTTGTGGCCTGGGGCAAGAGTGCAGGAGAGGATGAAGGGATTTGGGTTGTTACCTGGATGCAGAGGGTTGGGGGAGAGAGGAGCTCAGATGCCAGAGGCAGGCTCTGGCCAGGAGGTGCTTACCTGGGTGGCTCCCAGCCACCAGCCCAGCAGGTTCCCCAGTCAGGCTCCCTGCCTTTCATGGTGCTCAGAGCAGCCAACTACAGGAGCCATGTGTATTGTTCTGAACGCTGCAAGCTTACAGGGGAGGGGCACTTCACAAGCTGCGACATAAAGCTGCGGGTGGAGAAGGCATGAAGCCTGTCCCCCTCCCCAAGCTCGCAGCATTCACAGCTGCTTCTCTGAATGCCATGTGGGGGTGGGGTGGGCCAGGAGCATGCCGCAGGCCAGAACCACCCTGCGGACTCTTTTTTGCCTAGCCCTGGCAAAAATGCTTTTTGAATGCTCAAATCACAAGATTTAGATTGCAGTCCGCTGTCATGAGTTCCCTGTCTTCCAACAGTTGCGTGATGAAATCATCACTCCTTGATGTGAAATATCATATTCATGGTTTGGAACCCTGTCAGTATACTGATGTTTCTGGTTTAGGTAGAGTGGTGTACTGTCACTTTCATCACAGCTGGTCAAGATAGAGATTTTATTACATCTTTCAAATGTATCTTTTTACTTCTGTTATGAAAATTAAAATGAGCTGAATCAAATTCCATTTATATTTGAGTGATACTACAATATATAGTTACTTTGATTTTATTTATACTAATTAAATATCGTCTAAGGAATGTCATCTGTCATTACAATTTTTGTTCAATTTTAGAGCACATAAAATTGTCAATTATCATATAGGATTTTTACTGCCAGTTTGAAGTGAGAAAATTAAGTTAAATTAATCTTACTTTGGTTGGCAAAACGTAATAGTACTACTTTAACAGCTGTTTGCCTTGCTGAATTGTCCTTGGTGCTGAATTTACTTTTGTATCTAAACAGCAAATGTGTTTATAGGGCTACAGAATATGGAGATAAATCTAGCCTGTCAAACATATTTTATTTTACAGTATTTCTGGGAGTAGGTCTTGACTGCTGTGCTTCAATTCTGAGCTATGTGTGTTTTTGTCATCTCACAGAGCTGTACATGGATTCTTTTCTGTTTGATTTATGACCTTGCCTATATGGACTTCTGATCAGATTTTATTCTCATTTGTGCAAAAGGAGCTAATTATAAGAGTGACAAAGAGTCTTTCATTTGCATGACAAAAAGAGGGGTTTAAATTAAAATGAATATTTGCACATTGAAGTGGTATAACTGATAGACTAATTCATTTTCAACCCTTTCTGATGCTATAAACACATTGTCTCACAAGATCAGTAATTTTTTACCTCTCAGCTAATGGAGAGTGGATAGTAGACCAATGAATTCTCTCTTTGCAGAACTATTTTGACATTCTTAATTTTTTCTTAAATATCAAAGAAAGGACAAAGAGCTGTGATTTTATTGCATTAATATTAATAATAATTTATCTGCCAGAAAAAAATTTAAATATCACTTGACATTTGCAGAGAAAGATTAATGTTTAATTTACTGCAAACATTGAAATAAAAGAAAAATGCTTCAAGATTTGATAAAACAAAATAACAAAATTGGGACAGGCATTCAAATATAATATTCTTATCACAATAGGGGAAAAAAAACCTGGATGCCATCCAAAATGTTAATATTTAAATTATCAACTCTTATTGGAAAATCACATCAAACAGATAGCTTTTTAATATTGAATAAGATAATTTAATAATTAAATATATCTCTTAATGAGTACAAGTTGCCGGGTTCTATGTTTGCCCAAGTGGGTACAATTAAGGACTCTTCTTGCAAATTTGTTCAATAATATAAAAATAAACCAGGCTAATACAATTTTGTGGTGCTACTTAATTATATACAGTAAATCACAGTAAAACCAGGATCAAAACAAGATTGACATTCTATAAGTAATGGTAGCAAGGGAAATCAAGAAAGACTTACTGTTCAGATTGATGGCTGGAACAAACAATAAAAAGAAGGGAGCAGAGGTCTGGAAATTATTAGATAGTGAAGAAACACAAGCGAGTTCCATTGCCTATGAAAATATCAAAACAATCTACTCTAGGACTTGGAAACATAGGCAGGAAAGGAGTAGGTGAGCTGTGAAGTTGTATATCATTCTAATCTGAAAATATAGCTCGAAATATATCTGACCTGCTTGAAAGTTTATACCTCTCTAATCTGGTGCTCTCTGATCCGGCAATATCCATGGTGCAATATAATTTTAATTCCCTGGATGTCCACTTATCATTGGTGTTGCCTAGTTTCCTGTGATCCCATAAAGCATGGGTGGTGAATCTAAGCCCTGGGGGCCAGATCCAGCCCCTGAGAATCGGTGCTCCCTCCCCCCCCAGCACTGGAGAGTCCGTGCTGGCACTCCAGCCCTCTGCCACTGCCTGCAGGGCTGCAGCACACAAAATCTATTAGCCTGGGCCACTCTAAGCTCTTCTCAGTCAGGGTTTGTTTTCTTTCTTTTTTTTTTTTTTTTTTGCTTCTCACTTGTGTGTGTCCCCCAACTGATTTTTCTGTGGGTTAGCGGCCCTGTTACCCCAGAGTCTCAGTAACAAGCAGAATCTTGAATTAATTTAGAATTTAGGATAAGGATCTGATCAAAGATGTTAAGTGCTCTGGTTACCAGAAGGGAGATCCCCTGAGACTGTATCTGTCAACGGTGATTTTTCCTCATAAGAAAACTCAGAGTCCAGATTAAACAACATGTATTGTAGAAATTTACAATGACACTTGCATGAAACAAATCTAAAACAACAACCAACAATCCCAGCCTCCACCCCAAAAACAGAAGAGAAAGAAGATAGAAAGATTCCCGGTATAAATAAGGGTAGGTATATGTTACAAAATTCACACTGATGGTAAAAGCGGTACTTGCAACCTCGATCCTTAGGCTGTGGTTAGCCCTTGGGGAGGAACAGCAAGTGTTCCCTTGCTGGTTGGCTCGACCCCAGGCCACAGGAACCAAAGTGTGATGATGATGGTAAATGGTGGCACAGGTTACAGTCCTTACTGGATCTTCACCACAGCAGTGTAGTCCTGGTTGGAAGTCACAGGCTGAGGTGATGGTGCAGAGACACGTCTCTGGATCCTGATCCTTTGGCACAGGTGATGGACGATGCACAAGTCCCAAGGCCTGACAGGCGCTGTCCTCACAGACCATTGACAAAAGGCGCACGATTTCGGGCTGGGTGCAAAGGATCCACACGTCATGGGCATAGTTCTAGTATGCCAGGTGCATAGTTCTAGCGTGCTGTGAGCACAGTTCTAGTGTGCCATGTGCAATTTTAGTAACAAGTGCAAACATTTAAGGTGGGAAACAAGTCCAGATCTTTCCACAGAGTTCTGATGGTAATCTCCATTTTGTTTTCAAGTCACTGATGGCAGTTGCCATTTTAAGTGTGCACCTTACCCAAATTCTGTACAAAACAATTGCACTATAAATATTATGAACAGATCAACATTATAACATTAGTCCCGCTAACAGCCCCTGACCCAAAACAGATTTCCCACCCCTGACAACCCCTGCCATAAAGTTTTACAGCTACCCGTCCTGACTCTCAGTGTTCTGTGCTGTTATTTAGCTCTAATTTATCCCTAAACGTGTTCCAAGAGTCCAGTAATCAGTAGCAGTATTAGTAATGCTACTAGACAGGAGGTGGGCAATAATTTTTGCAGGTGAGCCAGTTCACAAATTGTGGTTTGTGGTCATGGGCTGGCTCGGGCCCCTGTGAGGGGTGGAACTTCTGGCAGAAGAGGCAGGTGTTCAGTGGGGAGGGTGGGTTCCCTCTAGGTGCCTCATGCCTCTGGCAAATGGAGGAGACTTCACACACTCCCCCGCCCCAGGCCAATTGGAGCCGGGAGGCAGGGGAGTGCTCAAAGTAATTCGCTGTTAAAAACGGCTGGTGGCTCCCTGTAGGTGCAGCATGCCCCTGGCTGGGGGAGGGAGCCACCAGTCACTTGAAACAGCAAATGACTTTCTGTGTTCCCCTTCTCCCAGGCCTCGATTGGCCTGCAGGTGGGGAAGCAGTAGGACGGGCCGCGAACCAGATCAAATGGCTTGGCAGGCCAGATGCAGCCTATGGGCCATATCTTGCTCACGTCTGTACCTGATAGTACTGACTTCCCGCAGTCTGGGAAATTCTCTGGTTTGGTACTGGTCAGGTACTGAACTAGAGAAGTTCAAACTGTACCATAGAAATTATACCACAAATGTTAATCACTTGGTCACAAAAACAATAGGATTAATCCATTGAACAAGAATAGATTTTCTGCTCCTTAAAAGTAATTTCATAAGGGGTAAATCACTGATAATGAGGGCCAAAATCAGATTGATTAAAAAAATAAATTAAAATATAGTATGTGATTTTTAGCAAAGAACAGTTCTTAGAGTATCAGACAGATCTTGCAAAGTCTATCCTCAGTTTTGCCAATCATAGACTCAACATTTCAGGCCAGAAGGGACTAGATCATGTAGTCTGACCTTTTGTACATCAGTCCACTAAAAACCACCCAGTTCCAAATCCAGCAAGCTGAATTAGACCAAAGTGTTACAGGACAGAGGGAATCTAAACTGTTGTATGCCAATGCCCCTGCAGTGGTGGGAAATTGATTAGATGGGAGGAAACCATCCAATTAGGAATTTTCTGGTTTTAGAAATAGATGGGAGACTTTTAATCATAGGTTCACTGAAATATTATCTCTAGAATTCCTGACTAAAGTGTTTAAGATTTTGGAGTCAGAAAATTGTGGAACTCCTTTCATTAATTTGCATTTTTAACTTTTTCAAGCAAAGTTACTTACAGCCATCTTGGTGTCTTTAGAGAGGTCTATGAAAATATAGATTAAATGTATGCCTCTAGCATGACTGAAATATCCATCAATTATTTTCCCCTAGTGACATTTCATACTAATTCCATGCAAAGACTGACTAGGAAATGGTGGTTTTGTGTATTGGGGTATATGTGGTTGGCTAACTTACATGGCCAAATACAGAAGACAATATGTTAATGAATTAAATTCTTTTATCTTCATCAAGGGTCAAAATAAAAGTTAGTTTTACATCATGCGTCTTGCATTCCAGGCATTCTTAAAGGATTTGCAAAATGACTAAACCAAATTACAAGTTAATAGTTATTACCAAGTTTGCCAGGCTTGTTTTATCTACTTAATGCTCAAATTTAAAAGTGTAACCAGTTTTTAATGATTTTGGTGCCCTATAATGCTTGTTTGCTTGCATGGATATAATGAGTGCAGTAGCTATATCTAAGAATGATCTTAGTGAGAGAGACAGGTAGTAAATTTACTTTAAATGGTGATACGTTGAACATCTAATGTTTATGCTTCCAATGTGAGACTCAGCAGGCCCTATCAAAATTACAGTTTTAAGTGATGAGTCTCCTCCCCTCTGCATATGTATAGATAGTAAATTCACAGTATGAGGTACTTGTATATGCTCTCTGATCTCCCTCTGGTTGCTTCGTTGTTTGAGAATGCAGATTATTTTTATTATTCATTAACTGCCTTTTTGCCAGCCTTCCTGTAGTGCCCATGAGAAGTTAGACGATTTCCAAAGAGGAAAAAGTCCTTCCCCCTCTCCCCCCCCAAAAGCTTTACCTTCAGTAATCCACAGTGATCGAGCCTCAGGTCATAGCTCTGACTTCATGAACTGAAGGTTAAGGAACAGTGAGCTTTGTAGAATTGACATAACATTTTCTTGCACACTGACCTTCCTGTAGCAGTGCCTTCACTCAGCGAAAGCATAGGAATCACACAAGGCACAACTGCCTACAGTGTCAGACCTTCTGTGGAGTGATCAGCATTCTAGCACTTTTCTAGGAGTCCTTGGTGCTCTGAGGATGGTCAGACCATACTAGGGATTTAGGGCTGTGGTACTTAGGAACTTGTGGCAGCTAATAGCACTTTTTACTGATTTGGTTCTCTAGCTGCCTAAATTAGGGGTTTCTGCATTTGTGAATATATATGCTTTAGTTCTTCTTTGAGGAGTGTCCCTGTGGGTACTCCACCTTAGGTGTTTGGGCACCACTGTGTGCCTATTCGGAGATTTTTGGAAGCAATACCCTCTGGCAGGCTGTGCATGTGGAGCAGACGGCACACATGGTGCTGCTACTCAGCATGTGCAGCCAACTGCCCCTTCGGTTCCTTCTCTGCCACTGCCGGCAGCAGTCGCAATTGCAGTTGCCCTCCAACTTTTTGCTAAAATTTTCAATAGTTTCTTGTTATCATTAGTTTAGTTTAGCAATAGTGTTCATAGTAGTAGTTTTCCTCCAGTTACTGTTGTTTGTTGTTAAAAAACCCCATTTTTTTTATAGTTGTTGTTAAGGCCATTTGCCTTAGCAAGCTTTTCCTTCCTGGGATGCCAGGTTCCCCAGGATTCAAATGTTGCCTTTTATTGCAGGCTTTCAATTCCCATCTCCAATGGGCATTTGCAGTGTGTCCGGTGCTTGGGGCAGGAATACGCCACCACCCAGTGCCAACACTGCAAGCAGCTAATGGCTCTCACACACAAGGCAAGGGAACTCCAGCTTAAACTTCCTCCTTTGAAAACACAATGAGGCCAGCTTTGGATCTGAAGTACTCTAGCAGCCTTCTTCCCTGGCCATGTCTGAGAAGGTGGCTCCTCTGGGCTTTAGCACCAGAAATTCTTCCTCAGAACAACCCAGGAAGAGATCTAATTCTTCAAGTAAGGGTGACTCCCCTTCAAAAAAATGGGGCCAAGCACCCAAGATACTCCCGGCACCGTCCTCAACAAGGGTACTGGACAGGGAGGTATTGGGACCATCATGCATTGATGGCTCCCGAGTGCCCCAAATCCTCATTAAGATGGGCACAATGGCTTCAGAGAAGCCCAAGTCTAAATCAGCACCACCATCTGGACCCATCTTGGTGCTGACGAAAGCAAAGGCCAAATTAGCATATGCTGAGCCACCGCTGGCACCAAAGAAATCCAAGCTCCACTCGGCACCGTGAGCACCTATGCCATCTCTGGCACCGAAGAGACACAAACATGGGGTACCAATGGCCTCCCACATGGCACAGCGGCACCACAGATTGCAGCTGTAACACCTCCACACTGCCGCCCACGCCGATACCACAACCCTTTACCACTACAGAAGAGCTCATTGTACCTTCAGTGCCCCCAATCCCACTGTTCAGTACTGACGGTACACCCACATCGGGCAAGTTCACGCTTTCCACTCCAACGGGGTCGGCACTGTTGCTCTTGAGTGATGAGAACAATGAGTCAGTACCCACGTCTCCCCTCTCAAGCACCTTCTGCAACAGCAACAGTCACTGCTATAATGGCAATCACTTCAATGGCTGCCTCCTCCTGTGCCACTACCAGCCAACTGGCCTTACTGGGACCCCTGGGCACCATACCAAGCCTAGCAGCTACAAGTAATTCAGCCTCAGCCAACTCCATCTGCATCATCAAGGGCCACACCTCTGCCATCCCTAGGCAGGTCAGCCTACTAGAAGAAGATGAGCTAGTCTCAAGTGATGAGGACTCTTCTGTTTCTTCTCACTGTCTAACACACATATCATCCTTCCCTGATGATACTTTAATACCCCCTCCTCCCACAGCAGGAGATGACTTTCATTCATTCTAGGAGCTATACAAGAGGGTGCTGATGTCTTGGAGTTCTCCCTAATGAGTCTCCCCAAAACTCAGCAGAAACTGACCAGTATATTACATGCTTCACCATCTGCTAAGCTGGCCATACCAATGGGTTCAGTGTTTATGGACCCTGCCAAGGTGATCTGGCAGATGCCAGCCACAATCCCACCGATCTGTAAAATATCTGACCACAAATACTTTATTGCATTCTTATTTCCTGTTTTCCCACCCATCCCCTAATTCTTTATTTGTGGATGCTGTCAACTAGAGGGGAAAACAGAGTGCACCCAGAACCACACTGTATGACAAGGAGTGGATGCATATAAACCTCATGGGTAGGAAGGCATATTCCTCCACATCTTTAATATGATTTAATATGACTTAATTGGGATAACAGAGATTTGGTGGGATGATTCGCATGACTGGAGCGCTGTCATGGAAGGGTATAGACTGTTCAGGAAGAAAAGGCAGGGGAGAAAAGGAGGAGGAGTTGCACTATATGTAAGAGAGCACTATGATTGCTCTGAACTCCAGTATAAAGAGGGAGAAAAACCTGTTGAGAGTCTATGGGTTAAGTTTAAAGGAGCAAACAACAGCAGTGATGTTGTGGTTGGTGTCTGCTACAGGCCACAGAATCAGGTGGATGAGGTAGATGAGGCTTTCTTCAGACAACTGAGAAAAGCTTCCAGATCGCAGGCCCTGGTTCTCGTGGGGGACTTTAATCACCCTGACATCTGTTGGGAAACCAATACGGCAGTACACAGGCAATCCAGGAAGTTTTTGGAGAATGTTGGGGATAACTTCTTGACGCAAGTGCTGAAGGATCTGACATGGGGCCGTGTGCAGCTTGACCTTCTGCTCACAAACAGGGAGGAACTAATAGGGGAAGTGGAGGTGGGTGACAACCTGGGAAGCAGTGATCGTGAGATGGTAGATTTCAGGATCCTGACCAAAGAAAGAAAAGAGAGTAGTAAAATACACACCTTGGACTTCAGAAAAGCAGACTTTGACTCCTTCAGAGACCTGATGGGCAGAATCCCTTGGGATGCTAATATGAAGGGGAAAGGAGTCCAGGACAGCTGGCAGTATTTTAAAGAAGCCTTATTGAAGGCACAGAAAGAAACCATCCCAACATGTAGCAAGAGAGGCAAGCATGGTAGGAGACCGGATTGGCTTACAGGGGAAATATTTGGTGAACTTAAGCACAAAAAGGAAGCTTATAAAAAGTGGAAACTTGGACAAATGACCAGGGAGTGGTTTAAATGTATAGCTTGAGAATGCCGGGAAGTTATCAGGAAGGCGAAAGTGCAAATGGAATTGCGACTGGCTAAGGATGTGGAGGATAACAAGAGAGGTTTCTACAGGCATGTTAACAAGAAGAAGGTGATCAGAGAGGGTGTGTGGCCCCTACTGGATGAAGGAGGTAACCTAGCGACAGATGATGTGGGGAAAGCTGAAGTACTCAATGCTTTCTTTGCCTCTGTATTCACGGACAAGGTCGGCTCCTGGACATCTGCACTAAGTGACACAAGATGGGATAAAGATGGACAGCCCGTGATGGGTAAAGAACAGGTTAGGAACT
>JANRFK010004893.1:53417358-53430678 GCA_030068395.1 Apalone spinifera
AGTGAAGCACTGGAATGGGTTACCTAGGGAAGTAGTGGAGTGTCTATCCCTAGAAGTGTTTGTCTTGGCTTGACCAAGCCCTGGCCAGGTTGATTTAGTTGGGATTGGTGCTGCCTAGAGCAGGGGGCTGGACTTGATGACCTTCTGAGATCTCTTCCAGCTCTATGATTCTATGATCTTTGCAGCTGTGCCTATCCAATTACACAGCAATTCTTGCGAAGTATATACACCATATTTTTGAGCAACTATCACACTTTATTGATAGCCTTTCTGATGACAAGGAAGAACAGTTCAGGGTCAATATAAATGAGGGCACCCTGATCTCTCTCACGGTTTTACAAGCACCTGTGGATATATCTGACACAGCATCCTGTTCAATGAGGGATGAGGCGATCATTATGGCTTCACCTCTCTGGTTTCCCCTAGGCCATGGTTGAAGGCCTCCCTTTCCAGGGCTCCAAATTGTTCACGGACACCACTGATGTGTTGCTCTACGCTCTGAAGGATTCATGGGCCACACTAAAGATGCTTGGTATTTATGTCCCTGCAACAAAACATAAACAGGGATGATAGTTTACGCAGTGTTACAAGCCTTCACCTTTTACTCAAGCTCAGAGACGCTTTGACAATAGGATAAGGCAACATCAAAATAGATGGAGACAGACCCCTGAGCAGCCCTCCACCTCCTAGCCCTCAACTTCGAGACAGATGTTTTGAAGGTTAGGTCGAGAGTCTGATAAAACCTCTTTGCTTAAGGCAACTTCAGTCCCATCAGTTATTCTGCCAGTGCCTACTGCCTTTTTACCACCAATGGTCTTCCATCACAACCAACAAGAGGGTACTCAACATATAAAGGGTGGATATAGTATCCCCTTTTCTTCTACCTCATTCTCCTATCCACCTTCCATGTCTCTCTTCAGGGACCCATCTCACCAGAGCATTCTGCACACTCAGGCCTTCTCAGAACTCAGGAATGTTGGTCTCCACAGGAATGCACCCTGCACATTAACATACTAGAACTCAGAACAGTATTTTACACATGCCGACATTTCCTTCATCTTATATGCAACAGCACCGTGCAGATTTTTAAGGACAATCAAGCAACAATGTATTGCATCAATAGGCAGGGTGGAGCTAGGTACCACCAACTGTGCAGGGAGGTTGTCTGCCTGTGGAAAAGCTCAGCAGAAATTTCAACTTCAGTCATGAATGGGAAATTATCCCCAAGATTCTGCAACAGATTTTTTTAGTCACTAGGGGTTTCCAATGGTGGACTTGTTTGCAACCAGTGCCAACAAGAAGTGTCCACAATATAGTTCCCATGCAGGCATTGGCTTCCACTCCAAGAGGGATGTGTTTACAATACTCTGGAATGCATCTCTCCTATATGTGTTTCCTCCAATCCTACTCCTTCATCAAGTAGTCAACAAGATAAAGTCAGATGCAGCCTCAGTAATTCTTATCACTCCAGCCTGGCCAAGATAGACTTGGTACACTTACCTGCTACAGATGTCCAGGAGGACACCATGGTATCTCCTGCTAATTCCTCATATTTTGATACAGGAGGGCAGTCAGGTTCGTCATCCATCCCTCCAAATTTTTCACCTCCAGGCATGGTTTCTCAGTGGTTCACCTCAATAGAGAAAACATTCTCTGATCAAGTTAAGCAATTTCTACTGAACAGTTGCAGACTAATAACCAGGGATTCTTCTTTGGGTAGTCCCTGTGGGTGCTCCATGTCTGGTGTTGGGCTTGCCCTGGCGCCACGAATCGGAAGCTTCCCAAAGCTGTGTTTGGCCGGACCGCGCATGCGCAAACGCTCGAGGCCGTTCACGCCTTTTCTCTCCGAGTGCAATCCGGCCCCCGCCTCAGTTCCTCTCAGCCGCCTCTGGCCACGGATGGAGCTCTCTCTCCTCTCCTCAGAGTACCTCAGCATCCTGTTAATAGTTAAATTTACTCTTTGATCTTATCTGCCTTCCTTTCCTTATCTCCACTCCTTTAAAGTTTAAAAAAAAAAAGTAGAAATAGAGACATTTTAATAGTTATCTCCAGCCCTGTTGTTCCTGTTGTTCTCAGTTGGCGCATACTCTCTGTCTCTCTCTCTCTCTCTCTCTCTCTCTCTCCCTCTCTAAGAAAGAAAGAAAGAAACCAAACAAAGAATAAGAGAAAAGGATAAGCGAAGTAAGGTAATACAAGAAATAAAGATACCAACGAACAGAAAGGAGCACATATACCATAAACTGAGCGGTGTGCAGGGCAAGAGCACTGAAGCGGCAAAATGCTGGGTTCTCCTGGCTTTAAAAAGTGCTCGCTCTGTCATGAGGCTATGCCGGTTTCTGACGGCCATGCCTCCTGTATTAGGTGCCTGGGGGAGGCACACTTGCCACAACAGTGCACCCACTGTGCCAACCTAACCTCGAGAGCCAGTAAGGACTGCGAGAGACACCTGAAAATGATACTCTTTGATAAGGCGCTCGTGCCTCAGGACGCCGGCACCACTAATCCCACTGCTGATGCAGGGAGGAGGCGGGCTCCCTCCCGTAAAGGTACCCCTCCTCTGAGGGAGAAACCTTCGCCGGTCAGGTCCGTGCCTGTTGTTCCGCAGAAGCGGATAAGTGTAGGACACAAGCTGGGCACGTCCGGCTCCTCTACCGGCTCTGCACCAGTCTCTGGCTCTAAGAAGCCGACCAGCACCGCACCGCTCTCCCGACCGGCCACGGCACCGGAGTGCCATTTGAAAGTCTCTGCCTTGCCAGCACCGACAGCTGTACTGCCATCCTCCTCACTGCGCTCAGCTGCAGCTCCCCCCCTCCCACCTCAGGAGCTGTCCACAACTTTGTCACCAGCAGATCTTCAGTCTAACTCAGCAGCTCCCCCTGCTCTGCAGGCTGCTGTCCCTTCAGCACCGGCCTCTGCGTGTTCAGAGCTGCCTGCTCCGGCACCGAGGAAGGCAACATCAAAATCCCGCAGACATGCGCCTTCTCCTCTGCCTTCTCCTACAGCTTCACCTGGACCATCTCTGCAGCACCGTTCTCCTGCACCTCACTACACCAGAGATCAAGGCACTCGAGCCCGCAGAAGTCTGTCGCCCTATTATCACTGTCACAGGGAACCTGTCGCCTACCTCAGGGATTCTTGATCACGGTCTCCTTCGCGATACCTGCACTCTCTTGTGCACTCACCACGCCATGCATATTACGTTAGGCACGCTAGTGTAATTTCTTCATGACACTCGTCCCCGGGGTACTTGGACCGTCACTATATACATTATGACAGACCCTATTACTATGTGTCAACTCGTCACAGCCACTCCCGCTCCCATCAGAGGTCACCGTGCTCCTGTTGCTTGGTTAGTCCGCCTTCTCATCATGATGAGTCGAGGCCGTGATCACCAGCTCATGTACCACCCCCTCCAAGAAGTCCGGATCCACAGCAGGACCATTCGGACCCTGAGGAGGGACAGATTTCGGATGTAGAAACGGACATGTCTGCGAATGTGCGCTCTTCATCACATGCACCAGATGACGCTGTGACCCCAGGTGACACCTCACCACCTGATGACCTTAAGGAATTCCAGGACCTTTTTAAGCAGGTGGCACAAAGCCAGGAGGTTCAGCTGTTAAGCTACTGAAAATCTGCATCCCCAGCAATGACGCAAGATTGCACTCCCAATCAATGAGGCAATTTTGGATGTGGCGCACGAGATCTGGCAGACTCCCACAACGATCCCGCCTACTAGCAAAAGAGCAGACGAGATATTTTGTCCCATCTAAAGACATGGATTTTCTCTTCAATCCTCAGCTCAACTCCTTAATAGTGGATGCAGTCCACCATAAGAACAAGGCCTCCCAGATAAGGACACAAAAAAGCTTGACTTGTTTGGACGCAAGATTTATTCATCATTGACCCTAATACTCAGGATCACAAATTACGCTGCCCTTCTCTCAAACCACAATTTCGATAATTATGCCAAATTACCTGAGCTGATGCAGTATCTTCCCTAGACTAAGAGACTGCTACTGAGGGCACTTGTCCAAGAGGGATATTCTGCATGTAGGACATAGCTCCAAATTGCCCACAATGTCGCAGATACGGCAGCTCGGGCCATGGCAACGGGTATCACCATGCGCAGAGCCTCTTGGTTGATGGCAGCAGGAGCACCTAAGGAGCTCCAAAACAAAGTTGAAGATCTCCCATTTTATCGTAAGAGATTGTTTGCTACTTTAACTGACGACATCCTACATTCCGGTAAGGACTCACGCACCACTCTGCGAACGCTGGGGATGTATTTCCCCCCCCCCCCCTTTAAGCGTAGGCACTACTATCCATTCCAAAGGAGATATGACTATCCATTCCAGAAACATCAGCAGCGCGCTTCTGACCAATCTCGATTCTGGCAGTGTCCGCAGTGCAAGCGCCAGCAGTCCAATCGTGCGCAAGCCCAGGTGAACGCCAAACGGCAAATTTGACTCGTGTGTCGAGGACACTAACACATCTTCAGTGCTGACAGTAGAAGAACCCACCACAACCCTTCTCTTCCACCACCGCCTCAAGCCATATTATCACCAGTGGCGCGACATCACCTCGTACCGCTGGGTCTTGGAAGTAATAAATTCAGGTCTCACGATACCTTTCATCTCCATACCTCCCACTACTCCACCCACTCCGTCCCTCTTCAGGGACCCATCACACGAGACTCAGCTCCAGCAAGAGGTACGTCATCTTCTTGCCATAAGAGCCATAGAAGTAGTTTCCAAAAGATTCAGGGGCAGAGGGTTTTACTCTCGATACTTCCTCGTTCCCAAAAAATCCGGGGGGTGGAGACCTATTCTCGATCTGAGGCACTTAAACCGGTACGTCAAGAAGCAGCGTTTCAAAATGGTCATGCTAAGCAAAATTATACCGTCACTGAGCAAGGAAGATTGGTTCAGAATCCTCGATTTGCAGGATGCGTATTTTCATATCGCCATGCACACAGCACACAAGCGCTTCCTCCATTTCGTAGTCGGGCAGGAGCACTATCAATACAGAGTGCTGCCTTTTGGCCTCGTCTCGGCTCCCAGAGCTTTCTCCAAAACCCTGGCGGTAGTTGCTGCACATCTTCGCAAGATAGGGGTCTCCATCTTCCCCTACCTAGACGACTGCTTGCTCAAAGGCTGCACTCAATTGGAAACTCTCAACATGATCATAGTAATGAGGAATCTCTTCAGCTCCCTCGACTTAATTGTAAACATGGAAAAATCACGTCTAGAGCAGACCCAGACTCTCACGTTTATAGGAGCTCACCTCAACTCACGGTCAGGTCGGGTCTACTTACCTGCAGACTGCTTCCAAGTCATATGTGATCTAGTTCACACAGTATCGCTCTCTCCGACACTTCCCGTACGTACTCACCTTCAGTTGTTGGGTCATATGGTAGCCACCAAAATGGTGGTCCGCCACGCACGATTACATTTCCGATGTCTCCAGCAGTGGCTGACCTTGGTGTACAACCCCGCCAAACGCAGCATCCAAAAGCGTGTGGCGTTGCCTATCCATGTTTGAAATTCCCTCCGATGAGGGACCGAGCCCCGCAACATGTTGGCGGGCATTCCCTTTCACCAACCTCAGCCTTCAAGGCAGATAACAACAGATGCCTCGCTTACCGGCTGGGGTGCGCACTTGGGCGTGTATACTATCCAGGGTTGATGGTCCGATACAGAAATGATGCTCCACATCAACTTACTAGAGCTCAGGGCAATTTTTCATGCCTGCAGGCACTTCAAACCTCACATACAAGGCACGGTCACCAGGGTCCTTACAGACAACATCGCTGCAATGTACTATGTCAACAGGCAGGGCGGTGCCAGATCCCGCTCCCTCTGTGGTCCTGGTGCAACTGCAATGACATTACTATTGTAGCATCGTCCTGCCAGGAGTGAGCAATTCCATCGTGGACTCCCTGAGCAGATACTTCCCACACGACCACGAATGGGAGATCGGCATGGACGTATTCCTATCTATCTTCCACCGCTGGGGTCGACCCGCAATAGATCTCTTCGCTACTTCTGCCAACGCGAAATGCAAGGTTTATTGTTCCAGAGCAGGGATTGGCACCCACTCCCTGGGGGCCGCGTTCCTTTTGCATTGGGGCACGATACTACTATATGCGTTTCCCCCTGTGGCTCTAATTCCAAGAGTACTGGAGAAAATTGTCCTGGACAGAGCCCGAATCTTGCTAATAGCACCAGCCTGGCCCCGGCAGGCCTGGTACTCCACGCTCCTACAGCTGTCAATTCGAACGCCTTACCGGCTCCCTCTTCTCCCGGACCTCTTAATGCAGCAGAACGGTTCTCTTCGCCATCCAAAATTACTCACCCTCCACCTGACTGCATGGATGTTAGATGGTTTGACACATCGGAGACCCTTTGTTCACATCAAGTGTGGCGTGTTCTGCTCAATAGTAGAAAAGATTCCACGAGGAAAACATACCTCGTGACGTGGTCTCGGTTTACACAATGGTGTGACTCTAAAGGGTTAAATTCCTCCACCTCACCGTTGCATGCTGTCCTGGACTATGTTTTGCACCTGCAGATGTCAGGTATCTCCATAGCATCACTTAAAGTTCATCTATCAGCGATCATGGCATTCCACCATCCAATCGATGGCCGGTTGGTTTTCGCCCACCCCATTACGAAGAAGTTTCTCAAGGGCCTCGTTAATCTCAACCCTCCACGTAGACCTCCACCTCCTGCATGGAATCTTGACCTCGTGCTAGATGCGTTGACACGGCCACCATTTGAGCCGCTCGCTACTACATCTCTCCAACTACTTATGACCAAGATTGTTTTTCTTATTGCTATAACATCGGCACGCAGGGTGAGTGAGATTGCAGCCCTTATGGCATCTCCCCCATATACGATCTTTAATAAGGACTTGGTGATATTGAGGTTGCACCCGGCCTTTCTGCCAAAAGTCTGCTTGGACTTCCACATTAACGAACCCGTCATCTTGCCTTCTTTCTGTCCTAAACCTCATACTTCTCCTCAAGAGGCTCTTTTGCATACGCTGGACGCTCGCCGAGCCCTCGCATTTTATATTGATAGAACTCGTGATATCCGAAAGACAGACCATCTTTTTATATCTGTTGCAGATCAATTTAGAGGTTGTCCACTCTCTGCGCAGTGCATTTCAAAGTTGATTGTCGCTTGTATTGCCACCTGTTATAATCTGTGTAACAAGTCGCTCCCATCACAACCTAGAGCACGCTCCACCTGTGCAGTGACTACCTTGACGGCCTTCCTGAAAGGAGTCCCTATGCGTGACATCTGCCAGGCAGCTACTTGGGCATCAAACATCACTTTCATGAAACATTATGCAATTCTGCAACACTCCACCTCAGACTCCGCTGTAGCCTCGGCAGTACTCCAACCCTGCTGCAACACGGATTCCGTAACGCAACCTTAGCTCGGACCACTGCTCTGGAGTCACCAGACGTGGAGCACCCATGGGGACTACCCGAAGAAGAAGAAGAAGTTACTCACCTTCGTGCAGTAACGATGGTTCTTCGAGGTGTGTCCCCGTGGGTGCTCCATGACCCGCCCTCCTCCCCGCTATGGAATTTCATCTGTTTCTTTTGTTTCAGATGAGGCGGTGAGAGGAACTGAGGCGGGGGCTGGACCGCGCTCGGAGAGGAAAGGCGCGAGCGGCCTCGAGCGCTTGCGCACACGCGGTCCGGCCGAACACAGTTTTGGGAAGCCTCCGATTCGCAGCACCAGGGTGAGACCTACACCAGACGTGGAGCACCCATGGGGACACACCTTGAAGAACCATCGTTGCTGCATGAAGGTGAGTAATTTCTTCATCTTACCTGCATAAGTGGCATAGAGTCTCATTTTGGGCCAAGCAAAAATGTGGGAACCCATCGACAATGCCACTTTTGGACATTTTGGAATATCGTCTAGATCTGAAACACTCAGGTCTTTCATTTAGTTCATTAAAAGTTCATCTTGCAGCTATAACAGCTTTTCATCATCCCATTGAGAGCAAATCGGTCTTTGCCCATCCAGTAACTAAGCATTTCCTCAAGGGCATGCAGAATATTTTCCCACCTATCAAACCTCCTGTCCCAGCCTGGGACCTCAGTCTAGTTCTCCGGACCATTCAAACCCATAGCAACATGTTCCGTGCTCCACCTTTCTATGAGGATGGCCTTATTGGAGGCCATCACATCAGCCAGGAGGATGAGTGATATTAGTGCACTGATAGCAGACCCTCTCCCCCCAGTATTCCGTAAGGATAAAGTGGTTCTTTGCCCTCATCTGAATTTTTTACCAAAGGTAACCACCTCTTTCCCAGGCGATGAACCCATAATCCTACCTGTCTTCTTCCCAGAGCCTCACGTCAACACTAGAGGCTACATGACCCACACTCGATGTACCCAAAGTGATCGCTTTTTACTTGGACAGGACGAGGAGATTCCGCAAAATACCTAGACTGTTCATATCCACTACTGAGATCCTTAGGCATGCCAATTTCCATCCAGGGGCTGTCCAGATGGATAGTTGGCCTACTCCATCTTCATCCAAGGCCCTCCATTGTAACTGCATACTCACTCTACGAGGGCCGTGGCAGCTTCTACAGTCTATTTCAATAACATATCTCTTATGGACATTTGCAGATCAGCTACATGGTCCTCCACCCATATGTTTGCCAGACATTATGCTCTTTATAATTCTCTCTCACAGGGTAATAGATTTGGGCACGCCATTCTGGCCACTGTCAAAGATACTGACTAGATGAAGAACCCACCTCCGATCACGGGTACTGCTGTATAGTCACCTAAAGTGGAGCACCCAGAGGGACACTTCTCAAAGAAGAAGAGAGAGTTACTCACTTTGTACAGTAGTGGAGGTTCGTCGAGATGATTGTTCCTGTGAGGGCTCCACTACCTGCCCTTCCTCCCCTCTGCTTTGGACATGCTTGTTTTCTTCTTCCAGGGCAGAGAAGGAACTGAAAGGACAGTTGGCTATGCATGTGTAGTAGTAGCACCGTGTGTGCTGTCTGGTCTGCATGCGCAGCCTTTCAGAGAGCACTGCTACCAAAAATCTCTGACTAGATGTGCAGCGCCACCCACAGGGACAACCATCTTGAAGAACCTCGATTACTGCACAAGGTGAGTAACCCTCTCTTACTATATTTTAGTGCTTTTATGTGTCTATGGCCTACTCATCTGCAGTCCTTCAAGGCTTCACAGAAGATGTAGGATCTATTGTGCTTTAGCATTTCTAAATATCAACTCAGAATACTGACCATTCATCTCTGGTGCAATACATTTAGTGAGAATTGATATTATGTACTCTGACATCCCAAATCTTCAGTGCCAGCAATCAGGGTCTGCAGCAGAGTTAGTCTCCTGGCAACTCAACAAGTACAGATCACCTGCAGTAGGCTAGCTAATTGACTGTACCACCTTGCTGGTAAAGATGGGCAGCTGGCTGGCTTTCAGCCCAGCAGCAGCTGATGCTGGTCTGTGGATACACAATGTGCTCACTCCCACAGTGCAATCTTCTCAGTGCCTGCTGCTCCTTTATGTGCTTCTATCCTGCTCTAGCTCTTTTTTACTGAGTCCTGTTTCTGTCTTGTTTCATTGTCTTGCTCCTGCTCAGTTCTTGCTATTGGCTCCTATTTCCTTAATCTGGCCTTGCTTTCTAATTCTGTCTCTGACTTTTGGCATGGATCCTGGCTTCCAGTCCTGGCTCTGACCCTTGGCTTGGCTATTAGTTCTGGTCCTGTTCCTGCACTGACCCTGGGTTTATTCTGCTTCTTGGCTCCTGCTTTTACCAGTAGGTCTGAATTCTTCTCTGATCATGAGGCCTGCTTATCCCTGACTCACTCTCCAACCTATAGGCTATATCTGAATGCATCACTATCTGGGCATGTTACCTGCTGTGACCCAGGATTGCCACTGGCGGAGGTTGGAGAAGATGCTTAGGAGTCAAAGGGATCCTTGGATGCGATGTCTACATAGTAGTAGCCCACAGGGTAGTATGTGAGGTCTTAATCAACAGCTAGAAAGCCTTGAGGTAAAAAGCAGGTCACCAGGATGTGATAGCCCTTGAGCAGAATCTGTTTAGACAGAGGATATGAGATACTTCTCTCTCTTTGTCTGGTTGGGTGTGTCTCAAGGTAAACCTATCCTCCTGTGATGCCAGAGAAGAACAATCAGCTGAACAAACCTATTTATGAATAAAGATTAAAGGACTGTTTTGATATATTTGGGTTTGTAAAGAGATACTGAGAAGGCCAGAAGACAGTGTGACTTATCTCATGAATGGAAGTTCATAGCCACTGTTGGCTGTAATACACTGGTGTTTCCCAACCCTGGGGTTCCGCAGACCATCATCAGGGGTTCCGCGAGAAATCACAGAATAAATAATGCTGGGTGGGGCCTGAAGCATCTGTCACGCCCTTCGCCTCCCGCCATGGCACTTGGCTGACTTCTGCGCCGCTCAGCGAGGCTGCCACGCATGAGCAAGTGGCGCAAGAGGGCGGGGACTTCTGCGCTGCTCAGCCGGGCCCTGCGCAGGAGCAAGCAGCCATTTGGGCTCTGTGAGTGAGAGGCAGGAGGGGGAGGAGAAGAGAAAGAGAGAGTGAGGCAGGAGGAGAAGAGAAAGAGACAGGAAAAATGCTCCAATTTTTTTTCTTACAATGTAAACTGACATATATATAAAACAGCTCTTTCCAAATACATTTTCTTGAAAAAATGTAGCAGTAATTGAATTGCGCTCCCCGCTGTCAACTTTTTCTGGCCAAGCAAACATTTTCATAGGTAGGGGTTCCTTGGGATATGAAAAATTATTTTAGGGGTTCCTCCATGGGAAAAAGGTTGGGAATCATTGCACTTGGAGGATAAGAGGTAAATTTATGCTCTGTCTGACATAACTGGTTAAATAAGTGAAGGCTCTAGAAGGTACGATTTCGACTATTCAATTACCTGATATCTAACATCCCTAATCCACATTTACCTGTGTTCCAGGCAGACCATGGATTACAAATTGATATTTTTCATCCAACTACTTCTTGTTCTAAAATGGAAGTGACATCAGGACCACACCGCTACTCAGCAGAAAAAAAATGTATCATCTGCTCTAGTCGGGAAGAAACAGCTGATATCAGAAACTCCAGAAACACAAATTTTGATAAATCCTGTGTTGGGATTACGGATCATATGTTGTCAGCATGTGTCTATCCCTCTAGGGTGTTCCTGTGTGTTCGGACTCAGAATTGCAGGACACTTTACCTCTTGTGTGACCTTTGCTGGCCACTTTCTCATCTGCAGTGACCATGCCCATGGAAGTGGTATCTTCACTGGATTTATTTGTTGAGTCTTCTGAGGCTCAGCTCATCTGCCAAATCATACAATAGTTCAGACCCCTCCTGTCGCTGAGTTTCAGTTCTTCCCCTTTTCAGATTACTGAGTAGGGATGTAATAGTGTCGTTGATTATCCGATTAACTGATAAGTGAAAGCTTACAGGTTAATGCTATAGACTACATGCATTTCCCTTCTCCACCCAGCCAATACATTTTTTAGCAGGCTGACCAGAAGGCCGTCTCAGTTCTGGCTTACGTTTGGTCTGGGACCTTCCTGGTATGGCTCTGCATGTAATGTGTATTAGGAACCGGGCGGGCAGGCAGCCCAGATCAGTTCCAGTTTGCACTGGGTCCAGGAGCTCAGACCCTCCATCTCCCTCCGAGGCAACAAGCAGCCAGTCTGCAAGAGGAGCTGGTTTTTAAACTCTCTCCCATCACAGACTAGTTCCTGCCTGGTACCCCACACTGATGCTGGCCCAGTCCCCGGGGACTATAGAATAGTCGACTAACTGATAAGAATTCATGAGGTCAATTAACCAATTTTTAACATCCCTATTACTGACTACCCAGATTTTACCCTACTGGAAGTCTACATACCACCTGAAACTGATCTTATGCCCCTTGTAGTCATTTATCCCATGTTTTAGGTTCTTACAGACCCTAGTACAGGGCTCCGTTCTAGTCTAGTCCTTTCCGGACAAAGCCATTTCCACACTACTATATTGAGGCCCTTTCCAAAGACAGGGAACTCTCCCTAGTTCCCATCTAGAAGATCTCCTGAGTACTTTCTTTTTATATAGTCTAGCTCTGCCTCCTTTAGCCAGGAGGCAATCAGTTGATCATCTCCGATGTATGGAGTATAAGTAATTAGGTTCTCACTTGTCTTACAGGTGATGGGGATTAAGCCCCATCACATATTCTAAAACTTTAGAAAAGAATTACATGTAAGTAATAATCTTTTTTGTAATTGGCACATTACCCTTACCTGACTAATTGAGAGTCATACTATTATGGACTCAGTGGCATTTCTGGACATTATTATTTAATCTTCTGCATTGGCTTTGGGGAATTAGAGTGTGTTGATGTAATGTAAACAGGTGGACGGTAGGATTAAGAGACCAAATAATTAATTTGTATTTTAAAGTCTGCATGGCAGGGGCTGGCTCATAACATGAGGGATGCTGTACAAAAACAGTGGAACCCGAATCTTGGTTGGAGCCTATAGACTCAACACATAACAAATATTAAACAGCAATAATAAGTCAAAAGAAATAGAAGTAATAAACATGTCATTGTTTTTCAGCCTTGGAGTCCTGGCTACAGATAGTGCTGAGGTATCAGTGACTGGACACCTTTAATCTGGGGGTACGTCTACACTACAGCACTAATTCGACCTAATTTAATTCGAATTAGTTAATTCAAAATAAGCTAATTTGAATTAGTGCATCTAGACCTAAAAACTAAATCGAATTAGTGTTTTGCTAATTCAAAATAGCATGTCCACATTCAGTGGACCCTGAACCAAAGTTAAGGCTGGCCGGAACCAGTGCCGGCAGGGCATCAGGTTAGGACTTAGAGTGTGGAGCTGCTGCCTAAGGCTAGCCGAGGGCTGTGCTTAAAGGGACCCGACCTCCACCCCGGCCAGACAGTTCTCAGGGTTCCCTGCTTGCTTGTCTACCTCGATGAGGGACAGCAAAGCAGTCCTGTCTTGGAGTGCCCTGAGTGCCCACACTCAGCACAACACAGCACTCGGCCATCAGCCCGGCTGCACTTGCTGCAGGCTGCTATCCGGAGGTGTCAATCGGGGGGCTGCCAGGATCCAGGAGGCCCTGCAGGAGAGTTTCCACCCCGAGGAGCCCACAGAGCCACTCCAGTCCTCCCCATCGGGGGCTCATGCCCCATTCCTCCCTTATCTCCTTCCACTTACCCCTCCCTAGCCCCCCTTCCTGTTGTAAAAAATAAAGGAC